>JAFFZH010016127.1:30493-66042 GCA_018420115.1 Euura saliciscinereae | reverse complement strand
GAGAAGAGAGAAGAGAGAAGAGAGAAGAGAGAAGAGAGAAGAGAGAAATGGAAAGAGGTGATACGTCTAACTGATATAAATTGATCCGAAAATTTTAACGTCAGAGTAGGGCAAACTTTTGTATGCAATCACCCCAATTTGTAAATATTTTTGAAGCTTATTTACAGAGAGAAATAGGTTTGATGAGAAAAGAGGAAACAAATCATTACATAAGCGTCGAGTTGAAAGGAATCGAGGTACTTTCTTCTCCCGCTGAATTCACTCATACATTTCGAGGACCCCCATTACTAGATCTCTAGTGAGTCTACGAATTCAGGATCGATAGACAATCCTTCATATGATGTCACAGATTCGGGACGGTACAACGAAGTCCTAGAATCTCGAATGTCGATGAGATTTATCTAATTCTACAAAATTGTCGACCCCATTTTATCTTATTTCGCAAGAATCCTACAGGATATTCTCTCTCCAATATGAGATTTAAATTTTGATCCAGATAATCCGCGGACATGATGGACTGCTTTGGCTTCTACTTATATCCAAGTCAGTCGACGCTTGCATCGATTTCATAGCTCTCTCTGTTTCCTCGCTTCTGTTTCCATTATCTTCAACATCGCAGTACCTCGATACTGTCTAGTGTACTTTATTGGGAAGTAAAATGACGAGGGGGTGCAAACGGTTCTGACCTTTACCCCCGAATCCCTCGAGTTACTAAAAATACGGAAATTGTTAAGATATTGTTGGCCAGGATCGCTCAGATCCCGTTTTTCAATTTCAAATCATACACCCCCTGGAATGTAATTAAAAATAACCCTAATTGGAATTTGACTTGATAGTACTAGCAGATGATATCCAACAAGGGTTTTATTTTCAATTCAAAATTTCGTTTGAATCATGGTCTGTATTAATAATTACCACCTTGGACGACACATCCGTCGTAATTATCAATATTATAATTGCAACAAAAAGGCCACTGTTCGCATATGAATGAAACTGCCTACTAGTGACACATCCGTCGCATCGAGTTACGTGTCATTAGCTACTAATTTTTGTAATTTACACTATTCGAAACAACGTAAACGGATCAAAATCAACTAGCAGCTCATAGATATATTGAATAGATAGTAACGGGTAAACGCCTATGACAAGTACCTACTAAATTTTGTGCACGTAAGTGTAGTAATATTGCTCTACACGATTTTGCCTTGTGTTGAATACGAGTGCTACACACGAAAAACAGGTCCACAGATTCATAATAGAGCACGGAAACAGAAAAAATATCAAGATGAGAAGAATTGACGCGATCTGTGGGTGAGCACGGTGGCCTAGTTCGACTCCCGACTTCGATTCCCAGATCGTTGGTGGATTTTTATGATCAATTTTTGTAATAAAAAAATTTCAAGGGTGAGGAGAAATTTCACAAGAGACAAACATCGACTATCCGCATGTCCATTTCACGCCATTCTTTACTTAGACAAGTTTTATTTAGGAAAGAGACGAATAGTATCCGATAACTGAGAAAATGGCCGACACACGATCCTAAAGTTAGGCAATAATATAGCTCAATACATCGCTGACGTCTGATGACATCCCATAGTGCTACTGACCGACTGAGTTACTTTGAAGTGCACATGTGCGCTAGTGCAGAAATTAGATCACTACAATGTGCACAGTGTCAAGTTTATTCGCCTTAGTGTATAATGTAGAGCACCTATTCTGTGCGCATGAGCCAACTTTTCTCTCACTCACAGGCATTAAAAGCCGAACTTTCAAAGCCGGTGTTACAAGAATTATTTCTCTATTTTTGAAGTTGATACATCTCTTTATTTTATTGATGACCATTGTTTGCTGTCACAATCACAGTTCAGTTACTTTGAACCGTTTGAATGGAATACCGGGACCCCATATGATATAGAATTACCAGCGACCATAGCGGTTTGTTGCAATAGAGAAGGGTCGTTAATTTCGCAGGTAACTCTCTGATAGAGGTCTGCGTGTGTGAATTATTTGACGATATATCGAAAAGGTATTGGTTCTTTCAAACTGTCAACTGGATAGCAAAAATTCACCGTTATACCCACCGTGTGGCTTTGATGTATGATAACATCGGTGTGCATGCACGTTTACCGAAAGTAAACCTCCGCGTTTGAATAAAGAAGCACGAGGTATGGAAGAAAACGAACCCAGCAATAATTTACGGTGGGGTATTTTTTATTCGTGGGAAAAAAGTGAATCTCCCCTTGCCTCACAGTTTACATATTTACTTTATGACTACTGTTATCCGAGTTCTTTATTACAAGTTTCAACACTGCCACTGTACTGATAAAACCACACGGCAGCGATGGAAAGTATTCACTCATTGCCAGCCAAAGTATCGCGTACCTCAATCCTTTCGTTGATTTATTTACTTTTTTTTCATCTTGATCAGCTTGGTTTTGGAGGTAACGTAACCGTCAAAGAAACCAATTTCCGAGGGTCTATCCCCTCAAACGAGATCACGCCCGGACGTGCAGAGATCCGGGTTTGAAGGTAAACAATGGACCAGTCCAGAAGAGGCCTTGATTGCACGTGACACACCCTTCAGCTTTCTTTCTCTCCCTTCAGGAAATCCAGCCCTGCACCTCTGCCCTGATTTCGCAAAGAGAAACTCACCAGATTTATCTAATTTCGATTTTGTGTGCAATAGGTATGGGAAGGGGGGAAATTGATACCGTTCACCCTTATGGGTCCGACCACCATTGAAAACCACTGAATCGTGAATTAGTCACTACCTTTTATCGTCAGATGTTATAGTTAAGTTATAGGTCACGGCTATTTCATTTAAATCAACCCTTTCAGCTTTGTGTTGGCAATTCTTTTATTATTTTGTCAAAAGATAGATTAGTTTTATGCAACACACACAACAGTTGCATGCCAAAGAGAAGTGAGTTGCTTATACGGATACAGGTATCAATAAAAAACAACGTTTCTTGTCACGTGGAATGAGATTACTTAAGTGACGACCACACATAAAAAGGGCTTTCAAACTTCGAGCGGCCATTGTGCGGAATAGAGATTTTCCTGTAAATATGTTGAAATTGATGCAATCTTCCAGTGCAAGGCAGAACGCTATAGCGCACCTTGTTATTCCTCATGTATCGAGGATCTCTAATGACGCCCATTTCCCCGTTCTAACGACAGAAATAGAAGGTAAATTGCGTAACAGTTTCTTCGTGATGAATTAAGTTGAATTAATCCGGCAACCCCCACGAGGCGAATGCAATTAGGCATAAACCAGAATTATGTAAACATTATTTGAAAACAGTATAGGTATGATTAAAACTTTCCAGCTGACAGCTCGAAACAAATAGGTCTAATTCACAACGCTTGACTCCATTACAAAAGCTTTCTAAATATTAAACTAATTTCGCTGAACAAATTCCACAAAAGTTTGACTCAAAAAGTTCTGCGTGTTATTCCCTCATCCAACACCACCACACTTTGTCCCATAAATATAAAAAAATGAATTTAAAAAAGCGAATGAAAAGCAAATCCAGCACATTACGTCTTATTAGAAGGAAAAAAAACATCAACACCGTATAAAAACGGGTAAATTGAACTGGATTTCGCTGCATAAGGTTACATTAGGTTTTAGATGCCCAAACCATAAAACTCTGCTGCCAAGATCCTAAAAAAGTTTCCATCTCATTTTACATTTATTTTTTAACCGAAAAACTGAGGTCCTGACTACTCGTTTGCAAAATACCTAAGCATGTTGGAATTCACTTGAAATTTGACAAAACCTATGGCAGCTAAAGATTCCCCGCAGTAACGTATCCTCGCAGGATGCAGATTAGTCGATGATTGCGGAATTTACAATCTATATATGCGCGAATGGACTACAACGGGCAAGAGGGGCAGCAGAATACACAGAAGCGCGAAAACGGATATAGGCCGAGAAATTCTGCATTTTAGGGTGAATTTCAAGAGGAGAGAATTTCTGGGTTATTTTCAAAGCAATTTAACCTAAATTTCAACCGAGATAAGTTTGCCCAGGGCGACAATCGCCTCGTGGAACTCGAGACCGTAGTTTCTGCACAACCAAACGCAGTCTTGAGTACGTAAACCCGCGCCTTAGACGGCGTCGGTGCTAGAGAAAGAAATGAGAGAGAAATTTTGTTGTTAATTTCCACGTCACTGCCAACAATGGAATCGCGAATAGCACCCGTTCGTCCGTGGGTATACAGGAAAACCAATAATTCGGGTGAAATAACGAGTTGCACAAACCTGTGCTTTTCTTTTCTCTCTCAAAACCGTATAATCCATCATCCGGCGAACACATTGCTGATAATTATGGCGATTGATGGTCGAGACGCCGTGCGGTTACCTTTGGTAGCCTGAGCGGACCCTAGGGGGAGAGATAAAAAAACTAACAACAAATAATCTTGATTGCTAATAAATTGGCAAAAGCGAGGCTGGGTCGTAGCTGTTTAACAGCGTTTTAGAGCCTTACCCGAGATTAATTATACACCAAGGAAAGAAAAGAAGATCGAAAATTTTCGGGGCTAACTAATTTCGAGGTAGCTGTTGGATTCTGAGGGCTAATAGCAGCCGGCCACGATTTGCGAAATCCGAAACGCGAGAGGTTAATTACCGTTCTCGACCGAACATGAACCAATCGATTAGAACGTGAAGTGAGCTGGAGATGGGCTGGTAAGACTTGGGAGTACTGCTAACGCAATCCATGTACCGGATGACCTGCAAGAACCGTCGACAGATTAGATCAGCGCAGAATCAAGAGAAAGTCTTTCTCTGATTTAAATACCTGGGGCGTGGTGTATTTTCTTTTATTTTAAAACGATGCTACGGCGAGAAAAGAAACCCTGGGACTCACCGAGTCGTGTATATTGGGCGCAGGGGAGAGTCTGGATGTATAATAAAACTCAGTGAACGCAGGGACGAGCAAAAGTGTTTATTACTCAAGATCAAGTATAAAAACGAGCAATTATGATGAGGATGATGATAATGGTGCAGATCATAAAGATGGTAGAAATGAAGAAGCGTAAGGGAATCTTGATACGGAGCGATAGAGATGAACGAAGAGAGCAATGGAGACATGCATTACTGACGCTTGATATTTCTGTGAAGTACAAATGACTGACACTATACTTCGCACATTAATGTTAGGCCAAACGTGCATGTTTTGGCTGTTGATTTTTCATTGCATCATCAGTAAGCAGATGTACATTGTAGGTAACATGAAATATGACTATCTCATGTTGTTGAAAAATCGTTACCAGCCACCCGGTGTTATATAAACCTGCATTAAGTTCCATCAGTCAGCCAATGGGTTGACACTTGACAGTGGAGACAAAATATGCGAAATATTAGAGTCGTTCGAATAAATCCCTGGCTGAACATTTATTTTCCTACAAAATTCACGCCTCGAGAGTCACAATTTCGTGATGTGAAATACTCGTCTGACATCGGTGTGGCATATTCGCCTCTAGGCTTCACGGAGTCTAAGCTAAACAAGGCATGAACATGATCCTCCCGATCCTGCGGTTCCCCGCGTCATTTAACCCAGGTTTCCCGCCGCAATCCACATGAAAATGTTTCCGGCTATAAATCACACCCATCCAGAGACTTAATCAGAGGTTTAATCAGGGTTGAGGACATTTTTTCACACTGACAAGTCATTTGTGGATGACATTACAGCCGGTTACGTTTGTGGTGAGCCACCAATGCTGAGTTGTAGATCGTACCAAGGATCAAAAATTGGCTCACGTCAGCGTGTTTGAAAATGAATTTCGTTCCACCCCTATGAATTTGATAGAATTCACAATTTTCACAAATGCCTTCAGTGTATCTCAGTAAAGGATTCGCAACGAATACATACTGGCGGATTTAATCGAAAATCGGCTGCTGACGTTAAATGAAAAAGTTTCTACGAATATATTTCATTTCCACAGAGATCGTACAAAAAACTTGGTTCAAACAGTGGCCGACGTTGAACAGTTTCCCGCACTCCAATGATTTTTTGAGCACGTTTTTTACAGGAATGCGGGATGTAAATACTACATAGGAAACAACGAAGAGCTTTGAAGAGCTTTTTGCTCAGCTACTGACCTAAATTCTGAATTGCCTTGCCGAACAATCGGCGGATCAAACCACTTGATTCCAAAGCAACGAAGTCCTTTGGTTCCTCAAGAGTCTGGAGTCTATGTATGCTGAATTCTAAATCCTGAATTCTATAACCACGCGCTGGGACTTGGCACAAATAAGTCAAATCTACGGAGAAATCAGAGTTCTGCAAAACTAGATTCAACCCTTAGGGCGTGCAGACAGCGCGTGCAGTTGGCAGCTTGCATTTCCGCACGTCTGCTTACCTCTTGAACAAAACTTACCGCAACTCCAATACCCGCATTATGTGTCCTGATAATTAACGCCAAAACTTCATTACAACAACGTGGTACAGTACACGTGACCTACCCCTGTCACAAAGTTTGCTATCGTTTGGTCTTACTCTCGCGAAAACTGTGAGGTATTGTGAAAAAAAAGTGTGTTCTTGAAATCACTGGATAGCATCGAATCCTAAAAGCATCCCAAGAATTTTCAGATTGTGATAGTATGTGTTATGTAACAAAAATCAGTGATCTGTGATTAAAGTGTATGCGCAGGGAACGTTTCGCAATCCCTCGGCTTCGCTACAAAAGACTCCCAGGCATACACTTTCACCGAGGAAGAGTACAATTCGTGTCACGTCCAATACAACAAAAAATAGCGTTAGATTGGATTGTTTTTAGTAATTTAAGAAAAAGACTATCCAGTTTTTCGGAAAAACAACCTGCGGAAATATCTCCCCTCGAAAAGACCCTCCGTAATCGCTAACGTAGGGATAAAAGCTGTCATCGCTACTTTTTTCACCAATCTGTATTCCTTCATAAAATATTAGCAAGTTGTACCGCGGGAGGATTGTCCAATGGCCTTGAAAAGTTAAAAGACGTGTCCATACTAGGGTGCACTTTGGTGGTACTCGGTCGGTAAGCTATAGCGCCATGAGAGCGAGGCTGGCCACTTGAGCGTCGGTTGACGGCGCTGAAGTCCCCTGGTTCCATCTCTTTGCTCCTCCGTATCCCCGCAACCCTCTGCCATTCATCGACCACACTAGTCCTAGTCTCGTGCAAATCTCCGTTGCGGTGAACAAAGAAGACAGGGCAAGCGACCCGGAGCTTTGCAATTAAAGGGAAGAGATGACTATCGAGGGTTTTTTTCTTTCTCGAAAATGTTCGTCTTCGTGATTAAAAGTCTTCGTACTTCAGTCTCGTTCTACCACATCGAAAAATTAATATTTAGATTGTAGAGACTGTAAACCGAGGAATGTTTACGTAGATTTATTCAGATTCCGGTTTTTCTCCCCTTGCGTTGAATTTCTTCTACTTTCAGATCGTAGTGACGGTATCTGAAGAAAATAAAAGACGTGAAGTAAAAGTTCTTCACATTTTATGTCCGACCGCCGTCCGTCGGACAACTTCGGACGGAGTCAAGCGATTTCGACGAAACTTTGCACACAAATATCTTGAGTAACCTGTAGATTCGATATTCAATTTGTGCAAGATCGAAGGTATCGGATTCCGGAAAGATGGGGGAAAACGTGCTTGCAATAAACGGTAAGGAGTTCGATGATATTTATCTTTCCTCCTTACCGTTAGTATACTTGTGAGAGAAATGTAGCTCATTACTTGCTGAGTGTTAAACTACTATTTTCACAAATTTCTTTGAAGAATATATAGCTCAGATACTACAGCAAACCAGGACGAACAAAAATATGGATTACAGTTCGTACCCACTTAAGTCTTCAGTAGAAACAAAAAATATATATATATTGTTAATACACCTGTAAGTTCCACGAACCTATTAAGATAGAAGATAAGAAAGAAGAGCGTTTTTTGTGCTTCTAGGCCTGTCTTGGCCAAAAAGCACCGACCCCATACTGCAGACGTGAAATAAAACAAGGTATTATACCTAAACTCTCCACCATCTGCATGCTAGTCTAAGACCTCGATCCTATTTCACGGTTCTTCTAAGACCCGAAATATGGTTTCTTCGCGTTTTTTTCAGCCCTGATAACATTATTCCGGGCTTATTCAAACTACAAATCAAGCTCGCGGCCAATGTTACCATATATCTCTTTAAGCTGGCACAGTATTATTCTTTACACAAAGTTATCGAAAAGGGTTTAGAGGAATCCTGACTTTATGAGGGAGGTGGTTTACAGTGAAGGAATAATAAAGACAGTAGCATACGTCCATACGTCAAATGAAACATGTTTCTACGCATTATTCGCCAAATATCGTTATAAAGTGGTCTTGACATAAAAATTGACATAATACTTATAATTGATGATTTTGATTATTGCGACGAGATCTGGACCGTTGACATTTGGTTCTAATTGCCCGTTGAGAGGGGATACTGAAAACGTTTCTCCCCAATGATTGGTTGGTAGCCGGGACCTTTGAAATTCATATTGGATTATTACAGAGGCTAGTCCGCAGCCTTTGCATGATTAACGTCGTCGTTTTTATGCGCTAGGTACTACGAACGTACTTACCTTCTACCTGGAGAAATTTCTGAAATTCAACCAAAGTTTAAATTAGATTCACCGCTAAGAGCCTTACGGGTTTCATATCCCATCTAATTCCCAATTATCGGAACACTTTACCAAAAAATTACCCGCGATTAATAATAAGTTCAGCTAGTCAGTGTCAGTTTCAGGTACTGAAGACTTTCGTAGCCTAGAACTTCTGATTTATGTATGGGGCATTCCATGTCAACTCAACCAATGATTTCCCCACACCATTTTTTTAATCGCTATCCGAATTTCTATATGATTCTTCGATCTTAAGAAAGCACTCCTGGGTTTTTTCAGATTTAGAAAAATGTTTTTGTTCGGTCGAAAAAAAGTCATAACTCAGAAAGGGTTTGTCCGAAAAATCTGAAAAAATTCAGAAGAACGTTTTAGAGCAAGAACGACAACAGAAAACAAAGAGCAAATGAAAAAGATTGCGGTCTGGAGGCTAGGTGAATTGACGTGGACAGCCCGATAAGTAAGTCTAACAAAATTTTGGAATGCTTCTCAATGACAAAACCACATTTTCCAACAAATAATTTTTTCTTCAATAAATAAATTTGAGAAGCTTTGGGGAAACAGGGCCTGTAGCACATATGTTTCTAAATCGGACATAACTTCCGTCCCAAAACCTATTACTTTTTCAAATTCCAAGTCATTCTTTAATCCTTAAAGGAAACAATTTTTTTTCATCCAGTAAAGCCTCATTGTGGCGATGAGTGTCCTGATAATGGAACTTCGAGATTTAATCAGCTTAAAATTTAATTTCAGATTAGGGGCCTTCCTTCTCCAGATCTTCTTGATTGCGCAAGACACACAAACGTGAGGTGGGGTACGTAGATATAAGAGCACCTGAGACCCTTCCCCATAATATGTTATTGCAGAGAATCAATTCGGATGCATTAAGGCAACGGGTAAGTTAAATCGATGGAAGAAATTACTCGGTACCAGAACATCCTAAACGACTGAAGATTGAAAATCATTAGCCTTTTTTTCTTCCACCACGAACAAATTGCTCCGAAGATTCAACGCACCTCCTCCCGTATAACTCAACGGCATATACATGTATAGTTGTACTCGCTACGGTTCCATTCAACGACTTTTCCCGATTGTTCAATCGATTTACGGCTCATCCGTGGCTCCGGATAACTGCCCCCGCCGGGGTGGGCCGCCCCTTGGCGCAAAACCCTTTTTAATCTTGAATCTCGGTCTCCTTCTTGCTTCTTTCCAAACTTCGTGATTATAGAATTTCATGTTCATCTCATTGTTGCCGGAATTATATTCGCGAATTGGTACCAATTATCTGAAAATTATTCTCTATGCAATGGCCACATTTACCACCAGGTGTTTCGCTCAATCAATAAAAAAAACGCTAACGATTTTTACGTTATGCAAATAGGATTTCTTCCTAACATGTGTTTTTTGCTCAATATAAAGCAAAACAAGAGCGAGGAAGTATAAAGGCCTGCAGAAATATACCTACTTTCCCATATAGGTTTTGCTGTTGGGGCGTCATAGGCCAACTGCGCACGCACCTATTAACAGGCACGGGAACTCTAACCTCTAATCACTGGTTCTACAAAAAATTGGCAGTCGCATTGGTGCTGGTGCCGTCATGTCTGGATCGTGCAAATGCAGCACCCGACTCATGCTTCAAACTTCACATTTTCAAGAATTTTGTACTTTCCATACTATAATATTGAAAAAGCCTCCATTTTGTATTTTCAGTGGATTACAAGGATTTGTATTCGGCTTATTTGTTTATTATTGAAGATAACTCGTAACATTGTATCTTACTCTCATACAGGGGGATTTATACAATTCTGAAGATACGAGAAAAAGTTTCCTATTCCCACCCTTTTTACCACAGCTCAGTGCCTCAGTGAAGGTAGATCGTCCGTTCCACTTTAAAACCATACAAATACTCCGTAAGGGGCGTGAAAGAAAACCTGAATTCATTCTTATTTAAAAAGCAGAAGTTTTCTTCGCTGCCCTGCAGCCTGTTTGAAAAACTCGTAACTCTCTCACATCCGCAGGGCTGGAGAGTGCAAATCCAGTAATAAGGTGGAAGGTAGCATAAGGTCCTGGAGGATAACGGCTTCTTTCGATTCCGTATCAAATATATATGAATGGGAATTATGAAAACATAGTACTCCTTCCAAGTCTCACACATCTTGGCGTTCAATTTATTCACGAATCAATAATTAACAAGTATGTTATACAGCCGAAGGTCACGTATCATTTCACTTGAATACTGAATACGCACCACATCAAAGAATCTTCAGAGGCAATTCTTTCTTCAACTCACGCGGGATAAAATGTAGCGTATAGTAACGAGCGGAATCCTGTACAAATAATTGTCTTTCATATAGAATATATACTGTACCTTGTGAAACATTCAAGCTGACCCGCGGTAGCGGGAAGGTGAATTTTAAAAATGAAAGAGTCGCAGCTGGAGTATTATTTGTGACTCTCGTCAATCCGGATTTCGGTGACACATGAGACAGCAGTTCCGTCTACCTACGTCCTAGCAATTCATTAATATATGATCATAAGTGCCAAAGAAATAAATGACAGTCGAGTTTTGCTCGGAATGAAACATACGACCCGTGGGAAATCTTAACACACGCAACGACGTGCCGTTCGCCTCTTGGCCTCTATAACTCAGCACCGTCAAGTTTGCATACAACCCCCGTAGGCATTAAAACCAACTGCCTATACGCATACTTGCAGGACTCTTGTCATTAAAGTGGCATAACTGTTACCTAAGCCCATACTGCTAACTTCTAAGGGCCTCGTTGTGGTATGTGATGTGGCTTGGATATCCTTGTCTAGTCGTGTTCGCGGAGTATGTATCCTGAAAAAGGACCTAAACCTTCGAGCAAGTAACTCTAGACTGTACACTGTTCATACGCGCCACGATACTCGCTTCGTATACCGCTGGCTGGTGAGCAAGGGATATTTCCAACTTGGGGCCTGTGCTCGCTCGTTACTCGTGAAATACTTGGTTAATGGGATGGGTAGATCTGATCCCCTCACCTTGCAAATATTCAACTCGAACTGACCGGAATCGAACAATAAATTTCAGTAAGACAGTTTCAATTTTGACAGTTTAAGTCTGTTTCATAGATTTACTGAAACCTCATACGTGGAAATTCAGATTGAACTTGGTATTTCATACGGGTTTTCAAGGTATACTATATCATTTCGTTCGAGGGAAGGAATTGGTGAAGGTCGAGTTGTACAGAAAATATGTAGCATTGATACATATTGGAATATGTATCAGAAGTCCTGGAAGTTATGGTGGATAGTCCATCTTGACGTACAACACAGAGTCCAATTTCTTGGGTTATTCGATGATTCCAGAACAATCAAAAATACAGATCATTTCTCGGCCGGTAGTGGGGGACCGCCCAGCTGGACTACCAGCGCCTCTAAGAAGTGACGTTATATAAATAATAACCGAAGTACCGGAAACACCTTGGTACTTACGTCATAGGTAGTGCGCCAGTTCTCCACGGTACTTCGAGTATTTCAACGCGGACGCGCATCCTCCTTAACCTCTTCCGGCACAAAAATACATTATTTCATTTTCCAGGTTTTACCTATCTCCTTACCAGAAATCATTCATGTTTCTCTTCATGGAGACGTATTAGAGACGTAACGAAGAGTAATAAAAACATAATGCTCGCCAAACAGTTACTTTACGTGCACGCTCCACGATATCTGCCTCGTGTGAAATTTCTGCCACTTGCTCGGCTAGCACTGCATTCACTTGACTTTGACTTTGAAATGTCTCTTTATTCATGAATTGGTTTTAATACAGGAGAGTATTTTACATTTTTGTGTTTTATTTCTATACCTATTTCTTAGAATTTTACTAGAATATTTGTTTGTATTGTTTGATATCTGTGTTTGTTTATGTTCATTTCTCACACTCGTTCTCTTTCTTATATGGATTATGGACTTGAATCCCTGCGGGGATCTACGTGTCAGAGGCTTTTGTTCCGATTCGAGGTTAGATATAGCCACAAGCAGAAAGTGAGAGCGAAACAAATAAACAGGCCCAGCTTGTAGGGCAGTTTGGGGAATAAGATTCCAAAAATTCGTCGTCGAAGCGTTCCCCCACTACTGCCTGGAAAGCTTGGGAATCGCCCATGTGTCAGTGTGTCGGTGATCAGCCAAAGTTGGGCGTACCACACGTACACAAATAGAGTGTGGGAAGCTATACAGCTCGCTCAAGCGGAACGCAAGGGGAATTCTCTTCTGACGAGAATTCTTCTAGGGGGCTGTCCACATGTTACGTAACGCTAAATTCTATAGTCTAGTATAGGGAAGCCTATGTACGCACTGTACCATATAGTGTTACGAAATATCTGGACAGCCCCTAGGAAGGTAGTAGTTTACTGCTACTCATAGCGCTAGTGTCGCCAGTTGCCTTTCCCTGGAGAACTGGCAATACTGACGTGGACTCCAATAATAAGGAGATCGGGGAGAGCATTCACGTCGAAGTTTGTGATATTCACAACAAGAAAACAGTTGAAATAAGACAATTCAAAAAATTCGAAGATGCTCCTTTGATATAAACCCTAGATCGTGTGTATTTTATAGAGGAAACAAAAAAATTATGTTGCGTCAAATCGTGTGCGGTAATGGCTGGAATACCCCATATACAAAGTATATACATCACCGTTGAAGCGCAGAAATCGAGCACGTATTCGCAGGAGTGGGGCGGACTAAGCTCGGTCTCCTTCCCTTCTAGTTTTCATAACCGCCGCGGCCACATTTGTCTAACGCACGAATCTTATAGCAAGCGATGTTGATAGCTCACGTAGTAGGTATGTTTTATGCCCATGCGTGCGATGAGTATGGCCGCACTTCCAATATGACTATCTCTTTCTTGTTCTTTTTCACCACTCCCCACTCCCCGCTCCCGCGGACGCGTTCCAGTCTATTATGGAATTCATTGGTTGTAACTACACGTCATTTCACCACATGCGCATGTGAAATACAAGAGGTAACACCAGCGCTGCAAGCTTCTTTATTGGTACTACGGACTGCTAACCACAAATATAGCCCACTTTTGTTGTCAGGGGAATAGAAAGTGAGCTAATGTATTTCAATCATGGACCTATGAATAGTAGGGACGAAGTGTAAAGTATCATTATGGGTGAGGGGACTGGCATTGGTGCGGGGGGAATGTCGCCATCTTGGTATGATTAATTTGGAGGGAATTTTAAAATACAGAATTTTTTGCAGGATGACAAATCTGCCAAATATACTGTATAGTAGTAATGATAGCAATAAGTACTGGATAGGAAAGACAGGCGTAATTGAAGACGTGGAAGATTTGGCAATTAGGGTATAATATAAATAAATAAAGCATTGTAATTCACCACAATGAAATATATTTTAACAAAATGATAAATTGTGGCAAAATATAAAAATAATATGAAATAAGATTATTGCCCGTTAAATAAAGTTAATTTATTGAATTTTTGTCTGTCGCTATCTGAGTGATCTATGGCGCTTTTGCCAATGTGGAATAGTCTAATTTTAATATATTTGCTGACAATTGCCCTCATAAGATGTACAACATGGTTCTCTAAAACCATTCGGTCATGTTCATGTTGGCGCAGATTAGAGAATAGACATCTGTTTCGGTGAATTTCGAAAGCACACAATTTACAAAATGGTTTGACGGTAACCATAACCTCGTTATCATGGCTATTTCCACTCGCGACTGATACAGTGCAGCACTAGTTCGTCATACCAATATGGCGAACCCCCCCGCCGCGAACTTGGACACTCCCCGCGCCTGAACACTCCGTCCCTACTATTCATAGGTCCATGATTTCAATGGTATTTCTCCACTTCTATGTTCCTGGTCCATTTCTATATCCTGTCAAGATATAGCTTCAGCGCGCATCCACGCAACGTCAGCCAGACTGGTCCGTTTCACCCTGATTATGAGATGAGAACGTTGACTAGTGCGCCTTATAGCGTGGGTTCTTCGGCTTCCCGCGTGGAAGTGGAGGGGATAATGGCTGGGATCCGACTGATATGGCGCTAGGGAGAGACGGTTCTGGGTGAAAAAGTCGCAATTTCGTGCTTCGGCCCCTACAAGTTTTCTCGCTGGCTTTATGTTCGATTTGATTGGTTTTGATCTTAAATTTAAAGGACACGTCTATGTCACGTATTCCGTGTGATTTTGTAAAAGAAAATTGATAACCGTTGTATCAACACGAGAAATACACCCATTTTCGTCACCGTTGTTTAGGACTGTGAAATTGACTTTCGAAATTTGGAAAAGTGTACAACATAGAGCGCCCCTTCACTTGCAACATGCTTCCGAGACAGCTACGATATCTCGTGGTTGGTGGAAAAAACTTGAGAGAATTAACATTTTGAGAGGTCTTCTTCATCTTATTGTGGTAACCCCATATTACATGACATTCGTGTACGTATTACCGTCTCGACAATATCAACTTCGTCAATTAGAAATCATATGCCTCTGAAATGTGAGTTCAATAATTGAAGTGAACCGTCTTACCCCAAAGCTCGCTTTGCCCTGGCCCCTATAGGGCTGTATAAGTCCTGATATAACTCGATAGCAAATCCGGAGTTGAGAGTGATAGTAGGATACCTATATGCGAGGATTTGGGTGGTCAGGTCGATTTATTGAGCCGAAAGCTGAATTCTAACCGTCTTCCGCCGAGCAATGCTCTCTCCGATGGGAATTTTTTTTATGATCTTTCACTAACGGTTGATCCTACGCAAGATATCAAATCCATCGAGGATCATATAATCTTGCTCCTCGATTGATCCCACTCATCTGTTACGACGAGAATAATCTCATCATCGCCCAATCGAGCATCTAAACTTTCGGAATTGATTCGCGGATTCAATTAATTTACCTTATTTCTCGCCGGGGGAGGAGGGGGAGGGGGACCAAAAAGTTTTTCGATAATACTACTGAAAACATCAGATGACAATTAAAACGTTCAAAGCTGCTTACTACAATTCTGTTTTAATTAGACGGATTCATTTTCCGTGAAAAATGAGATTTAACAACTTGGCCATTACGTAAAGTTTTGTTGGTAATTTCAATAATCAGATCCAGCCCTATTGTGCTGTTGGTCACGTCTATTATTTCGCTCTTATTTCCTTTAGTTTGTTAGATGTTGTTTTCCGATCGTTAGTCAAAGTCCTCACTCTGTGTACGTTAAAGCTTTATATGGAACGAGAATGTCGCTATATATCTGGCGCTCCGGCGTAATGTAGCAAAGTCTGTAAGTTAATTAAACCAGCCAGTCTCGTACATACGCTGGAACGTGGCGAATTCTATGACACCATGAAGTGGATTTAAATTCATTTTCCGACTCTTTTACGATAATAATCAGATTAATCTGCGAGATTATTTACCTCGCACGTGTGCCGGTACCTATGTACTTGGAGGTTTGAGTTGTATGCACCAGTTTCTGCACTCTGCGCGGAATATATTAGAACGAGTGAAATCGATAAATTGAAGGTAGAAACTCATGGGAAAGGTCGTTCAAAACAATTGCAAAACTTTCAGACGAAAATACCTGCGCCGCGTTGGGGAACTCTTGGTGGGAATGCAGCGAGCTCAACTTCCAAAGCGGAATCAAATTAGAAAATATTTTCCTCCTTTTTCCATTAAATTTTGAGAATCATGTTTCATGATCATTTTTCGGCGTCTCTTGTATTCAGGTAAACTCTGATAAAAAGGAAGAGAAAAAAAATCAAGAAATAAATTATCAGTCTATATATCGAGTTAACTCGTAAACCAAGTTACCCGTAAACTTTTCTTGTCCCACTGCCTAATCAAGTTCCATCGAGTTTAGGACTTGCCTTCGCTTCGTCCACAACTTTAAATGCTTCCTCAAGACTTCGATTTGAACCTGTGAGTTTGGGATTGTCTCTTCCGTACTTCTTGTCCATTTTGTCGATATTTGTTGGCATCTAAAACCGTGAGGGATAAACAACCAATTTTCGGCTGAAGTAAGTTGGATGGGAATGAATATTCGCGGGGTACCTATATTTCGGGCGACAAATCTTTCTTCGCATAAATATAACACAAATATTACCACCCCAGTCTGGATGTTGATTTTCATGGTGAATTAGGTATACAAATTGGCTAAACGTTATGCCAGTAGGAAGTAGCTAAGCCCTGGAGCAAACACCGCAGTATACACATGCTCGGAAATAGTCAAACGTGGGGAGACGACGCTTGCGTTCATCTCCGGGGATGAGATCACGAGCGATGTTTACCCAAAAGAATTAATGATCCAGGTGGATGACAATAAAATAAATCCACACCTCAAATAGCGTTTTTATTGGCTAGATTTCTATAAATAACAAATATTAAAACAGTGATATTCCCCTCATCAGTTTGAATGAATAAACGATTAGAGAATTCGCTGAAGCGCCTAGAGGCATGCAGGTATCAGCTTTGAGGTTCTACGTCAATGTTGATGCCGTTATGCTCAACGTCATCCTGGTTTATCTGAGGCATGATTTATTTTTCAGAATCTTGTCAAAAAATGCTCAATTCCACGAAACCTTCGATATTATGAGCAATGGATATTTTCACGGGCAAACAAATGTCCTTTTTTGAGCCATTGCTTCACCTGTAAATTGTTTTCCCCGCCTGAGGGTGTTGCTCGGACCGGAGCAATGCGAGCTTCTCTATTGCCTATAAATACGAACTCGAAATGTTCGGGGTTTTCGGGTGAAAAACAGCTGTCAAGGGCACTTGGGATTAGTCATGAAAAACGATAAATACTGGAATATCGGTGGATCCTCCATCCCGTGCGCCTATATTTCATTTCATTTATTCTTCCATTGATCGTTAGTTAGTTCGCTCGGCTATCTGCCCTCCGGCCATATAAAATTCCCACATGGTCACCCGTTGCTGTTAAAACCTCAAACTTTGTGAGTTCAATTTAAAAAAAAAAAGAGAATCGTGTATCGAAAAATGTCAATTGTGATTATCTTGCCAGACTCCTCGTCAAAACAGAACCAGATCTGTTATTGGCGGAGTGGATCTATATATTTTTTTCAGTATTGATAACAAAAGGTGAAAGACAAAAGCTTATACCTGTTAGATATCTGGCACTATGTCGTAAGTCGTAGAGTTTTATGAGAAAAGCATTTAAGGTTCACGGTAGAGACAAAGAAATCCAAGATTCCCGAAGACAATGAGTTCATTGGAGGCGTTGTTCGGGGATTAAATACCTGAGCTAATTTTGAGCATGAGAAGACAGTAGTGTGAGTGTCTTATGATCTCTAGAGCCCAGGGACTCGAAAAGACATTTCGCCATTGTAGCCTGTGATGCCGTCTACTTGACACAGCTGTGTTATTCCGATCCTACTTTTTCATTTTCTACCAACACTGCATCATTGTTTTCACAAATAATGTTCGAGCCAAATCGAGGGCAGTGCAGTATTCGCGATGTGACAACTAGTGCCAAGAGTGGCCAGAAATTGAACTTTTAAGAGAGTAAATACTAAAATATATAGCTAAATCTGAATTATTCGGAAATATGAAAGTTAGCAAATATTGGAATAACCTCACAATTAAACATTATCTTCCTGCATGAATAAAGAAATCACTGAAGGAAAATTCGAACAGAGTTGTATGTAGAATTCGCCAAATTCGTGATCAAAATTTCGATCTGGTGTGGAGTGCGTCCGATGCTATACGCACGATGGCTGCGTCCCGCAGCTCTCCCACATTATGACCTAAGCTCAAAACTGTGATTAACATGGATATGGTGATAAGGTCTGGTTTCGATGCCATTTCAATTCCATTCCGCTCTCAGAATGAGCAACAAGGGACAGCTTTAGGAGTTACGCATGTAGTGCGAGTTGAAGAAATCTGAATAAACGGAATTTGAAGCTCTATTCGTAGTAGCGTCATTCGGCCGACTTCTATTTCCGATAGTCCTTACAGAGTTTGGTTACAGGTGTGATTTTCAGACATCATGTTCTTTATTCTTTTTTATTATTGACACAAATGAATTGAAAAAGATATCCAGCTCAACGATTACTTGTACCTTAGTTCACAAATTGACTCGCCCCTACTCACTGGCGGATTTATCATACTGGGAATTTATTATTTCGCCACTGAGAGCGGATGTGTTGAAAACGGCTCCGGTTCAAGGTCATGCACATGCGTAAAAATTCTCAGAAAGAAATAATTTTTTTTCGAATTGGAGAGTTGGAAAAAATAGAAAAAAAATCATGATGTTTGAGGGGGGCTTAACACTCATTATCCATATTTTACATGAGGTATTACTTTCAGCTAATAGAAGTTACGCCATATATAGAAAAATACAAAATAAGTCGGTGTTGCACGGAATCAGCGACACCGTTGGACCAATCCAGGTCATTTTGGTCTCAAATTGTTCATAAAAGATGCCTCTATCAAATGAACATAGAACTTCTTGATATGTCAATTTTTGGTTAAAATAATAGGAAAAGTATGCATAAATAATGTAAAATTAGCGAAAAAAAAACTGTGAAAACTGAATAACTTTGCCAATTGTTACAATATTAAAAAGTTGCAAACATGCATTTCGAACCATACAACATACGAAATCTTTTGCAATTCGGACAAAAATGAAGAAATGGCATGAAAAATACAAAATCTGCACTGTCTTACAACTTTGCTTTTTTCATGCCATATCTTCATTTTTACATGAATCCAAAAAGTATGCGCTACCTTGCCTTGTTTTGCGTTCGAGATGCGAGGACTTAGATATCCGGAAATATCAAAGTCTACGTCCACATCGAGTATAGGTAGCATTCTCAAAAATGCGTTCACAGTTCATCTTTATTATACAATAAAGTTGTGAAGGATAGAGGAAGACCGAATCGGAAAACGGTATATGCGGTGAAAATTAGGGGGGAAAAACAGGCGAAAACGTCTCCGAAAATCACTGGACAAATTATATTCATTATAAAGTTCGATATTTCGGCCGAATTTCGATATACCTTAAATCAGCCTCGTGGAGGCTTGCAGGGTTCTATCACAAAAAAGGGTAACTTCTTGGGGCTCTTCAGACACTCCGTTCGGCTCCCATCTTGGCCAGCGTTTTCATTTTCGCTTTAGTTTCGTGGCATCCGAAGGGCCTAATATTCCAAATAAATTGGTGTAGGTACATATTTTTTTTTTAAGCAAAGCTTTCATACGTATTTTTGAACCCTGTTTGCTTATTCTGGTTTCCTTCAGTCGTCATGAAGTTATTGTATTTTGAAGACGATGTATGCCCTCTCTCGGGTTTACCTTGATTATTCCTCCAGGGATGAAAATCAAGTTGTCATATATATTTTCTGGCTGTCGGCTATAAAGCTAACAGATTGCGATGATAGAAGATGATATAAGTTTCCGAAGAATTAGATAAACGCTCATCCTCTTCTTCTTTTCGGTATTTTAAACATTACGTAACTATTCTTATAATTTGGAAGTCCCCAAGCTGTTGTTTGTGAAGAGCCAATTAATTCCTGGGCCTGGTTCAAGGGAAATTGTTAAGAATTTCAGGGCTAATTTATTTAAGACTAAAGTTCATAATTTTGTCAATTAATAATTCGCGACGCACTTTATGGAATACGGAGAATCTTCTGAAGGATACAACTTTGATGTTATAAGCTGATTATTATTGTCTAGATCCCCGCTTATCGCTACAAATATCCGTGAATCGGCAAGAGGCGTAATATATACCTAATTAAAGTGATGCTGTATTCGTACACTCGTTCGTTGAATCAAAGAATCATGCCATTTGGAGAGTATATTGACCAGTACTAATTCCCTTGGGGAAATCGTTTTGATTTGGTTAAACGAAGGGTGGATGACAAAAAAATTGTAAAATAACCCAAATTTTGGAAACGAAATTTCAAAATCTTGAGTTTTGTCAAACTTTGTGGACATCTGTTGGAAATGGAAAATGAAGGAAAATCCATTCTGACAATTATTCTCGAACCTTACGCTTCGATTGATGAATTTCATCGGAATACATACAATAGGTACTCAGGTGAATTGAAAGGAAACGAAAACAATTCAAAAGTAAGCGACGGACGGTATATTTGAGATTAAAATTCAATGAATATATTTCAGATCACGCGCAGCCCAATGATTAAACATTGTGTTCTATGAAAAATCGGGAAAAGGTAAAGAGAGATTGTTTGTTCTATAGGATGGATCTTTTGAGTGGGAACTGGCCGGCCCACAGATACAAATAAATTCATGCGAGGGAAAAAAAATTGGAAAACTTCTATTATAGCATTCGGATAAACTCGACTCAACTGCTAGCAGCTATACGAATACAACGCACCAAACGCAGGTAAATATATTCGAAACGGAACGAACAATGCCTATCCGTATTTCGTATTTGATACGATCCTCTCGCTGGATAGCATATCACAATATTTACGAGCCGGTCATGTCAAAATATTCCGATAAATTTCTCTATCTGTATCTGTATCTCTGCTATGCCGAACGCAACGACCTCCTCTTTTCATTCCGGTGTTCTCGCTCTCTGTACGATGAGGTTCCCCCCCCCCCCCCCCCCCCCCCCCCCCCCCCTCTCTTAAAAACTTCTAACCGAAGCAGGAAATGAAAAATCAAATGGAGATGAAAGTTTCCAGCCTCTGACAAAGTGTATGTTACACCTCGACGTCCGATTCACACAACGCCTACACGCATAAACTGTTATACAGTCCGACCTCTCTATAAGCCCCCTCCCAATAGAGCCGATTCCCCCTATTTCTCGCTCGCAGCGTTCCCCCACTCTACATTGTAACCTGAGCTCGAGAAAGAGACGAAAGACGAGTCATGCAACTAGCGAAGATGGCAAAGTGGGGGTACCTCAGTTCCTGGAAAAACTCTTCCCCTTGGGGGCCTGGGCGGCCCTATAGAGAAGTTGGACAGTAGAAAGCTTTGTATGAACTAGTTACTAGACTGACGGTGCATCTCACGATACACGTGGAGACATGCACCGTAAAATAGTACAGCGAGACTCCGTTAAGAGCTGCGAGCCGGGGTGGACTCTGCTACTACAGGGTGCCCCTACTCTTCCGTAGCTCACCGCATAGCCCAGTGTCCTCCCCTGTCAGTTCGAGCGCCGGAACTATCGGACTGGAAGAAAGTCACTCTCTCGCACGCTGAGAAATCTGCTATTAAGAGCATGCTACAGTCATTTTTTACTCTTCTTTACCGACCGTACCCGGTTTTCACTTGTTTTCACTGATAGCAAAGCCTACGCGTCACGAGCGCGGAAAAGGAACCAACAGCGCAATTCTAGATGGAATTCCGAGGTATATCGGAAAACTTCTTTGTTTCATGCAACAATGAAGACGTATTCTTGAAAACTGCACAAAATGGTAATTGTCGATGTCAAGCGGTGATTGTGAGTTTCGCCCGTTCATCATGGCCGCGACCACCGCTTGACATCGACAATTACCATTTTGTGCAGTTTTCAAGAATACGTCTTCATTGTTGCATGAAACAATGAAGTTTTCCGATATACATCTTCGGAATTCCATCCAGAATTGCGCTGTTGGTTCCTTTTCCGCGCTCGTGACGCGTAGGCTTTGCTACCAGTGAAAACAAGTGAAAATCCGGTACGGTCGGTAAAGAAGAGTAAAGAATGACTGGAGCATACTCTTAACGAGGTTTCACTGTACTTAGTTTCTCCGGTTCTTGAGCGAACTAACAAGACTCACTTCTGTATTAACTATCAAACTACTGACACCAATGAACTGATATATTAGCA
Organism: Euura saliciscinereae; assembly: GCA_018420115.1. Taxonomy (NCBI): domain Eukaryota; kingdom Metazoa; phylum Arthropoda; class Insecta; order Hymenoptera; family Tenthredinidae; genus Euura; species Euura saliciscinereae. The sequence goes on along the minus strand of JAFFZH010016127.1, from coordinate 43,635 downwards.
GATATATTAGACTGTCTGGATTGTAGCGCTTTTGACTTACTTTTGTTTAGTAAATCATCAGACTGTTCTGCTGTCACGCCAGGCCCGGCGGAACAAATTTTCGCAAGGTGTGGAATAAGTGGCGGCTGGTGGGGGGGGGGGGGGGGGGGGGGGGGGGTTTGTCATTCCATTTTTCTTCATGTTTTCTATATATTTTTCTATTTCAGATTTACTTTTATTTATATCACCGGTTTTCATTGCAAACTTTCGGCATATCTATAGGGATAACTAAAATCCTGGATGTGGAATTCCACACCCACCGAAATTCGGCGTGTGGAATGCTCCACATAGACCACACAACTAGCGCCGGGCCTGTGTCACGCGATTCTACGCGAGAGAGTCTTTACAACTACGATATCCCTCACTTACTTTCGGTATACTTCTGTATTTACATTCTCTGCAGAGTTGAAACAAATCAAATAAGTGATTAAAGCTACAACAAAAGAACTGTGAAAAAAAAAGATTTAACATTAGAGGGAAATGTTTACCAACAATCCAATCAATTTTTTATCGCACACTTTGTTTCCAGCGAAATAATATTTACAAAGGCTTATTTTCAAATTATATTTTTCCTACAATTCGCATGAACACCGTTTCTCGGCCGAAATTCGTGACCTATGTGGTATGTGTGAGGTGAAAGACTTCAGAAAAAAACAAAATCCACAGATCATCGAATAACATTTTTTTAGATATTAGATTTTAGATTTAGAAACGAATAGAGATATTCGCAACTTCGAAAAGCTCATTTCAAGTTTTTTGCGCGTCAGTGGATGATGTAAGAAAGTGTGGGTGGATCATGAAACTCGCGGGTAGACAGTGGTCGAACTTAGAATGCCGCAATAACGAGGCGGAAAACTTTCAACGGGGTAAAATATGGCAGCTATTTATCCATTGAAAATGTATATATGAAAACTATAAAAATAACTGAAGACTTGAAAGTTTTTTGCTGTTTATTTATCAAGCAACGGGACTGGTATAGCGGGGATTTTTAAGCTGGTTCGCAACATCGGCCATATCGCTTTTTTCGTACATTCGCCGGCCAGCGTGTTTCCGGTGTTTTTCAGCGCGCCTCTTTCCGCATGAAGTTTATGTTCATGAAACGATCCAAAAACCCGTAGATCCAATGGAAATTTACTATCATAAAACCTGGCCACGGATGATAAGACTTGAAATGAATTGTTACCCCAAGTGTGATACGAAACCGTTTTTTACTCTCTTGTAGTCAATTATGCGAGCAATCTTCTTGTTACCCATTTGAACCAGTAAATGTTTTTGCCATATAATATTATGTATAGGTATAAGAACGTTTTTTATCCCTCGACGATCAACTTCGTGTTCTCGAGCCTGAAAGAATATTCACAAAAACGGTACCAGGATCGGCTGAGTACTTGTGTGTTACCCATAGAGGTTGTAAGATGGGGAAATGAAAGAGACGACCAATGATTTTTGAAAAGTTTCTAATTTTGTAGGTTTTAGCTGTACATACATATGCGTCCATAATTAAACGTCCGCGTGAAAAGATAGACCCGTGTGTGCGGCAGGTGGGATTGATAAGAAAATAATCAAAGTATATAGGTAGCGAAGTGCAGTGTACTTGAAGCACGTGAATTTATTATCACATTCCATATCTATCATATCAAATTGCTGCGAAGTTTATCAAGTCGATCCGGAAGAAGGAAACTGCGAGAAATGGCTTATTTTGTTGCTGATAGATAGATTTCTGTCAGTTTCAAATTACGTGGTGTCGTCTATCAATCGTTGAAGTGTAACTGAATTTCAGATGGACGTCAAACCCAGTTGGCCACGAATGCGCGATGCAATCGATACACACATCAAATATATCATCGACGTTTATCTGTCGACAGGGGAAGTTCAAAACCCTGGCGAACCTTCGAAGCGAGTTACGTATGTATATGCAGAGAATTCGGTTTGCACGGTCAGCCAGAACTAAGTTGAACTGCAGTTTGTAACGTCGACTCTTAGCCCAAGTCTGATCAGTACCTACCATCGGGGATTTGTTGGGGTTTAGGAGAGTCTCCAGGACGCTAAGAGCTTTTGGCTGTCAGTGGGTAGATACTCCATACTTACGGTAAAGGCGTTCTCGGAAGCTGTGCGCGAACCAGACCAGTGCATACAGCTAGTGCAGACGCGTACGCAAGTAATTCAAGCAAATAGGAAGTGGAGAAATCGGTGAGGTTGAAATCTGGTCAACGGGATATCGGCGACTCATCGACCCCGGGGGACACGCTCTTGGAATTTATCCAATGTGGAAGTGGAAGGTTACCACCAAGAGTCGGAGTGGAGCTACTGACGGTTAGTTAGTTTCACTAATTTCAACGGAATTTCGAACCGAGCTCCGATCAAGCTCCGGTTAACCCCTCGCAGACTGTAGAAGTTCAAATATAAGCTCTCCACAAACGACGCAAAGCTCGTCCAACATATCTCGGGGCATAGACAAAGCTCTGGAGATCGTGGGCGTTCCCAGAATTACGATAGCTTTTGCGAGAACTCTGCAGCAGACACAAGGATGGATTATTGGATAATGAAGAATATAGCAATTCGTTGATGATCAACTGCCGCTTCGGGCAAATAAAGCAAGTGAAAAAGCTTTTTCGCCTCTCGATCCGTGCTTCGGCCTACCACCGAATCTCCGGCACCTTGGTAAAAACAGAATTATTGCTTCCGATACGACCCCGTCCTAGCTCATATTTTTAGCGGTCAGCGCTCGAACGATTAAGCTCGAACGTTTCGTTCGCCGCGAACAATGCTTCTCGTGAAATCTATGCCTTGGTAGATGGCGGATGGGGGAAAAGGGGGGAAGCGGGAGGAAGCTCCCGCTGTAAGCTTGTGTAAGTTATCTATCGGCTCTACCCCCGGAACGCCCTGAAACCTCCAGGAACGTGAGATGGAGGTTGAACGCTACTACCACGCTTGGCACTGCTCCAGCGAACGCCCGCGTCGGATCATAACAGTTCGATACGCAACGTTGCCTGAAAACCTGACCAAAACAGAGGATCTCTGAGGCGCGTTGTCGCCGAACTGATTCACCCCCTAATTTCAATTCAACACGAGCATATTCTACTCCTCGAGCCACCGAATCGAGGTGGAAACATTCTTTCATCATCCACGTGTTTAGCAACTTTTCACGAAAGCTGAAAAAGGCTCAAATTTTCGTAACCTTGTCGACCGCTTTTTATCTTCGATGAACTTATGCGGACAGAACGTTGCCGGGGCAACAGATAGGCGGATCAAAGGCTTGTCCAAAGCTTCGAGGGTATCTGGAATTTTTGGAAAATGTTTCAAGCCAGTCAAGTGAAGCCTTTTTTTGTCATCTGTTTTGGCTTTGGCCCGCGAGCACGTAGTTGTTCGATCTAACAATAAGCTGAACATCACACCCTGATATCTAGATCTTTCTGTACGAGACGGCGAAATTGCGAAGCGAAGGTGATAAAGGTATACCGGAGATAATGTCCGAACCATCTCCCCATAAATCTCATCGGCCGTAAAACGTTTTATCAGGAAAGAGCGCCCGCGGATCGACGTACGTTTGGTCATTCGACACTAAGCTCGCAATCAGTTTTTGTCCTTATTCAGGTCCCGTTCAATTCCTGTAAGATATACCGTGGACGAAAGCTTATGATTCCCGCACTTCGAAGTCGACAGCTCCATCTGCTCGAAAGATGCTCGTCCACATTCATAATACACTTACAAAGCCTCCGACAACAAGCTTTTCACCTTATTCAAATTTACGGCATCTTATTTATGACGTAATGACGATTTATTATTAGAAAGAGAGCAACAGCAAGCTCAAGCCTTGAATATCTTACTTCTTCTTATCATTCCCCTTGATCTCTATTTAGAGTATAACGAAACGCTGGAACTTATATCTTGATTATTAATTTATTGTCATTTTATCTGTCGCTACTAAACTTTCCTCGAATTCAAGCCATCGAGACGTTTACTTTGGAAATGTTTTGGAAATATTTGAACAAGACGATAATTTAATTACAATTTCCCTTCCGTTTTTAGCTGCAAGCGTTAATTGTAAATTGAGGCAAAGGGTTCAGGCAAAGGGTTGAGTCTGGGTGTGCACAGGCTGCGTAAACCCCTGCACCTTTGGAAATTATTTTAGAACCAAATACAACGAACTCATTTCGATTCCAGTGCCTGTATATGTATACATATAGGGGGAATTCCAGCCATTCTCGCCCAAAATTTTAATCGTCATTTTTTTTTAATTTTTTCAATAATTTTATACGATGTAGGTCTATATCACAGGAACATCTGTGAACCGTTCTCCTCTTATGAATTATATTACAAACGTCAATGAGAATACATCCTTCGATCCTCTCAAAACAAAACACAAGTATTCTACGTCCAAAAACTCGATTTTTTAGGCCCAGCCGATTGTGGGGGATTCAATCTTTCTATGACTTTACCTACAATCATAATTGAAAATCTATAAATATTTGTGTAAGGCATCAGAATCTAGATTAGGGGTATTCTTGATTGAAAATATCATACCCCTGGTGCAAAAACCTCTCGTTAAGTACATTAATGTGGTAATAATACAATAATGTGGTAATTTTCAAATTCAATTTTCATCTCCATATTTATTCGTTCATATTTATCATCTTCTTTGACAGGCATCTACTTGGCAGTAGCGTCCGATTTCATAGCTTTTCTAGACAAAATCATTTTTGGGGACAAATATTTCTATAGAGAAACTTGTTAAGGGGATTATAACACCTTTTTTCGTCGTACAAGGTTCTGGATTGAAATAGGCCTACGTCCTTTTAGGGCACATTTATTATATCATTTGAGACTACGAAATATTTTTTCCAAAATTTTTTGAAGCTCGGTAAGGGCCATCCAACGCATCAACGAAAAGTGCATTTCTCAAACTGACATGACAAGAAAATGGTTGAAACTAAAAATTTGAAAAAAATTCACGGATGCTCCTGTGCTATAGACCTACATCGTATCAAATTATTTAAAAAAATTTCAAATGTCGACTTGAATCTTGGGCGATAATGGCTGGAATACCACATAGGTATATCCTCAACAGAAACATTTCAAACTCTGTATTTGAGCAATGAGAAGCAAAGAAATTTTATTTCACGTACAGAGAAAGTATACAGGTGAACTAATACCGATCAATGAGTAGCAGGACGCTTTGAAAACGTTGAAATATACAGCCATATTATTTGAAATGTGTATGCACAAACATCGACACGATCAAAGTATCGTACGATGAAACGATCAGAAGCGTTATTCCTTGAAGAGAAAAACTATTGGATAGCGAGCAGTTACCTTTCAGTTCAAATGCTTTGATGTTACAACAGGTAATAAAAAGAAGACTGATAGAATATTTTTGCGTCACATGAATTCAACCCAAGCAATCATTACCTGTGACGCAAATTGGAAGTGTGTTGAACCATGACGTGGCTCTAACTCCGTTCGATCGAATCACTTTGAATGTTGGTAAAATTGAATGAAAGAATTAGCAGACAAAAATTTCTTAACGAATAATGGAAGAATTCGTTACGGTAACGAAAAAGAAGTCACGTAGAAAAATCTTTGCACAATCGAAAGCTTTCTTTTAACAAACAAACAATAATAGTCTCCCAGAATTGAATATGATTGGAAGTCGTTATTGGTTGAGAAATGGAGGACTCCGAGTCGGCCTGACCTTCGTGTCGACTCGTAGCGGTGAACTAAGACCGTAGACAAGAGTCTTATTGTTCCAATTGGTAGCCGATAAACCCTAATTGCTTTATTGGCCAAAGGCCATCGTATTCAAACGACTTAGGTCACCTCGACGCCATGCTTCTCATAATTGAATTGATCATACGAAATCAAATTAGGCCCTGCGAAAAATACTTATTTATGACGAGTCCAAACGTCAACATGACTTCCGCGAATTTTATCAAGCTTTAAGCCTTGCAATCGATTTTCTGTAATTTTTTTGCTGATGGGAACTCTGGATTAAGAAGAATGGTGACAGATGGTATAAAAAACAGTAAGGAAATACAAAAAATCTGGATCGTGTGAAATTTGCTACTTTTTATTTAAAAAATGCAGTATAAATTCACCGCGTGATGGTGGACCCACATAGTTTAAGAGTTGCTTCGATACCAAACGGGGTCAAAGTTTCTTTTATTCATCCAGTCCAATTTTTATAGCTGACGTTGTACACATAATTTTCCATAATCTGCAGGCTGTATGTATGGCGTGACGACAAAGCTTTTCGGCTAGAAAGTTCAAGGTCCTCGAGGTTACAGCATGTATACGTACCAGGGTGCCACTATTTTTCGCTCAAGTTTCCGATTTGAATTCTCACCCAGAAACGTCAAAGATTTGACAAATAAAATAAACCCCTCCAAAGATGAAGGCAATCGGACAATTTTTAGAGGTCGCTCAACGAGGTCGAATAATCTAGCTTTTACCCGATAACTGATTTTTCAACTCTCATATATTTCAGGGCTTTCACCTGTCCAATTTTTCTATCGTCTAAATTCATGAAAATGTTCTCAATTTCACTCGAAAATGTTTATATTCGGACGTCACTCAATACCTCTAAAAAAAGCTACTTTATTCGAATATAATAAAAATTCACCAACCCCGACTCTCACTCAATATATTTATTCGTACTCAACGTCTCCCAAAGCACACCAAATTTGAATAGAATCGATGTATTCATTTTTTTCTCTTGTATTATCAATGATTGAGCGACCCCTAAATATGAATCGATTCCATTCAAATTCGGTGTTTTCTGAATGATGTCAAGTGGGAATAAATACGGGGGGTGAGAGTCGGGGTTAGTCGATTTTTTAATTTGATTTTTTATTTTTTTATATTTGAGCAAAATAAATTTGTTCGGAGGTATTGAGCGATCTCTAAACATCAATACTTTCGAGTGAAATTTGGAACCCTTCCACAAATTTGGACGATAGACAAATTGGAACGGTAGAGCCCTGGAGTACGAAAGTTGAAAGATCAGTTTTCAGGTAAAAGTTGGATTTTTCGACATCGTTTGGCGATCTCTAGAAAATAGTCCTGTTACCCTCATCTTTGGAGGGGTTTATTTTATCTGTAAAATCTTTTTGATATTTTTGGGTGCGAATCCGAATCGCAATCTTAAGGTAAAAATGTTGGTATCCCAATAAGTACGGTGCAAAGTGGATGCCTTCGATTATTGTCACTTGTACATCGATGCTTATCATTTTAATACATTAAACTCGGTCACTATTGAATTTGATAGATAGAATGTTCAATACAAAACGGTGGAGGTAACCATTTTTTTCAAATCCACAATTCGTGTAATAGAATATATGGGGCTGTCCACGTCAATTCAACCAACCTCCAGACCGCGACCTCTCCGATTTGCCCCGTGATTTTTTGTGTTATTGTCGGTGCTTTGAAACATTTTTCTTATTTGTTTCAGATTTTTCGGATCAACCCTTTTTGAGTTATAATTTTATCAACTCAAAAAGAAGGACCATATTTAAAAATCTGAAAAAATTCACACAAATCCTCTGACTGACGTAGAACAGTCTCCCATTTGCGAAAATGTGGAACGAATTTTTTTAATATTTTTTTTTTACGAATTGATTGATTTTGGTTGGAGGTTAGTTTGGTGGGAGGTTGGTTGAATTGACGTGGACAGCCCCATATAGAATTGAGGAATGAATACCATTCGAAGGTTTTAAACATTTTTAGTCTTATTTATTGCTTATTTCACTTACTGACTCTGAGAAATGCGACTAACGTATTGCGCCTTTATCATAGACGAAGAATCCGTCGTGGTTCAGGTGCCCGTCCCGTCCCTATGCTAAAGCCAACAGATTCATTGTCCCCGGGTGTACAGTGTATACAGTTTTGTTTCGAATCGGCATTGGGAACTAAGGGAGTCCAGTACGGGCGAGAGTAAGGGTAAAGCAGCCTCCAGAATATATTGTTCCACAAATGCACGATGTGTGTCGTACGGTTAAACTATTGCCGAAATTTCAGTTCACATTTCAAACGGGGGGAAGACGGATTTTTCGTCAAAAGAAGACATTCGTCAATAACAATATCACTTTTTTTATACATTCCCAACAGACCTATGCAGAGATTGTACTGGCAGCTGTTGTTTCTTTCTCAGGTTAAATGCAGTTGCAAATGTCGAAAGATTCTTCAGTCACGCAATGCCTACTACTCGGGCTGGACCGATTCAGCCTGACCACTTCGCTCCAGTGTCTGTTGTTGGATACCTATAGATATCACGGATCGAACAAATTTCGAGTATACGAATCCAAAATCCAGCCAAACCTACTAGTACGACAAAATTAACGTTTGAAGTCGTCCAAGACTTATAGTTTGCTAATTCCAAGTTATATTGGAATCGTTATGCACATAGCACCACATAGGTACTGTATAATCAAACTCGCAATGTCCGGAATTCTGAAGTGATAGTAAATAATGAAAGTGATTCACTTTGCCCCAGGATCCGCTTTGCCGGTGTCGTGGCTCGAATAATACCTACCAAGTTTGATAGAAGGAGAACTGCATTTGTACCAATCAAATATAAGCTTTGTCTGGGGCGACGATATAACTTGGCTTGTCATTTGGTTAGACAAATCAATCGGTGATTAAAACGCCGGAAGTCTAATTCGGCAAAAATGTCACGATATCCGTGCACACATACCTACATCTATACCTACATACGTGGAGTACACAGGAGTTAAGCATCTTACGTTGGCTCGAAACTTGTTCAATTAGTGCGAAAACTTGTCGAAAGTCGGCAGCCCTTCGTACCCCCGTGCCAAGGTATCAAAGTTCCGGAGCAAGTAACTATTAGGTAACTGTATCAACGACGAATACAATTAGCTATATTCACTTCAAATAGATTCAGGGAGGCTACTGACTTTCCTGTGAGCCAGTGGAACTTTGCCTTGCAGCACAAGTGTTCCTTTGAGGAAAAGCCCAACCCTTCCAGCAGGTAACTATAGGTCCGGTGCGTTGACAATTCGATAACATTAAATAATCGACGGAAAATAAATTCGTAAAGTACTAATGTCAAATTTCAGAGTTTATGAAAGACGGAATATTCATATTTTTGCTCATCCGTATATATTATATACTTTCGAAATTGAACATAAATTATTCACATCGACTGATTCTCCCGAAAGAATCATTTTTTTTTAATCGAAATGAATGCAAGAAAAAAACATTTTGAGTTTTCAACTTTTGGATAACTTCGAGTTTAGGGTGATGCAACGTAACCACCACCAAGCCAAACTCAAGCCTATTTCAAGATTTCCTACGATACTGTAGGCCTTTACTATAGTGCCAGATAAATGACAATCTTGACGATTTTTCGTCCGTAATGTGACATGCGAAATCCTTTTAACTTCAATAGTTTTACATGCGAACGTACACAAAGATTCAATTTAGTTGAAAATGTATAATTTGGCACTTGCCAGAAGCCCAGAAGAATGACGCTCCTGCTTGCAGTGACATCACTCGAGCAACACTGTTTCGTACAAAAAAAAACGCACAAACGTTGAAAATGAAACTTTGATCAACTGCCAGCTCGGTGAATTAGATCTAGGAGGCACTGCTCCCGAAATCCCTATTCGCTAAACCTCATCATTGCACAAATATTCACTTCTCTTCCTTGGACCAGAGGAATGACGAAAAACCAGGTTACAAAATTCCGATTTTTATTGTAAAATGTCTGTGCTAACTTTTTTCCAGAAAGGCGTCAGTATGGGAAAGTGCAACAGTTATAGCCAGAGGAATGACGTTTAGGGATCAAAAACGCAAAAAATAACGATATACACGATTTTTTCAGTTTCTTCTGTAGCCTTATCTCATAATGTTACGATCTAATATATTAGGGTATAAAAACTCCGTATTATCTGTGGGTTTATCGGAAATAAACTCGGTTACAGCAAAATTGATTCGTTCGGGAGAATCACCTGGCTACTTTTTGTACAATTTCGCTTTACTTTTGAATCAGTGTCAATCCAGCGTCAAATCGGTGGCACTCGCAATTAACTCGGCAGTAAATCGCTCAGGTGAACAGAAGCACAAAATGGATGTTTTTCAAAAATTCGACAGAGAAATCAGACTTGAAGACCTGTCGATTTCTTTTTAACAGTGGTATAATTGAGCCTATATGCTATATGGGTCGAATAACAGCTTCAATCGAGTTCAGTCACTTTTTAAAAAATACTGTTCTAAGTATCATTTATAATCTTAGCCATGCAACCTGTGAATCTTGGATGTATAATTCCTGTATAAGCACTGTAATTATAAGCTTCCAGTTAAACTGTTCGCATACCTACAGTTCGGTTTTCTCCGATTAGAATCAAGGGCTTTCGTGCAAAGCTGAAACTGTTTCAAACACGAGTGCTCAGCTCTAAGACCAGAATGTAAGATTTGATCCTAATCTAATTAGGAACCGCGAGTTCAGTTCTGATATCATACGGCATCCGTAAGTTTGGAGAATCTATAGACTGTTGCGTAATAATTAATGAACCGACGGAGACCATTTCGTCAGATTTCCCGTACCATAAACGCCGACCCAAGACCAAAGCTAGACCACGTCATGTCATTAACCGTGAGCAGAATCCGTGCAGCGGTCTTTCCTGCGCCTTTTGATAAGATGATATGAAAGAACTTGATTGAGATGGCAAATCCTTTGCTCCTTTGAAGAGGAAAGGTACCATTGCCCCGATATCTCGTAACCCAGTACACCTTAAAATTTGAAAAATTGCCAAATTGCAAATATATATTTTTCTCGTTAGAAATACACTACGAGTGGTCAGATTCAAAATTATCCAGTGCTCAAGCTCCTCAAGGGTGAACAGATTCAATCACGATTGAAATTGGTGCTCTTCTGTTGCACAGTATACTTTTCGTATTTTACTGACTGGATAATAAATGTGTTAAAGAAATTTCAGTCCAATTCAAACACCTTTATTTGTTCAGTTGGATATTAAAAGATTTAAAGATGGACCGCTCGTAGAGTTTATTTTTTGCAGAACAGACTCGAAAAATGTGTTTCAAAAATTGCTTGAAAAAAGTATCTTTGGACGCAACGAGGTTTTACCCTAGACATTGTCCTTGAACTATAATTTGTATCGGTCCTCTTACGCCATTTCGTTGGTTCCATCAGCGTACCCATTCGATCTTGAGCACGGTGATAAAGATCATTAGAAGGGTGATTCTACAGAAATTGGAATTATTTCGCCTGAAAATTGTCCTCAGAGATTCTCATTTAATCCAACCACCGTCATTGTTTTTTTTTCATAGCAGACGATCATATATCACTGTTACGGAAAGGGTCAGTCAAAATATTATGTATTTACATTTTTGACAGTGTTTTTAGAAAAAATACCTCCAGGGGACTGAGAATTCGATAGAAATATTGTATATTCACGAAATAATTGTCAAATTAGGCAATAATGCTTGACCAAAGATTTCTTTGATATAAAGTGTTTTCAGCGTCCATTTTTTGCTAAAATATGCCTCACTTGCTTTATTTTCGGTTTTCAGATGAAGCGATGTTTTAGTCGTTTGCACCTGTTGAAAAGTAATTTTCGAGCCTTATTTGTTAAGGAAGCTCAGGAATTGGCTCGCATAACATATATAAATGATAACAGAATGGAAGAACTTCAATTTTGCAAGTCCCCTGCAAAAATTTCATACAGGGGACTGAGATTTTGGGAGAAAAACGTAGATAACTCGCAATCAAATAACTCTTACATTGAATGGTTGTAAATACAGTTTTGCATCATAGTTATAATGACAATATAGCGAATTAGAAATAAAAAAAGTATACACATTCAATAAATGAGGCATACCAGGGGACTGAATTGTTGACTGGTACCACTACGTGTTTTCGCGCTTGAAGCGCGATTGTAACTGAGCAAATTCGCTTGGGGTGAAAATTAACTGATTTACTACAAAAAAACTTCAGTTAGGTAACGGCACTTGATTCTCGGACACGCGTAGTATAAAAAAATTTTCAGTTGTTTTATCGACAGGGGACTGAGATCATAAAAGTTGTGACCAAGTTCACTGTCGCTATAAAATTGTAACAAAGGCAACAACAAAACTAAAAATGTCATAATCGTAGACTACAATATATTGCACTATAGGTAACATGCCCTACTATACGTTAGCGCAATTTTGCGATTGTGACATGGCAGGGGACTGAGATTCCGGCCCATTTCGAGTGATTTTGAATGAAAAAAGTTTACAAATCCTGTATTTTTTCGTGCGGGCCACGTAGCCACGATTATTTTCCTACGATTATGGAGAAGCAATCATTTTTATTCATGCTTCCAATTCACCTCAAATCGAGGGCCGCAGAAAATCCCAATTTTTGTAGAATCGCCCAGAAATCAATTTATTCTCAGAGAATACTAGCACATAAACCATGGAACTTGTATCAAATTTTGGAATTGATGATTTTCGCCAATTACTCATGATTTTCTTACCGCTTGAAAGTTTTGGCAGTCACTAAAAATCTCTGGAAGTCAGTTTAGGAATTCCTCATAATGGTCAGCTGGTATTATCTGGAATTCTTCGGAAATCTTTGGGAGTTGGAAGTTGTGCATAAATTAGGGAAAGGTCGTGTACTTCGGCCTATCGTGACTTGGTCCGGATCGGCTGGAGCTACCGTGGTTGAAATTTCAGTTAACCTTGGTGCCTGAAGGGAATGTCGGTTTAAAAAAACTGTTTTCGAACGTCAGGAGTAAATTTCCTCATCTAAGTTCAAAGGAGGGAAAGTTATACCGTGATAAACTGCACCTACTGCAATTTATGATTTCATGTTTCAAAAATACCTACTTCGAAATAGAAAAAAGTGGCGCTAGCAATTGACATAATCTTTAAGAGCATGCTACACTCATTTTTTACTCTTCTTACCGACCTTACCGGGTTTTCACTGATAGCAAAGCCTACGCGTCGCGAGCGCGGAAAAGGAACCAAGAGTGCAATTCTAAATGGAATGCCGAAGATATATATCGGAAAACTTCTTTGTTTCATGCAACAATGAAGACGTATTCTTTAAAACTGCACAAAATGGTAATTGTTTGTGCAGTTTT
>JAFFZH010016127.1:0-17761 GCA_018420115.1 Euura saliciscinereae | reverse complement strand
TTTGGTACTAGTTGGGCACGCCAGGACACAATCAACTTGGATGCCTTAATAAATCCTAACTTGGCCCAAGTTTGGCACCAGTAGGGGAAATCTGGATAAAATTAACTTGGATACCCAAATAAGGCCGAATTAGGCCCAAGTTTAGTACTAGTTGGGCACGCCAGGACAAAATCACTTGGATGCCTCAATAAACCCTAACTTGGCCCAAGTTTGGTACTAGTAGGGCATGCCAGCACGCAATTAACTTGGTCCTTGGATGCCTGAATAAGCCCTAACTTGGTCCAAGTTTGGTATTAGTCGGACACGCCAGGACACAATCAACTTGGATGCCTGGATAAGCCCTAACTTGGCCCAAGTTTGGCACCAGTAGGGAAAACCTGGATAAAATTAACTTGGATACCCAAATAAGCCCGAATTAGGCCCAAGTTTAGTACTAGTTGGGCACGCCAGGACAAAATCACTTGGATGCCTCAATAAACCCTAACTTGGCCCAAGTTTGGTACTAGTTGGGCATGCCAGCACGCAATTAACTTGGATGCCTGAATAAGCCCTAACTTGGCCCTAGTTCGGTAACAGTTAGGAATCCCTTATAGTGGATGCCCTGTTGATAAAAGGGGCCTCTTTTCAATTCGGGATGCCTCAACAATTTTCTACACGGGTAGATTCTAAAATGTCAAAATATTGTCCGTGACCGACCCTAGAGGCAGACCCGAACGTTGCATGGAATACCCAACAGTTTGGAATTCGCATACTTCAAAAAAAAAAATTAGGTTGTATTTTTTCTTCAATTTCGATTGATCAGAAATCGAAGCCATTACGACGGACTGAAAACCTCAACGTGTATGACGTCACCCGTGCTGAGGTAAATCTATAGATACCGAAAACTGTAGAATTCGCTTGTCTCTATTACTTCTGTAATATTGTGTCGTGATTTTATTTTTCTTTCCTATCTTGCACCGGCGGCCACGTCAAATGTTAATTTTTGGTGTCGAGTGAATCCTCAGCAAAAATGAGTAGGCTGTGACTTAATTCTAAGAGTTACCAATAATGACAACCTGATATGTGTTCGAGGAAAATGCTTCGTAATACATGAAAGTGTGAGTATTTGCTCCACGTGAACAATAGTATATTACACACCTAGGGAGGGAAAGTAGGCTATTCCAAACTGTATGTGAGATTGACACCCGAGCCGAAGGCGAGGGTGGCAAGAACGCAGTTTGGGATGGCCTTTTTCACTCCCGTGGGTTGTATACTATTTTTCACCACCCCCTGCATCGGAAAACACGACTTCCCGTTCACGCAGCGGGCCGAAAGTCGTACTTTCCGTGCAGGTGTGGTGAAAACTTAATTTTTGGTGTCGAATGAATCCTCACCAACAATGAGTACTGTGGCTCAATTCCAAGAGTTACCAATAATGACAATCTGATGTGTGTTCGAGGAAAATGCTTCGTAATACATGAAATTTTGAGTCTTTGCTCCACGTGAACAAACTTTTTGCAAAATAAGTTGCGATTGTGCCTTTGTCTTATGCATAACGGGCGCAACCTGAAAAACGGATTAAAATTTTGCAAAAGTCTTGGGACACAAGACTCGGTGCTGAACTTTTGCCACACAAAGAACAAAAATGCTACGAAATTTCGACCACTTTTCCTTATGTTTCGACCATTTTCCTGCTAATTGTCGTCTTTTTGCGTTTTTAATTTTTTTTTTTTCGACACCACGAACTAACATTCGAAGTAGTGGCCGGTATAAAATAACAAGAAAAGAACAGAACACCCTAAAGTACATATTTGCGCAATAATTTGAGATTACTGAAGTTTAAGGGGAGACTCCGGTGAAATTTTGAAAATCGCTATTAGAGGTCGTATAAAAAAATCTTTCCAGCAGTTTTTCAATAATGATAGGATGGGCTGAGAAATAGTATATTATGTGGCATGCCCGTAAAGTCACTGTTTTCGGGCGAGGTTATGTTTTTCGTACGAGCCGTTGGTTTTACCGGCGAGCCGAAGGCGAGCCTAAGGTAAAGCCAACGGAGAGTACTAAAAACATAACCTAGCCGAACAGTTACTTTACGGGTGCGCCCCATACGATATTTTTTCCGGCGAAGGCATGAAGAGTCACTTTGACGCCAGTTGAGGTCCGTGCAGTGGCGTTTCTTATGGCGGGCCGAAAAAAGTGCCACTTTACGGACAGAACACAGGCGTCAAAAAGTGACTTGTTCATGCCTGTGCCGGAAAAAAAAAATTTTCAGCCTCCTGCGATGGAAGTATATGCGCAAAGAACCTTGCGAAGAAGATTTCGCCCACCGCTGCCGAAAATTCCTTGCGCATACACTGTCATCGCAGGAGGCCGACATTTTTTGGCAAACTCAAGAAATGATCGGATTTCATACACGAATTGGAATCAACAAGAAGGTGAAGGTTGTGAAAAAGAATTAGGTATTACGATCCTCTGCTCTTCCCATACATTTGGTTTGGAATATTTCGAACCTCGGTCATTTTGATCATTTTTGTAGCTATTCCGTAGAATTTGAGAAATGAATTAATACAAACAAGCGGGTTTAGGCTGACTATGAGCCAGCCTTCGAACTTCCCGTTCTTTATTTTGTTCTCAGCTATTTTGAAATTTGTAAATCTGACCTCAGATTCTTGATCAGCGGTTCAAAAAACCTTCGAGTACAAATTTCCGTAAGATTTCGAATATTTTTAGTATTTTTCCCAGAAAATCGGACTCGCCATTTTGAATTTCGCTAATCTGACTCCAGATTCGTGATCAGTGACCCAAAAAACCTACGAGTATCAAGTTTCATCCAAATCCAAATGTTTTTAGTTTTTTTGCAGCATATCGAGTACGCCAAATGAAAATTTTGCAAAACTGACTTCAGATTCGTGATCAGCGATCAAAAAAACCATATGGTACCAAATTTCATTGAAATCCGTTGATTCGTTCTCAAAATATCGTCATTTTTGTTGTGTTTCTTAGAATTTTCTTATTCGAATAGTTCAAAAAGTACTAATCCGATCAAAGCCAAAATCTAATCAGTTCTAAGTTGAGAAAAGCCCCGTCGATTGAGCCCAAGTTGATCGAAATCCGACCGCGCGTTCTCGAGATATCGTCGGACAAAAATTTGATCACGCACACACACACACACACATACACACACACAGACGTCCATCTGAAAATGATCGCAAGTGATTCTCCGGACCTCGAAACGTGGAGATCCAGTGAAAACTCAACTTTTCATTTTCGGGGTGATTACAATAACTTCCTATTTTCTCTGAAATCAGAGATACGGGAAGTTAAAAATTGTGGTTACGACTTTTTGCCTTTACGTCAATATTTTGTTATATAATTTTCTGAATCTTTCAAGCGTCTTTACGACTATTTTAAGGATGTACAGGCCATACAATCTCAACCAAAAGTGAGTCTCGTCGTCAATATTGAGTACTTCGAGATGAGATAAAAATCGGAAAAGAATCAACCACAATCAAGATCATTTTCAATAATAATAATGCCCAAAAGTTATCAACAAATTGTTCAAAAAAATCATTGTTCAACAAATTTCCTGGTGACGTTATTTTTTTTTTTCATGTCAAATGAATTCGTTAATCTTTCTGAATACACACACTGAAAAAAAAGTAGTGCTCCGATAGCAAGAAGTCTGGCTGCCTGAGCTATAATCGGTTTTCTTCCGATACCCTAACCTCTATTCAGCTGTACGAGCGGAACAACTCTGCCTGACGTAGTTCAGCTATCCGAAGAATACGGTATCGCTGTAGGAGCTGAACGCGGAATAGCTTCTGCAGCAATACCAGTGTATAGCGTGATCTCCTGCGAATTCTCGCGCGCACAGCGAGAAGTCCTGCGCAGTTAGCTGTACGTCGCGCTCGTCTAGGTACACGGTATCGCTGCTACAGCTATACCAAGCATTGCTACTGCAGCGTACAAAACATTAGCTCCTACCAGCTGAAAGTATACCTACAGTAGCAGACGTTTGTATACTTGAATGATACGGCTGATGTAGCGATACATTTTGCTCCTGTAGCGATACGTATTGTTACAGTAACGGACTGCTCTCAGCATAACTTTGTTTCGCTCGACACGCTATACTTTTTTTTCAGTGCATGAATTGTTTGAGAATTTTGACACTTTTTTTAAATTTCCGTAATACGTATTTTCAAATTACTTAATTCGCAACACCGAATTTCACGTGTTCTGCTCGACTGTATGAACAGATAACCTAGCAGATAACTTAAAATGCAATTGAAATGAATTATTCCAAACCAGAGTGCGCTAATGTAGTTTTTACTAGACTGGCGTTTTTCCTGTGCTCAACCGTCACTAGGAGTGGAGGTTATGAATGTTACTTTGACAATATTCTCCGTGCATCGCGTGAAAGTCGAGTTTTCTCTCATAAAAATGTATCACACTAATTGAAAAATATTATTTTTCAGTCGACTTTTTTCTCATAAAAATGTATCACACTAATTGAAGAATAATATTATTATTTAGTATTATCATTAGTATTATTTTTAATAATAATATTATTATTTAATCATAAAGTATTATTTTTCAATTAGTGTGATACATTTTTATGAGAGAAAACTCGACTTTTACGCAATGCACGGAGAATATTGTCAAAATACCATTGAGCACAAGAAAAAACGAGTCTTGTGAAAACTACATTAGCGCACTCTGGTTTCGTGGTCACAGACTAAACGACGTTCCAACAAGCACCTCCGACACTGTCGCACAGTGTCGACGCTGTGGCACAGCGCCTCGCCTAGTTGGAAAGCACCCTTAGTAAAGGAGAAGTGAGGCGGAGTTTGGGTGCACGGTGCAAAGCGCACTGCAGGAGTGAAGCCCCTAGTTCAAATTTTCAAAAATCCACAAAATACAAAGAAACATGTTAAGGGAAAATTATGCGCTTGTGGGTTTCCGCTGGTGGCGCCGCGCATTCGCTTGAACTTACCCAGCTTCCACGAAATTCCACCGCTACGCGGCGCGTATGCGAATATGATTTGACGTCTACAGTGCACCGCGTAGCGGTGGAATTTCGCGGAAATTGGGTAAGTTCGAGCGAATGCGCGGTCCTACCGCGGAAACCCACAAGCGTATTACTCGAAGACTTTTTGGATTGCTGATAACGAACCTGAACTCAGATTGGCAGGCGATTGAAAGTAATCGCCCCTTGATACCCGTAGGTTTTTCGGGTCGTGATCGCTGATCACGAATTTGTCAAATTTCCTAAAATTCAAAACGGAGCACGAAAAACGGGAGGTTCAAAGGCAGTCTTAATCAGCTTATTCATTTATTTCTCTTTTACCGTGTGGCTCATATGATTAGAGTCAAACGAATCCTCAAGCCCATTACTTCACCTATGAGCGGGCTTGCGTAATCGAGCTCATAAGTTACGGCCAGAACGCCGTACTTACATTTAAAATACAAATTTAACTGCCTACCATTTAGATGACGTAGAAAAGCCGATGGGGGTAAATTTTCAAAGGTTATACCAATTTGCAAATTTCTCATTAGATTACTGTAGAATATTAAATGATGAAAAGGAAAGCCATAATATCGTAAAATGGTCACGATTAAAATTCTAAAGAGCATAGAAACTCATGGGACGTTCTAGAAAATCGTATTGTCTCATAGAACGCCGTAGAACATTACGGATTAACGCACTGCACCGCGTCTATATAAGTAGGTTATATAATATAAGCGACGACACGCCGGACACGAGGAGCTAGTGGTACAGCACCGTCGAGGCAACCCTTATTCACTCATAATTTGAATTAGAACGCTGAATCTTAATATTTTGTTGTATTGGATTCTAATTTAAGGTCCATCTCGTAACTTCCATTTCTACAGATAAACGCAATAAAATTCGATCGTTCATTGCTCCCTGCACTGGGGAAACGGGACGATTTTGAGGCGTTATAACGTAAAATTGAACATTTTTAATCAACAAAATTTTCAACTGACCAATCATCATGCCCTCGTAGTTTCCAGAGAGGGAACAACCACTCGTCGACCGACCGTACAGCTGACTTGAAAAATTCAAGACTTCAATTGACTTCAACTGAGTTCTGCAAGGCGTCAACCTGACTTCAAGAGTGGTTAGCCCCTCAGTTTTCAGTAACCAAACTACGATGATTCGCACATCTGCATGGCGCTGGTGAACTGCGACTGACTTCCACGTATTTTCTCCAAAAGCTGAATGTACAAAATCATACTTATCTCAATATTTCACATTCTGTCACTTATACGCATTATGCACTGGCCCCCTCAATTGTCGAGTGCCCGATTCAAAAGGTCCTTTCACAACACCTTGGAAAAGAATTAAAGTTTTTCAATTCAGATGCTTGATGATATTATCCCCGCCTTCCGGTACTTCCGACCTTTGAAAAATGGTTCTCGAGTAACTTGAGAGAGTGAATTCATCCGAAACGTTTTAGTACAAAGACCATTCAGCAGAATTTTGAATAAATGCGTCTGTTGAAAACCGTAAAGCGGTATAGGGTTGTCAGAGTTTTATCGATACGTTTAACAAAACGTATCTATATTTCAGGAAGAATTTCAACGATTTAAATTGGGAACAGTTTATTAGACGTTAAATCACAAGTCGGAAAAGTTCTCTAAAAGGGTTTTTTTTACGGCCCGCTGTTGGCCCTTGATGATAGTAAGGGACTGCATTTCACGAATCGAATCTACCGAGTGATTTCTGAACTGAACGGGATTCGTCGGACGACACTAGCAAGGGTGGCGAAAACAAACCGGAAGCCACCCCAAAGCAGTGACAGACGACCCTCCTCAGCCCTAGGTTTCTTTCTTTGGCTCTTTTTTTCCCGAACATTGGAATAGAAGTTTTTCATCGGTGTTGTTCGTCCTACGATCGACTTTTGTTATTCTTAAACTTTTCGGATCAGCCGCTCACTCCTCTGAATCCGACGAAGCAAGTCCCAAGTGAATTCCACGGGTTTTTGTCTCGTGTGGCTCAGACCCAGCCTGCATTGATTGTCTATTGTTTTTCTTACGGATAAAAGTCTGACTCGGATTGAGGTTAGACGAACGGACAGACGACACAAGAAATAGGAAAGTTAAAAACTGAATAAGGTACAGATGAACTTGGAAGATAAATTCATCCAATCCAGATGAAAGATATCTGAAACGAAAACGAGAATTGGGATTTCCATGAATGTTTACTGTCAAAAATTGGTGCTACGACTTGAAAAATTCTTCGCGAGTGAAGAAAAATGACCTTCGTAACATACTCCATGAATATAATATGCGTCAGCGAATGAGATAAAGCAGCTGCTGATGCGGGGACGACGCGACGGACACGTCTGACTAGGACATCCGCTTTTTTTTTCTACCATACGAAAAGCCTATTCGATACAAGTGAGATAGAAATGAAGGGACGAACGGGGTAGAAACGGAAGGGAGGAAAGAAGGAATATAACAAAGAAAATCCCCCGCGGTGTATTAAACAGGCACGTGTATCCTAGGATATAGCTAAACTACGGTTTTGTCTGTCGATCGGACTTCCTTGTCTCAACGACTTCAAGTTTCCTCAAAGGATACGATACCGCGTCCCGGATCACACAGCCTCTCGTCCCAAGATAACCGAAGGTATCTTCGCTCTCCTAGAATATATACTACACCTGGTACGTGTTTGGGCTTTCAAATACTTGAAGAACCAAATCGAACTCAGCGTGGGTACCTATCCTACGTACAGGAATTCCGACCAAGTGAAACCACCTCGATTTATACCAAACAATTCCTTTTTTACGGCACAGGCATTAAAAAGTCACTTTTTGACGCCTGTTTTCGTTCCGGCAAGTGGCACTTTATACCGGTAAGTTCAAAGTTGCGGTATAAAGTCTTTATTCCGCAACTTTTATGCGCAGTTCGAAGTGCGCATGTCAAAGTTGCGGAATAAAGTCTTTATACCGCAGGTTACCCCCTCTCTACTACCTTTTACAGCAGCTCCTATACGCAGTTCGTGCGGAACTCAACTGGCGTCAAAGTGACTATTAATGCCTTTAACGTGAAAAATATTGTATGGGGCGCGCGCAGAAAGTAACTGTTCGGAAACAGTTACTTTCTGCGCATGCCACATAAATATCTATGATTTACCCGGCTTTATTTTTCACCCTAATTTTTTTAACTTCCCGTATCTCTGATTTCAGAGAAAATAGGAAGTTATTGTAATCACCCCGAAAATGAAAAGTTGAGTTTTCACTGGATCTCCACGTTTCGAGGTCCGGAGAATCAATTCCGATCATTTTCAGATGGACGTCTGTGTGTGTGTATGTGTGTGTGTGTGTGTGTGTGTGTGTGTGTGTGTGTGTGTGTGTGTGTGTGTGTGTGTGTATGTGTGTGTGTGTGTGTGTGTGTGTGTATGTGTGTGTGTGTGTGTGGTGTGTGGTGTGTGTGTGTGTGCGTGATCAAATTTTTTGTCCGACGATATCTCGAGAACACGCGGTCGGATTTCGATCAACTTGGTCTCAATCGACGTGCCTTTCTCAAACTTAGAACTGATTAGATTTTGGCTTTGATCGGTTCAGTACTTTTCGAGATATTTAAATAACAAAATTCTCAAAATCACAACAAAAATGACGATATCTTGAGAAGGGATCAACGGATTTCAATGAAATTTGGTATCACATGGTTTTTCGGATCGCTGATCACGAATCCGAAGTCTATTTTGCAAAATTTTGATTTGGCGTATTCGATATGCTGCAAAAAAACTAAAAACATTCGGATTTGGATGAAACTTGGTACTCGTAGGTTTTTTAGGTCACTGATCACGAATCTGAAGTCAGATTTGCGAAATTCAAAATGGCGAATCCAATTTGCCGGGAGAAACACTAGAAACATTCGAAATCTTACGGAAATTGGTACTCGAAGGATTTTGGAACCGCTGATCAAAAACCTGAGGTCATATTTGAAAATTTCAAAACAGGTGAGATCAAAATAAATAACGGGAAGTTCGAAGGCTGGCTCATAGTCAGCCCAAACCCGCTTGTTTCTAATTTCTGTCCCCGTGAAGGCGTGAAATGAGTCGATGATTATATACTTTAGGTGTTTCTGACTTTATAATGCGAAATACCAAATTAGTTATCGTCAGGACGCTGTAGTTTACTCCTTGTTTTTGCTCTGTAGGTGAAGCTTGTAGTTTAGATGCGCGATATTAGATTGAAAATGACGTGATATACGGAAGCTAAGATATAGGAGGAGATAAATCAGTCTCCTCTCTTTATGCAGTTAATTATACATGCAAATAGTTTCGCACACAGGTCACAGGACAAAGGGGACGGAGGAAAACGAGTGGGGAGAACATCCTGACCTGCATTCTGCCGATTCGTGATAAGAAATAAAGATCCTGATCGATTTTATAACTTGCATAAGTTGACGGGCGCCGATTCGACATTTTGCTTGAAAGAGATTATTCGCGCGTGTTAAAATCAATGGTGTGAGATTTCTTTTTTTTTTTAATATAAGACTATAAATAGGGTACTGAAACTTTGCTTTCTTAAGAATCATTAGTGTAGATATGAAATTTGTATTCCGGTGCCATGCTGCTCATACTTCCTTGAATTTTTTTAATATTCACGCGCGTTGGTATCTTACAGTCCTATTACACAGTTTATATGAAAAAAAAAAATAGTAACACTTTGTCACGCGGAAGGTATTATTAAACTCGTTTTCTACCTTGAAAATGGCAAATTGCCGGTTATACAAAGACCAGGGTGAAAATACTCCTTGCCATTCTCCACGAGATATCTTTCTACCTATTATACTTGCAACCAACGACACCAAAATTACACAAAATTCTTTCTTTTTTTTTTTAACTAATTATTCATCTAACAACATTTGAAGTTTCAAATACTGGGAGCCAACCGAAATCGGAAATCGTATCTAATCGTGAAGAACGTTCAACTTCTTACTATCAGTTGGAAAAAAGCCAAAATCTCATCGAAACCTCAGGCGTATTTCTCCTGAAACAATTAGAGGGAATCATTTTGCACAACAGGTTGATGGTGACGATGGATCCATTCTTTCGGGTGCAGAACAAGTCCCACCCAAAAATAATTAGAGGACTCGCTCGTTTGTCGTGTCTCGAAGTGGACATTTTCAAATTATAATCGCAAAGTGACCGCGAAACAGCTTATCTCAGGAATTTTTGTGAAACCTCGATGTGGGCACGATCTTCCTTCGATTCGCAATGTCAATATAATTTCGCTCCTTATAAAATGCGGAATTTATTCGATGAAATCTAACAACTCATGCTGCAGTTTTATTGAGAAGACTAATTAGCTCGTTTGATCGAACTCCCATTTCTTTGTGTAAGAAACAAAATAAAAAACGATTGAGCTGCTTGTACGAGGTGATCTGGGTACGTGAATAATTTCACCGACTGAATTGAGAATGCCAAACAAAATGAGTTTATTATCGCTGAAATCGTTGATGAATAAATATGAATGTAAATTGAAAATATGTATGAATTGACGATCGAGAAAAAGAAGCAGGGCTTACAGCTCATGCTACTTGAAGCTGCAATAAATAAAACCAGACTGCATATATTTACGAAGGAACTAGGAACTAGTCCACCCTTTCGACCCATCCCGCCCTCTCCTACTTGCGCATTGTGTATTCTGGCGTTGCTGTTGCAACTGAGTATATATTCAGGTACATGTACACGTATACGTTACAAGGTGCCGGCCCGACATACCAATTAGCCATAGAACGTTGGGCACGAAGAACTCAGTGGCACGTTAATATAAGCGACTGTCCGAGAATTGGAATTTTCCAATAGAAATTTGAGAAGGTATAATAAAAGTTCGAGAAATTGTGTAAATTTCTGAATACTTAATTATTTGAAAAAATAGGAAACAAGGGCGTAACAAAAGTATTAAAATACTGCCAAATCTGTCAACGAATTGGATTGCTGACTATAACGGAAAGAAGAATCTTGGCACTATGTCAAAGGATTTTCACATTCTTTTTTTTTCTTCACTTTTTTCTCTCGTCTCAAACGCTGCATCTTCCAGCTGACGACATCAATAAACCGACGCGACGTTCTTTCATCTAAACGTCGATACAGCGGACCGGGTATAAATAGGTACTGTGTATACAGTCCTGAAATATCGTCTGATAGATCCCGAGAAATAAGAAACGATTTATTTTCGTATGGTGTATTGTGGTCACAGGAGAGAGTCTTGCGGTGAAACAAAACTTGTGAAAAAACTCTTCGAGGTAAAATTCTAGGCTATAAATAATCGTCACGGTTCCTAATTATTCTGCACCCCCGTAACATAGCTCAGCCGGTGAATACGCCGTTCCACCAGCTGTGTTTGTTCACACCAACAGGATGAGAATACAAACAGAAATCACAAAACAAACAAAAATACGGATGTTACGACCGACAGGTAACGCGTGAACTAGAGCGAAATGACTGTGGATAAAAAAGTATTCAGTTTTTAGTTGTGTAATTGTGTAAATAAACCGAATTCGATTTTTTTTTTGTTACTCGTGAATAATTTTGCTGACCAATCTTCAAATATTGGCGATAATTTCGGTGCTCATTTCCAGTTCCGATCGCGAGTGGCTGAGTGCATGTATGCACCTCACATCAGTGCACAATAGATTGGCATACCTAACACAAGTCTGGTGGCAGCGTGACCTCGGCTCAAGACTCCTCGCGACACCGGAAACTGCTGACTTCGTAATTGCGCGCGAAGCTGCTCGACTTTTAAACAGTGAATGGTAAACAATAAAGTGCAGGGAATATATTAAAACAAGAGTCTAGGGGCCCTTAGTTCTCGCCTCTTCGTATATAGCGATCCACTAATTAAAAGGGGGTCGCACTTTAGATTCTGCTATTTCGGCGCCGCGTTTGCTTTACTCCTTTTTCGGGTGTTCGATGGTCCTCGTTCTGCTGACACGTGGAATCTGCTAATAAAAATCAGAAATCAAATGTGATATTAAAATAAATTTGAAGTCGCTATTTTAATTAGCCATTTATATACTTGAATTACTGCTTCATCTGCTCACTCGGGAAAAGCATAAAGCGACAACAATTCTACGCTACGACGACCTCGCGATGCAGCTTTAATCTGAGAGTTATCGGGATCTGCACGTTCGCCCTGGTTGCGCGAAGTTTTTTTTTTCAGAGTTATTCAGAATAATTCCGTAAAAGTCTGAATAACTCGGAAAAATTCTTGTGAACAGTCTGATAATCTTTAATCATTTTTGAAAATATTCAAATTTTTCAACAAATATTCTTTTATCAGGGTCGAAGGACGATTGGGATAAAGAAAAATGAAAAATCTATACCCACAAAGTGAATCAGTTAGAACCTTATCAATTGTATGCAATATTTGCGTGGGTATCATTCGCAAGAATTATTTCCAATTTCGGTTAGTTACGTGTAAAATTTCTGGCAAGCATTGAAAGTGTTCAGATCTAGAAATGATGGTCTATATATTAAATTATGAACTAAATTTTACGACGTGATTCTTTACCTACTCTCAGGCTTCAGCCAAATTACGAATCTGTGGATTCTTCATGAAAACTTGCTTTGCGAATAAACGTAAAGTATAAGCATTCAAACAATATAATAGCACGGATATTAATTCGCAAATCTATACGGAAATAGAAATATCCGAGCTCTTCACGAGTTTTGCGAAAGGCAAAAATTTGATATAAAATATAAATGCACAGCAACCTCGATAGGAATTCACAAATCAAAGTGAGATATAGGGTATTTCACGTACTAACTCCATGGATAACCCACCTGTCTGACGAAATTACTTTTCATGAATCTTAATAAATCACTCTTCGCAAACAAGATTCATTCCCTCAATTAATCACGTATGTTTATCCTACACGTATAGTAGTACAATAATCCGTCGGAAATTGAAAAGACGCCAGGTCTCCACAAGTAGGTATACTAATAGTAATAACATTCAACACAAATATTAAATAATTCCTTCTACTAAACATCAATCTGGTATACCTACTATTGGGACGTAAAATCAAGATACTTAGCCTTGACTTACTTCATATCAGTGCAAAAAGACGATGGAGCATTCGGGCCTAAAGCATCGTCAAACTTGTTGGAAATGAGGAACAGATCAGGCTTGAAGAAGTTTCACGTCCGAATGTTTTACCATTTTCATTTAGTGAGATAGAGAACGTCAAAGCCAGGTGCCTCGATCTCACGTTCCGGTGATAAGCTGTTTTAATATCACAAGTCCTCGTCTTATGTTCATTTTTTCTTCAGCTTTTTTAACCCGTTGAGACAATTATAAACAGCTGCGCGATCGATTTATCTTTTTCGTCTGCAGAAATAAAAGAGCAAGGCCCTTCGAAGCAAAAGGTACATATACATATATATACCATACCTGGCCGGAATTCTCGGCGCCTAAAAGGCCAATTGGTCGTAATGGGGGGAAACTATAAACCTAATCGCGCTTGGGCATCGGCGAAACTCGCAGATTGCTCAGCCCGAACGTTGAGGAAATCGCGCCAACTACATACAGCTTGAGTTTATATACGAGTCTATATATATGTATGTGTATTCCATATATGCATCAGCTGGATATTGATCAGAGCGGCAAATAGTCCAACGGCTGAAACTAGCTAATCTCAATTATGTACTTGCAAAAGGTAAGTCGAGTAAAAGTAAATCTGGATACACCTCCGCAACTAATTGTTGCTAAAATCTACCGACTTAGAGATTTGGAATGCAGTTTGTAACTCAAACCTTTTTCGATAGGAGAATCAGCTGACCATAAAATGGGACCGTAGAAACGCATGTGAAAGCTGCAGAAGGATGAAGTTATCAAATGGAAAGAAATGGGTGGACGCGGTAAAATGATCGCTTACGCGTGAGATTCGTTCAACCCTAACCTACGCAACATCAAAGCATTCTCAAGTCGACGGTTCATTGTAGGTGATGGAGCAAAGGGTGCGACTATGAGCAGCCTAGCCGAGGGGACTTGGAGCAAAGGTTTCTTATTCACGGAGGGGTGAAAAATAATCAACAAGAGCTCTTCGTCACAAAGTGACTGCCGGTACCAAAGGAGAGCACGAAGCGCGCTAATTACTGAACGCTGCGAAAATACCGCTGGCATACTTCGCGCTCATCTAGCGCTCATGTAAATGCATCTCGTAAGGCTTGACGCATATACAACGGGCTGTTTACCTTAATTTTAGCTATGCATACAGGTGACTTTCGAATCCCGACGGCTTCCAAAAACTTCCCAGGTCATTGCAATATTATCATCTTACTGTGAGTCAATGCTAGATGGTATCAATTTATCCCCCGGCAGGAATAAACCAATCTTGAAGTCAGGTCTATGTACCTCAGTTCAAGTCGAGGGTTTAACCACTCGTCGATCGACCATACACCTGACTTCAAGACTTCATGAAGACTTCAACTGACTTCGGCTGACTTCAACTGTCTTCAGCTGACTCCAAGTGACTTCGGACTTTAGCTGATTTCAACTGACTTCTCGGCAAGGTATACACCTCACTTTAAGAGTGGTTACCCCTCGATTCAAGTCAATTGAAGTGAGACAAAGTCAGCGAAAGCGTTTGAAGTCAGTTGACTTCATGAAGTCTTGAAGTGAGTTATATGGTCAAATTGACAATCGGTTTACCTTCAAGCCGGCTTCAATGGAATGCAATGGAGAACACAATTCATTCTTTCAAAGATTTCACGTGGTTTTAAGTTTTCGTAAAAACTTTTCAAGTCCCGGACAGAATGATTGGAATGATATGATCAACCTCTGTGGTCGTTACTCATTCATTATCCACTAATTCGGATTTTAGTTTTTTTACATAAAAATGTTGCAAAGGCAGTTCCAACCTGAGATAAGCAATAAATTGTGAACCTCTACAAATTAGGATTCGAAATCAAGTTTGAATTTTGTAAAACTTATCACCACAGCATATTAAGTAAGGAACGTTGGTAATTGATTCCCTACCGGTTTTCGCTATTGCTAAGCAAGGCAACCCTCAAAGTCTGGGGCTTGAATCCGGCCACATGCTCAGTGCTCGTTTAATCGGAAGTAGGTATACATACATATATATTCATGTCTACAGGAAACCAATCATGAATCTTATAGATATTACTCAATGACAGTGCTGTCCGGACAAATGCGTAAGAAGCTAATAACGTTTTTCGTTTGTTACATCTTTGCCAGTATTAGGGACATGATGATATCGAGAATAACATGAAGAGATGGATACATAAGAATATATGTGTTGCAAATTACTTGGAAGAATCTTTGCAATATATAAAAAAAAGTTTAGGGTACGAATATATAGGCATAGTCTGCAGACTATAACCGTCTGATTTGTGGACATTTTTATTGCGAAAAATTTCATATGGAGGAATTTAAATTTGTTTCCATTCTTTATACAGCCGTGGTCTATACATAAGAGAAGGGCTTTCTGTTTTATGGCGAAGACAACGTATAACGCTACCCGCGCCGGATGCACTGGCGTCCTCTCGTTCGTCGCGACGGATACATACCATACCTGCCTTGAAAAAGTTTTCAATTCAAAACCAACCATGGGTCGAGGTGCACAAAGAGTCTGCGAAGGGATCCGCAGCTAGACGAAGTCATAATTATATATTTTTTCAGATTAAAGAAGATAGACCTGATTTCTCGCCCGATTTCTCCTTCTCGCTCTTTCTTTGAGAATTTCATCATTCGTAAAAGAAATAGTGGAGATAAAAAAAATACGGGGAGTGAAAAATTAAATACCTATACCTCGCATTATCCGTATGTCGTAGAACAGACGAAATCTCATCGTCAGTCGTTGGATTTTTCATCGAAAATCTGAACTTCTCGACCAAGTACCACTTCCGGGTCGTCAATTTCACGTCCGATTTAACCAGCATTTCGTTCGTGAAACAGACACGATGGACAACTTTGACAAGCGCGTTTGAGGCGAGTCATTAATTCCGTTTATCCCTTCATCCCCCCATGTTTTAGACCGCAACCACTGTTTTTCCCTCGTCTACCCAATCTAGTCATTGCCTTCAGACAAAAATAATTATATTACACAGGTGATATTGGAAAGCTAATTTGTTCTTGCAATGTTATGAAATAACTCCATTAGTCATTTAGGACCATTGAAATGAAACGTGACCCAAAACCTCAGGACCTTTCGTTCAAGTCAACACAACTGATGCGGGAATGAATGAATATTGTCAATAATTGGAATAAAATGCTGAATGTAAGCTTCTATAAACCCAGGGCTAAGTTTATTACAAATAAAAATAATTTCATCAGTCATTCAACACAACATGTCGAATAATCAGACAAGACAGGGAGAGCCGAAAGACATGTGATGAACCGTGTCTGGTTTAGACTGAAATTGAGCCCTTTATGGCCCAGAATATTGAGGGCCCCCCCCCCCCCCTGATGTTTACACGTTACCGTATAACGCGTGTCTGTTGTGGAGTAGAAACTCCTGTATTCATTTAATTCTGTAGTATCCAAGCTTACGAGTACATTTGCAAACCATAACGTTACTTTCCCCTACTAATACTTACTCGAATGTTACTCGAATGGCCCTTTAAGCAGGATTAATTAGTGAATCACACACAATATTCAACCCTAGCTATAGCATTCATCGACTGAATCTCCGAGGTTCAGAAGAGGAACGGGTGGTTATAACGACTTAATTATCGATTTCTTTCCGAATAGAAGTACCTTATATCTATACATCCGACGAACTTAACTCGCTAGGAGCGTTCCCAAGTTTTCCCGTGCTGCACCATCTGGTGGTAAAAATCGAAACTTCTGCAAGTGGGTCACTTCACAGTTTGAGAACAAGATTGAACACATCTAATCGCACGGGAAGAGTGACACGTGTGATCTCTATAATTACGTAACTTGGCAGAAATGAAATTCCAGCAGGAAAAGTATATCGTGATCTTCAAGGCGCAATAGGCGAACAACCCTAACGTGATTTCAGAATCTTTATCCCTTTTGACGTCCCCTGATATTGACGAGATCTGTGCAGTGTGCTTGATCCACTAGAATGAAGATTCAAAGTAATCTCGTAATAGTTATATGTGAAAATTTCTAGGAGAGTAATAGTCAAACCGCGAGACGATCAAGACCAAGTGACAAAGTGCCAGAACCTGCTTATTCCTTAATTTCACTCAACAGGGAGTAGGTAGCTAGATTTTAGATAACACCAAGCTAGCTTAGCACTTGGTGCTGTAATCCGTGCTTACAACTATAAGTCCCAGGTTCAGTCGCGTCCCTCTTCTCTACGTCTCTGCAGGTATGCGGACCTTTGTTAGACACTACGACCTCGAGCTTATTTCTAGTGCCTCTGCCATCAAGATACGTATACATATATGCATCGTAACTGTTATGTATATACCAATATAGTCGCCTTCATATACATATAAAGATCTAGCACGTAGCCTGCGCAGTAGCGTAACTCTAGAAGCTCGTCAATTGAAGATTTTTTAAATGGTAATTCAATTGTTCTGATCGATCGATTCTTTACTTCAATTTGTGTACCTACTTAAGATACTCCTGCAGATTCATCATAATATTACTTCAGTGATCCTGAGAGAAATCGACTCACGGCATCCACATGGGCGTAGCCAGGATGGGGCAGGGGTGGGCACGGCCCCCCCCAGAAGGTCCGGTGCCCCCCCCAGAAAATATAACGACCCAATATAATTGTTTTTACTCAACATAATTTGTTACATAAT
>JAFFZH010016126.1:68818-85237 GCA_018420115.1 Euura saliciscinereae | reverse complement strand
AAAAAATAATGTTTTTTTCCCATTATGCGCGCGTTTTAGGCAGTTTCAGACCATTGTGCGTCGCCACCGACCGATGGCGCTACTGAACGACTGACTTATTTCAAAGTGCGCGTGCGTGATAGTGAAGAAACGTAGATTGCTTGAAGTGCGCATGCCTGTTAGTGAAATATTGACGATAATGCACGATTTGCGCATGCCTGTTAGTGAAATAATGACGATAATGCACGATTGCGCCTGCGCGATAGTGAAGAAATATTACGTTTTTTCACTCATCTGAAAAGGAGCCCTTTCCAAACCAGACACAGGCATCGAAAATCAAGCTTTCCACGCAGGTGTTATAAAAAAAATATTGTCAGGGTAAACGTAAAAGATAATTTGAATATAAAATGGTTGAATAATTATTGTTGTTTATTAATTTGTCTTATAATGAATTGGACATTTTTTTTATTCAATATTTAGACTGTTTGAGTTCGGGATGTAGAAGAATTTTTACTCGACAAGAAATTTGACCTAAAAGCAGCCTAAATTTGATTTTAAAAAAGAATTAAAGAAAATTGACGATTTTGCGAAATTTAAAAATATCATCGAAACTATTGAGGTTATATGAGTAAATTAATGAATCAATAATTAAATAAACTACGTGTTTAATGACAGAGAATTTTTTCATTGTTTCGGTTTTACTTTAAATTAATACTGAAAAATATTGAAAATCATTAAAATCGTTAAAAATGGTCGATGATATCGAAAGAATAATCCGAAAAAATTTCCGTTTCCGTTGAAATGAACGAACTCATATGTATATGAAAATTAACGTGAAATTGCCTAAATAAACTACATAAGTTACATTTTATCTGTAAGAGAGACACGTGTAGCCTCACCCATCGGCGATTGAAATCGGCTCCGTAAATTCAAGAGAGTGAGAGAATGAGAGATTAGGGGGGCAGAAGGAGGAGGAAGGGAGGGAAATATGTCGCCACACACGTCACCATGGCTCTCGATTATGTAGATTGTACGCTATAAGTCATAAACAAAAAATACCTGACTACTAACTACCACGCATCTACGCGATTAGAATTCTTTCTTTTCACACACGAGTGTCAATACACATTGTGAGTGTGTGTGTGTGTGTGTGTGACGTTAGAAAAACGTTCATAAATTAGCGGATACGCACATATACGCACATGATAGATATATACGTTTATATATTATTATACAGAAGTTGTGTGTAAAATGTCGTTAATTATTCGTTGTCGTTATTCTATTCTTTCTCATTTTATTATTTGCCTTTCAGTGGCTTTGCATTATCATAATATTGTTTTGGGTTTTTTTTTTTTTGCTTATTGTTTGTTTGTTTTAAAACAATTATTTTCAATATTTATGAAGCTGAAGCTAGCAGCTATATAAAAATTCCTCTGGCCCTTCATTGTCGCATTTTTATTGTATTCAACTCTTTTGGCGCTGCCAACTATGGCTGCTAGTTTCAGCTTCATTCAATATTTTGCGAAAAGTTGAAAAAAAAACAACAAAAAATCAGGGATAATAATGATAATTAAAAAAAATTGAATCAGATGGACAATTAAATCGAACGTAATCATTTGGTACATATTGCATCATTTTTTTTTTCATTTTTTTTTCAAGATTAAAATTCCGTTGTTCCACCGCCCTACATATATTTTTGTCTAACCGAGTGATTAAATTATCATCATTGTTCTTGAAAAAAGAGGGTAAAAAATGAAACAATTAATGTTGAAATAGTGTCTATAAAGTAGTAGGTACAAGTGTATTGCTATACATGCGTGACACACGTTGTGTAGAGTCATCATGAGAGAAGATAAAAAAAAGTGATTCTCAAATAACAAAATAAGATAATATTATAGCTATTGAAAAAATTGGATTAAAATGGGGGGGGGGGGGGGGGGGGGGGGGGAGGGTGTGCAAAAAATAACAATTTTCTTAGTTATCTTATATTCATTATTTACAAAAATGTTGAACTGTTCAAATTTACAACAAAAATTTGTCTGGTCTTCAATCAATTTTTTTGTGCATGTTCGTTTAAATATAGGACTACGAACAATTTTTTATTTATAATATTATCAAAAATCGATCAAGTCGAGTCAACGGATGATATGAGGAAATAAAGCTACTCCAATTCTTTGAAATTTGTTTTATCATTAATTTTTTTTTTTGTCATTCAATTTGTTGAAAATTCTTTCGAAACGGGTCATTTTTTTCTATTACACAATATTGTGAAACAAAAATGAAAAAAGAAAAATGTATAATCATGCTTGTTATTATAAAATTCGAATATAGTAGTATTATGGTTATAAAATACATTATACATACACACATAATAGGTTAATAAGTTTGTTCCGCAGTTGGACACGTGGTGTGATGATGATGGCCCGGAGCGAGGCGCGACGTGCGGAGTCCGTTCATTCATACGTTATCGTATTATCTGTTTTGCCAATCTCTCGCTTCTCCCTCTCTCTCTCTCTTACTCGTTCGGTCGTTCTCTCTTTCTCTACTACTACTATACCGGAATGGGCGACGGGATGCGATGATCGTGCTTTGATAAATTTGGATCGTACCACTACTATATTTTACTAACCACCACTACCAATAGTACCTCGTTTGTAACAGTGACGTCATATTACTTTGAATCTTAACTACATACAAAAATAAATTTGGGTTTTTTTTATCGTTAAATTAGTCATTATACACGCAAACATATCCAAATATCAGGTCAACGTCGTGTAGAAAGTTTTTTCATGTTTTTTTTTTTTTTTTTTATTGTCCCTTTCTATTATCTAGAATTATTCAATTTCTTTCGTTAATTTCTCATTTTACAATGATTATTTATTTTTATTTTCCATATATTTTTTTTTTTTAATCTAATTTGAAGAATATTTGTTAGAAAAAAAATTTATTTTTATAAAGTAAAGTTACTAATAATTTATAGAATAATATATATCTGCATTCGTGACGTCATATAACTTCAATATTTTCATCTTTTTTATTATCTTCGATTTAAAAAAATGTTTTTCGATTATAAAATGTGAAATAGAATTATATAATATTCTCTTGTTGAATTAAAATTATGGTGAATGACTGTTTGTAAGGGTTAACTTGTATAATTTAATGATACTGGATAAATTTTCTAAATTATCCAATTATAACGATGAAACGAAAAATTGTTTTTGGAATTATTTTTCTAGAATCTATAAAAACCAGAGAATAATAATATCAAATTTGAGTAAATAGGTCAGTGTGAGTTGTCTGGAATTTGTTCATCTCACGATAACAAAAACTAAACTTGAACAAAGTCCAAAACCACGAATGATAGCATAAAAATTGAGGCGATTACCTAATTCGGTATGTGGTTTACCTCGGCCCCGTAAATAATCTATGTATAATGGCGGATACGTAATATGCGTTATGTGACACGAAGATTCGGACGTTGATAAGAAAATGAAATAAAATCACGTGTACAAATCTCTCGAATCATGCACGACACGTGATTGTTGGATAAAGTTCGTCCACGTGGAAGCCTCGAACCGTTAGTCGTATAGGAAATTTTTCCAAAATTCCTACCGGGTCGAATTAGAGGTATGAGAAAGGATCGGGTTACCGGGTTTCCTATTACCGTTAAATTAACGTAAATAAAATCTAGGGGAATAAATACAGTTGATAATATAAATCAATAAATAATCTATAAACATGTGAGTGTTTTTTTATCTGTGAATTATTTATTAAAGAAAATTATATTTTTCATTCCAGCATTTGTGATTGAAGATTGAGTCGAAATAATAAATTGCACAAAAGAAAAAAAAAGAACAGTACCTAATATAAAAGTGTGAGAAAAAAAAAACAGTTGTTGATGAGGAGCTATTGGAAAAAACTAATAATAATACTATTATTCACATAAATAATAATAATAATAATAAATAATACCGTTTGTGTTATTGTATGTGTGTTGTTCGCGGAAGAGAAAAAATATTGTGTCATATATATATATATATTTAGCCCAGGAATTGGAATAATTATACGATCGTTATTTGAGGACGTAAAAGGAAAAAAAATAATACGAAAAGATATGGAGTATAAACTTCTTTCGAACAACAATTATCCAACGCATCATCGTGAGTATATAATTACTTACCATTATTATCTATAGATATAATGTTTGTTGTGATGTAGTAAGTTATACGTATTATTAATTGCATTGTCAAATTTTTTATTCATTTTTTTCTATTATTTAACGCAATTAGACGATTATTATTATAGAAAAGTACCTGGATAATTATTACTACGACTATCTATAATCTATAAATATATATCTATAATATAACATGTTTAATATAACATATTTTATTTTTGGTTTGAGGAATTAGTCATGATCATGATCAAAGTGTTTTTTTCTTTACGCGAATTCAGTCATGAAATTTTTGTTCTTCAATAAAACGCGACACGATAATAAATAAATTGATTAATTATAGACAATAAAAATACAGTTTAGAAAATAAGAAGAAACGATGTTGTACATATAATAATGAAATCCAATTTTTGCCTTGCATGTGGAAAAAACATGATTGGAAAAAACAAAACGTAAAATAGAACAAAAAAAAAGTATATACATACTCGCCCTGTTTTTTTTTTGTTTTTTTTTGCCATACATATTTTGTCGTTACATGTATAATATATATGTGTGTGATCGTTACGTACGTTCTGAATCATCTATATATCCGTCCCCAGATTATGATTTACGATTATACTATGACGTCATAACTGTTATTCGTATAGTACTGACAGAGCGGCAGCTCTAGTTTATTATAGAAATGATGATCTAGTCGTATATCGCTTATAATACGACGTTATTCTTAATTGTTTGTGTTATATATATATATACTTCAAATCATGCCGATTCTAGAATATTCATTGATGAAAATTCGATTCCTCATTTCGAGAGAATACTTTAAATTTGGAAAAACAGAAAGCGAATTTGATCTAAAAAATGGGCAGTAAAAAAAAATTGAAATATCTTCGATTCGATCGATTTTTCATTTATTATTTTAGTCTTTTGTTTATGTATCGATGCTGTCTCAAATACAATACGTACACGCATCGAATTATTCTATAATCCTCAAGTTTCCAATTCACTGTGTCAGTCAGTCTATGCTGTATAATATAATACGTACATAAACAGAAAAGTAGATCATTCGCGATGCGCGCATGCGCCAATTTTTCTTTTCATCACTGTTCTGAAGTAGAATAGGTATGTTCATAAAATGAAACTTATTTCAAACAGTCGTTACAATTTTTTTCTCTCTCTTTCTTTAACCTCGTCGCCACGTCTGTCGGTTTGACACCGGTCGTTTTAGAAATATATATAATGAGATGCACCTGTTTTTATGCGACAGAGAACATGGAGAGATAAGAGAGAAAGAGGAGAGGTTGGAGATAATATTGTAAACAAACTCCGCTGGTGGTCGTTGCATTGGTGCAGTAAGTAAATAAGGCAGTATATGAGTAGGGGAAGGCTAATGACTATAATGATAACGTATCAAACGATAACCGGTGGGTGTCGTATATGCAATGAATAAACATCGGAGTACCTGCCCACCTACTTATATAATACGTTCCAATGTCATTTTACATATTGTAACAACCATGACGACATGATTATCAATTTTTTTTTTTTTTTAATCTTTTTCATAACAATATAACAAATTTCATAATCTCATTTCATTCATTCACTAACGAAAAGAGGGTCTGAGAGTTCGTGGTAACAAACCGAATGATCTAAAAGCGTTGAAAATATTTTTACTTTATAGTTATTTCGAGGATCTCTTTGGTTTTTTTTTTTCCGTATCTTTTTTTTTTTACTACAGTGAAATAGAATTTTTTTTAAAGAGAAGATTGAAAAAATAAAAGATTAAAATTAAAAGCGTTTGACGTGACGATTTGTTTTTAGGTCATTGGGATAACTATAGGCTTGTCTGTCATGTCAGCCTCGGCTTCGCCCACTTCTGTTTGTATTTCAATAAGAAAAAAAAATCCTGTTCTTAGATTGATACAAATGACGGAGTCTTTTGAAAGCCAATTTCTTCGAAACATTTTTTCCAAATCTCATTTCCTACAACATTCAATTTTTGTTTGTAGTTTTCTGATTTTTAGAGACTAAAAAAAAATATGATTATATATTATATTTTTTGAAAACAATTTTACTTTTTAAAGTTTCTTAGGGAAATGTCTGGGGGGTTTAGAGTGAATTTTTTTTCTTCTCAATATTATTTTCATTTTTCTCCACTCTGAGGATTTTTTTGGGGCGGACTGAACTGCAACGACGTCATAATTTACAAGGTGACTATTTTTAGTAGATGCAGTAAGAGATACTCTGACCGACTGTCGTCGACTGATCAGACGAGGCCATTGTTAACGTAACGTAATTTCTGTTGTCGAGGGACCCTGGTTGGTTGATTCTTCATTTTTATACAATTACCATATGTCACATGTCTGACAATGAATAAACAAAGAGGGGGGAAAAACACGAATTTGGGCATGCATCGAGAAAATAGAAAAATATCCCACGGATTCTGGTCAGACTCTCGACCTTCTCGAGGGGGCGTCTCACTCTGAATTCAAATAAGATCGTACGAACGTTGTTGATCGTTGGTCGACACTTTGCCTTCAACGCATGAAATCAACGCATGAATTCGGCTGAATTTGACGATATCAAACGCTCACAATTAGCGTTGTACACGTTGAATTCAGAGTGAAACGCCCCTCGGAGCTTCTTTTCCTAATAAAATCTTTTTTTTTTCAGTAAAATATTTCAGTTTTTTTTCACTACATCATATGAGTCACAGTTTCTTTTTTTTTTTGTCTTGTTTCTTTATCGAATCGAATCGTATAAATTAACCAATTTATTTTTATTTTTTGATACTTCTATCTTCTAATGTCATCAAAAATATTATTCAGAGTTTTGCTACTATTGCCGTTATTTTATTTCATTTAATTATTGAAAGAGAATTCAATTAACTGTTCGAAAAAAACAATGCTTGAAAAATGTTGAAACATTTTTTTCTCACATTATAATTTGTGAAATGGAATTATTATATTATAATTGATATATATATATATGATTTGTTAATTAGAATACA
This sequence comes from Euura saliciscinereae, assembly GCA_018420115.1. Taxonomy (NCBI): domain Eukaryota; kingdom Metazoa; phylum Arthropoda; class Insecta; order Hymenoptera; family Tenthredinidae; genus Euura; species Euura saliciscinereae. Next base: position 78,077 of record JAFFZH010016126.1, on the reverse strand, counting down.
AAGATTTTATTTATATTCGTATAAATTAGGTCGTCTTTTTTTTCTTATTTGGTCTATATTTAAACGATGCTAATAATGAAGGCGAAGAAAAAAAAAAGACTATAAGAATTAAATTTGCAATTCGGGTCGATGGGTCAGGGTTTTTTTTCGGTTCAAGACGATCTAAATCCTTTGTATATAGTATATCCTACATATATGTAATATAGTAAATGTGTATAAATTGCCCGAGTTTGTATAGAATAAGAAATGGCAGACGATCTAATGACTATACCCCACCTTGATCCCGTCGAAGATTTCTTTCACTCTGTCTGTAGACTGTAACAGATTGATGAAAAAAAAAAGGAATAAAAAACGGTCTAGAACTCTCGATAACAACCGCGAACCGAATCATTTGAAACTCATTTTTTGCTTACTGAATAAAATATCCAAAATAACCTGTATTGAAGAAAAATTATTCTATCATATAAATGTGCGATGTAAGAAAATGAAAAAAAAAAAGAAATAATGACAGAGGCTAGCTGAAAAGATACACAATGTTGTATATAATTTATTTAGTTGTATTTAAATTCGTCTTCGGCAGACTGTATTTAATCAAATCGTGGATCAGGTAGATAGATACGATAATTATCGACGGTTTGCTTCGAGGAAAATGTGAGACAGTTTGTGTCCTATGTTTGATTCTATTATTCTTGTTTTTTTTTTTTTGTTTTTTATTAAACCTTTTTGTATTATTTTTATTTTGTGTGAACGATAAAAACAAACTTCTGAAACAATTTTGTGTAATAAAATCTGTCTTTCAAAATTTTAACAGTACTTAATCGTTGTTATTTTTTTTTTCTCCGTAAAACTATTAATGTAATCGTCTTTGAGAGACGATAAACGACTACATACTCACACCATTATTAATTTTATTGCAGATTTTTTTTTTCTTGTTGCGTATATATCATGGATATAATTTAGTTTCTTTGTAACTCAATATTTCATATATTTTATGAAATAATTCGCATAAAATGAAGAGAAAATGGAAAAAAAACGCTCCTAAGCTAATAATAATGACACTGAACAAATAATAATAATAATAATAATAATAATAATAATAATAATTTATAGACATTTTTATCACTAATAGATCCGATACAAATCAAAATCACGATTTATTTTCGGTAAATAATAAGGATATTTGGTTAAATTTTCAGATACATGGAGTAAATATCCAACATCATGTTTGGAAAAGAAATTTTTTTCAGAACTTTCAAAAAATTTCGATCCATTAGATGTTTTGAAGATTCATAATTAATCAAAGTTAATTAAAAATGCGATAAAAAATAAATAAATAAATGCACAATTTATTTGGATAAAAAATGGTGAGGGAAAATAATCGGGTCGAATTTGCATTTAATGGCTTCAATATAAATCTATGTAGGTTAAATAACGACCCGCACGTTCAGTAGTGACGTATTTTACCGCGAATTTTTAGAATTGTTTATATCTAGAGTATGAAAAACATTTGCCTTCCCACGCTGGTTTGAAAATAATAGTAATAACAACGGAAGAAAAAGATGAAAAATAGGGACAGTAACGAATACTAATTGTAAGACATTATAGTCAAAATTATTTCGTCCATATCCTTCTTCTCAACGTTGGTTTTTGTCATATTATTTGATATCGTAGAAAAATTTCTTTGAGCCAATTTTACCCAGTGATGTATAAATTGGGATCAACACAATTCATAAATTGAAAAAAAAAGGGGAAACAATTTTTTTTTTTGTCATTGCTCTACTAATTTCTAGTGATGTCACACCTGTACGGAAAGTTTGATTTTTGAAGACTGTGTAGCGTGCGGAAAGTTTCTCATTTCCGAACAGTGCGGAAAACTTTATAATTGACGAATATCGCGGCTACTTTCCGCACTTGTGACACAATCTACTATTTCCTCGTTTAAAAAGTTTATTAAAAAAACGAACGTCATTTTTTTTGTTTTTTTTTTTCAAATTACTAAGATCTTTCTTTTTCTCTCACGTTTGTCGTGCGTAGCATACGGTTCCCCAGTACCACCACGCGTTTCTCTCTGAAGCTTCATTATAATAATCCTTAACATACTTTACAATGAGCCATATATATATACACTCACTATGATATGGGGAGATCGTAACGTAGCGATACTACGTTATGGCTTATGATTACACCCCTCTGCTAAATAACACCGACGCGATGCGACGCTTGTTATTTATCATCAGTTATCTCTCTCTCTCTCGTCCTATGTCTCTTTCTACGCCTCAGCGAAAACCATCTGTGATCAGAAACCCTAAGTAGATAAATATATGTTTGAAAAAAAAATTAAAAAAAACTATGTATCTACTGAATATCAATTTTTTAAACGTCATACGCGATAAATAATTCGATTCAATCAAATTTTATCGCGAAACAATTGGTCATAGGTGTTGACAACTGGGACATCCGGTTGGTATAAATTCCGTTTATAATTCCGACGATTTCTCCGTTGGTGTGGTTATATATATACTCTGGATTTATTCAGTGTGTCTTTACTTTTATATACCTATGTATGAATAATTGGGCAAATTGATTTTTTGTTTACTCATTTTTTTCTATCATGCGCTGAATATTTATGGTAGTCTGTTCAATTATGCACAATAAACACGATAATGCGTGTCTATATATAGTTTGATATTCTATTGTGAGACGTAATATAATATATAGGACGACAACCAATCGTTGAATCATAGGAGAAAGTACAGACCACAACTTTCAGTCAACCTCCACCTCCACATTCACCTAAATCTCCTCTCGTATCTATTTCCCGTTGTTCTCTCTTATCTGAAATTTACCAGCGACCTACAATCGTCATGACGCTACTCGACTGTGTAAATAAAAATAGAAATAGAAATAGGTCTACATATATACATCTAATTTTTATGACGTCGATACGCTAAACAAATTTAACCCACACTCTCGCAAAAACGTAAAAATAACCACAGTAGAAAATCTAACGATAAAATTGACCGTATGATTCGGCTATTCTACTCGTTCAGCTATTAGATATGGATCTGCGCATGCGCGAGCGACGCTGCCATCTAGCGGAGCGCTTATTACAGTCGAATAGCGGAGGTCGAGCGTAACCTTTGAGGTTTGTAAGAGACCGATATCTCTTGTTGGTGGATTGTATTGATTGATTTATTTTGCGAACGGCTTAACTACGTAGTGAGGTTCTTCCGGAAAAGTTTTACCTACTCGTCAGCCTTTTGGCACGACACCCACCTCATTCATCGTTTGGGAGTAAAAAATGTTACGCCGGAAGTCCGTACTACTTAATCTTGATGCTACATACTTGAAGACTGTGAATATTGAGACTAGGGTCTGTCTGAATCTGCGCAGTGTGACAAAAAAAGTTTAATTTTTTTTTTAATTAACCGTTGAAAGAATAAATATGTTGAATAATATTAATTTTACAAATTTGTACTAGAAAAAATTTAAATAGTCTAATAAAATAATTACTAAAATATAATTAAATAAATAATAATTTTGTAAAGAATTTGTGACATTTTATTAGATTCAGACAGACCAATATCAATATTTTTCCAGGAATCAAAATTCCTTTCTAAATTCAATTTTTTACAACGTTTTACTCTTGAACCAACAAGAAAATCCAATTTCACCAAGACAAAGTTTCTTTTTGTTTTATTTTTTACTACAAAAAACCATGGTTATAATTTTTTTTTTATTTTTGTGCAAAATCAAAAATTGAAAAAAAAAATGTTAGCATTTTCATCCCATGATCGGACTATGACCAAACGATGTGTTTTCGAGTCCCTGATTTTACAAAAAAAAATCAGCCATTTCAAAAATGTCCATCTTGATGATGATATTTGAGGTCACTATACGACCTTCAAAAATGTCGGAAAAATTTAAAAAAATTAGAGGCATCATTTTTGACCAAAAAGAACCAAAAAATCCATTGGGCATCGAAATCCCAGAGGGTCACGCTCATGGGGGGTCGGTTTGACGTGGAATGCCCCATATAGATGATGTAGTATATCCGTGACTCTCACTTGAGATAATGACGGTAAACAATTCGCGGAACTATTCCCCCCTCCCCCCTCCCCCCTCCCCCCCTATTTCTTCGTCATTTATAAATTCACCAGAAACCGTATAGTGTTTATTTGTTTTTTTTTTCGCTCATAAGTCTTACCGAGTCCCGAGAATTATGTCTTTAGTTATTTTATTTCTTTCTCAAATTTCCTCATAGAATAAGAATCTTTGACGATAAATAAATAACGATGAATAAAAATCTTGTGGGTTCAACGGTCAGTTTATATTTAACCAAAAAAAAAAAGACGTTTCGGTCAGGGAATGTCTGGTCATCCTTAGGTCAGAAAAGAAATAAATAAATGTACAGTTTGAATAACCCAAAAGAATTTTTGGCAATGATTATCCTAAATTGTTTTTCAAAAATAATTAATGATAGATCGGCAATATTTAAATATAGAAATATGATATAATACCGGGTACATAATATGTGTGTAATAAATTTCTATGTCGTGCCACGATTGGCAAAAAATAGTTAAATGATGGGTAGTATAACGGTGTTTGCATAGTCTCACTTGAGTGGACCGCGCGTCACCGGGTTTGGGCCAAGGCTATTACACATCGGCCTTTCCTCGCCTTTTCCCGAAGACGTCTGACTACGTGGAATTTACAACAACAAAAAAAAAACACAAAGAAAGAAAAAAAAAACTTTTTTACGTCTGTCTCTGTATATCTAATCAATATCAATATCGTATAAATAAAAATTATGTGTTGATTTAATAAACTAGATCATGATTTTTATTGCTATTTTATTAGGCTATTAATCAAGAAAAATCGATACTATATCTATTTTCGACGTCATAATTGATGTTAATAACTGTAAAACTAACATTGAATGTAATTACATATCTTGTTTCTTTTTATGATGATTTATTAAATGTAGAGAAGCTTTTAGTCTACTTTTTTTTTCTACTATCTGTATCTACTCTCATTCTTATAGCTATGCGTAGTGATATCTCAACTATGATTGCATCATATTACGTTTCGGTGAAGCCCAGTGAATCATCATTTCAAAAGTAAAAGTATGAGCGGTGAATTTAGTATTACTATTATTATTGTTATTATCATTTCTTCTCAACTGCACAGTTTTGCGTCAGCCGTATAGAGTTATGCGCTGATAAAATAGATGAGGGGTTTTCGCGAAAGAGAAATGAGGAAAAAATATTGATAAGAATCAAAAATGATCCCTATATCATGGTTGTAAATAATAATTATATAGAAGTGAAAGCGATCTCGAGTTTATATCTTTCAATGCAGCGAACAACAACGCGCAGTTGTTTTGTAACGGTTGCAATAATTGTCAGCATATTGTTCATGCGGTTGTAAGACACAGTAACAGAACCTCGACACGCCATTTCTTAACTCATTATTTTATCACTAAGCCGTGTCCCACACAATAATTAAAGTTTTGTCTTACTTTCACAATTTTACGAAAATCTGAACCCCCCATACATACATATGTTTTTTTTTTATTATTATTATTTTTTTTTATATGAAATAGAATACATTTTTCTTCAACGTTATTTACTTTTGAAATTGTTGTATTAGTATTTGTTTGTTAAAATTGAAATCTGTTTTTTTTTTTGTTTGTAAAATTGAAATTATACTTTCAAATCCCATTAGAGGATCTTTAAACAGAGAAGAAGAGAAAATTGTTCTATTATTACAAGAATAATTATATGCCAGTAGCTCAATTATTCGTCAATTATCTACATCCCAATGAACGAACAGAAAAAAAAAACAATTATATCATTGAAATAATTGCAAATCCAAAACAATTTTGATTTTTTTTTTCACACTTTCGCAACAGATATTCCGTATTTTTGGATAGCAGAAGGGAAAATAAAATTATGTATGATTTCTTTTCATCCTTCCTATACCGGGATTCAATTAATGTATGTAGAACTTCTCGGTACGTGTATATAATCTACTTCCGGAACTCGTATCTGGTACCGTGAACACTTGACAGCTTACACTATGTCGTAGGTACTGTGGCAACTTATACTTTTGTATATTGTCAATTTATTGCGGCGTTGTCGCTAGGGATTTGGAGTGGGTGTCTAGACGTTGAAAACGACCGAATGTCGAGAGTTGCAGTGGTAGTGGTGAACTGGCTATAGATCCAACTGAGGGACGATGGCCTCCGTACATAACGAAAATGAGGAAAACAATAGTACATTGTGTATCAAGGGCGCAAAGAACTATTTTTTGAGTGTAAATTTGCAGCACGAGCCAGAGGCGAGTGTACTGCAATCACACTCGCCAAAATAGCCTTGCGCCCGTGATGCACACGATTTTTTTCTCAACACATGGTCTGCAAAAATGCCTCTTTTCAGACTTTCACACTTTGCGCCCGAGGGCAGGAAAATAGTCTCTTTAAGGACTTTTCCGCCCGAGGGCCGAAAAGATATGTTTTGCGCCCGCTCAAGAGGTATGAAAAGTGGCATTTTCCGACCGTGTGTGAGAAAAGAAAATTAAAGACAGTAGGAAACTGCTGCGCAGTTTTCTCAAGATTTTATTATACCACGAAAACCGACCCACTTTGCTATTTATAGTCCATTCAAATCAGACAGAAATATCGCGTGTCTAATGACATAAGGTCGTGAGCTCCAAAAACACGATTTTGGTGGCAAAAGGTCGTATAATTTATTTTTTTCGCCATTCGCTTTAAAAAATCATGAAAATGTATTAGATTAATTGAAATTAAGAGATCGAAAAATGTTAATGCAAAAGGTCGTATGCTGGGCGAATACGTCATTCTTTCATTACAATCTTTCGAGGAAAATAAAAAATATGGTATAAGCAGAAGGTCGTATTCGCCATTTACTTTATTTTTTTTTTATTTTTCATGATTTGTCCAAATAGTTATAAAAACTTGTGAAACGCGAAGAAAAATCGGAATCGACAAGGTTTCGACAATTCATAGAAAAAATACCTATATCAAGTTAAAAGCGCGAATTAAAAAAAAAAAAAAAAATTGGCGGATACGACCTTCTGTAATTGATGGAAACCATTTTTTTTTTTACGAAGTTCGGACTGTAAGGTCGTATCCATCAGTACATACGACCTTCTGCTTTTAATTGACCTAGTATTAAATTTCAACTTTTACGAACGAATCTACGGGTCTTTAGTCTAAATACGATTTTTAAAAAAATATACGACCTTTTACCGTTACGAAAAGCGAGCAGTCGTATATTGGCGCTTACGACCTCATGTCATTAGACACGCGATATAGCGAGTAGAAAAATTAATTATTGAAGATCTGTAAATTGGTAGAGACCTTCATGTTGGTGCTTGAATTTAGTTTTTTCATCATATCTCGACAACTGTTGATCCTATCGTCACGGAGGTTATTATAAAAAATAAAGCTTACTAAATTCTCTACAAAAAAGGTTCGATACATTTTTCTCGTATCTTCGATAGTTTTTCTCTAATACATGAGTGAATAACGTACATAATTCCCACAAGCTGCTATGTCGAGAAAGTGGGTGGTTAACTTTCCTTTGGATTATCGTCTCGGCATCCGGTGTACCGGGCGTGGGTTGATTCGGGGTGCGTTTTATAATCCAGATTAACGAACGCTGGGTGCCGAATGAAATTTAACCTCTGACTTTAACCTTCACATCTTGAAACACGTTCGACCTAATTTAGGTCGAGCGATTTAAGCTTGGATTGTTTTATCGGAATTCTTTGATTTAAGATAATTTCACGTGGATGGATAATTATATCGTCTATCACATCACAATTCATTAATTTGTGTAATACTAATAAAAAAAGTTCATTGAATTCTTTCTCATTGCCCCAATAAAATTATAAAAATGTATATTAAGAAGTGAAATATTGAACGGAGAAATATGAGAATGAATATTATAATTTGAAATCTGAAGTCTTAACTCCGTAAGTAATTCGAGGCTGAGACTCGGAGTTCTGATCCTAAATTCTTAGTATTTGCACCGTGTGGTTCGCGCGGGTTCTTCTTCGACGGCGTCGTTTGTGTCTGGTAAATATGCCGCCAAAGCCGACGACTCGACTGATTGAAGCAACGAAAACCACGACCAAACTCATTCGAACATATTTCACGCGACTTATCTTCACTAATTGTAAAATAGGTTTGTTCCTTCGACCCTTATATACGATACCTAACCAAATTTCAATTCCAATTTATTTCATTCATTCTTGTTTTGCTAAGAAAATAATTCACGTGACAAATAATTATTATGAATTGAAATACATATTGTTAATTTCCTGTGACGTCAAAGGAGTAAATAAGTGAAGATTTGAATGACGCAATCATTTTTTTTCGGTCGAAGTAATAATTAGAATTGAATGATTTGACTGGACTCAATTTTTTTCGTTTTGTTGTTTTAAATCTTTTTTTTTTTGTTTTTTTATTTAGTTCAACTTAATTTCCCTTAATTCAATCAATTTAATTTGTTTTATTATTCGATTGAATATTTAAAGCTTTGAATTAATTTCTTGTTTGGTATGGTTCCTTATTTCTGATTTTATTATACATTTAAATTTTTTTCAAAATATGATCCAATTAATTTTTGTCACTGATCATTTTCGAACTTAATATCTATCATATACAATTAATTTTTTGTTGATTTCAATCAAATGATTCAATTGGACTAAATTTTATATTCGTGAATTCTGATGTTACGAACAATCAGAGATCATTTCTTCAAGACAGATAGTGATTCGCTTTTTAATTGAACCACACAATTCAACTAATTTTATTGAAAAATTCAACGAGTCTGTAACGAATTAAAAAAAAAATAAAAATTAGAACATTCTTAAAAAAAAAAAAATCATGCGTATACAGAAAAATCAATGAATACATTTCACACGATGAAAATAAACGTTACCTTAATAATTGATACTCTTATAGACTTGAAAATTGAAAAAAAAAAAATATATATTCTTATGAAGTAAATTCAATTTTTCGTACCGCATGCTAATTTCGTATAGTTAATGCCATTTTCTTCATTTTTGCGTAAAACTGAAATATTTTTGCATTTATTTATTTGTTCGGATATTATATCTGAGTGTCGGTAAAAATCGACTACAGCACCGCCTCAATATAATATTAATACAGTAAATAAAGACTATAGAGCGAGAGGGGGGGGGGGGGGGGGGGGGGAAAAAAAAAAAA
>JAFFZH010016126.1:33775-68718 GCA_018420115.1 Euura saliciscinereae | reverse complement strand
AATAAATAAAAAATGGGAGAAACTGCGATGTTGACTAGACACGTTCCGCTTGATAGTTACGTGTAGTAGGCTAGAGGTAAACCTATGGATACATGTGGTTAGTGTATGTGGGTATGACATGACATGCGATATGATATGATAAACTGTTGAATGACTATGGAGATATCTTGAATCGATACAGCTCGCGTCTGCCGATGGCTATATTGGGTCATTATCTTTCGCCATAATCGACCATCTTGCGGTTTACTTAGCTTTAGGCGTATATAATGTACATAGGTGTATATATCGGGCAATGAGAGAATGGTGGTGGTGGTGAGCGACGCTGCGACGTCAGAGAGAAGAGAAGGGAATGCAGGGACCCGCGCGGACCTTACCGATCATCTCATATCCGCCAATTATCGGTACTAAATTTTTACGACCCGTGGATAATGCATCGAATATCCATCTTATACCCACCTATCCACCTACCTACCTACCTACCTTATACCCTAACCGAACCACTCGACCTGTAACTTCGGGTACACAAAATCGCCGCTGATTTGTTTTTCTTTTTTTATTCTTAAACTTTCGCATCCGGATGGATTACGGGACGGTCCTCGCGCAAAATTTTTCGTCTTCGGTTGTTTTTTTTTTCCATACATACAAAGGGTGAATTCTTAACGACTCGTTGATCAGAAGTTGGCTAGAATCGAATTATTGGTTCAGAAATGTCTGAAAGCTTGTTTCAAGATTTTAGCCAACTTCAGATGAACGAGTCGTTGAGAATTCACTATGTATATATATATTGACGATCTAGAATCAGTGGCTATAAATCTGTTTACATAATCCTCGTAAAAATCATTTTGCATCATCATTGAATAGATCGTGAGCATGTTTTCCGCAATACCGATAAGGTGATGAAGGGATTGCGATAATGTATTGATATTTTTTTTCCGAATGAATCGATTTTTTTTTTTTACCCTTCAACTTCAATCTAAAAATAGGTCAAACCGAAAAATCCTTTCACAAATTTTTAGAACATAATATTACTTATAATGATGAAAAAATAAATTCTATTGTTAATTGTCTTTCCCTTTACTTGTCTTTCACTTTTCAATTATCGAGGAACGACTTTTATCTTTACTGATTGTGAATAATGATTCTTTCTTTCATGAATCGTATGGACAGTCGAATGTCAATTATCCGAACAATTATGCAATTTTATTACATACGTTTTTCATGAGCTTTATTCATACCCAGAACGACGAAAAAAAAACGAGCAATGACGTTGATTCTAATGTTATTTTCTAATTGACGTTTCTAATCAGTTCAAATTTCAATCTTTCGACTTCTATGAGGAGATATCGATGTTAGTTGTTTTCAAATACAAACGTGCTGAACGAATCGATATCTAGTCCCATTTTTCCCCACGAAATATTGATGTTCGATTATCCGAATGGGGATCCAATACCAATTAGTTCGGATAATCGACGATATTCTGTAGCTAAGTTCACATTGAGGCGCGATTATGTAGTCAGTCTCGTTTAACGTCGTCGTGGTTGTAGAAAAGAGAACAAGAAGAGACTCTCCTCTCATGCTTTATACTCTCGTCTCGTCTCGTCTCGTCGTGTCGCGTCCGTTAAATAAATAAGTACGAATAAAAAAAGAAAATAAAATGAAAAAAATATAGATAGTGGTGTGGTGGTTGCGGCTGTCTTACGAACCAACGAGTGTTGTGTCTGACTTTGAGGGAGGGATCGGATGCGGATAGTATATATTATACCGCAACGCTGCAATCTCTGCTGCACTTCTTACCACCTATGAACAGATTGAACGATAAATTGACAAGATCTCGACACTCGAGATGCGTGGGAATTTATATACAACTAGCCAAACATTTTGATTTTTTCTCACAATTTTTTTGTCGCTTCAAATTTGATCCTGTGTTAGATCATTTCAGTTTAAAAAATTACAAAATTCCGAACTGAGTGAAAAAAAAAATAGAAAAAAAATTCCGCCCACATTTTCCTAAACGGCGGCTGTTTTGTGTCATCCACTGGATTTTTGAGAATTTTTTCAGACTTTTAAAAAGGAGCATTCTCAATCAACTTCAAAAATTCCAAATAACAAATTAACGGTTTGATGAAAAAAAAATCTAAAAAAAAAAAATTGAGGACGCGTTTTTTTACTGAGTAAAATATTAGAAAAAAAACATGGAATGATTTTAAAATAGTCGGGGTTCAACACTGGTCGAATTGGCGTGGAATGTCCCATATAAAACTTATATTAATTACAATAGGGAAAGGAAATAATCGAATATCTGCGCCTCTGACATGAAATATAAAATAAAATAGTCGATTCAATTACTAGAAAATTGTCTGAAAGATTTTTCTTTGCTTCGCATGTTTCAGATTGGTTCCCAAAGATGTGTTGTGTGGATACCGGTGGGACAGGAAGCAGTGGTCCACCTGGTGGCAGAGGTAGCTACGAACGTCTTGGCTCAGCACCGACTTTGTTCGAGTTGAGCAATATGCACCTGCTCAATAATCGTGGTGAACAAGAAATGGACAATGAGAAACAGGTATGTAGTATCAAACTTAACGAAAATACTCATCTATTAAGATACGACATATGCGCAACAGTAACGCGTATGACGTCTGGTGGCGGAAAAACGAAGCTCCGCAGTACAGATTTAGAGAAAGTAAATGAAAGACAAATTACAAGAGATTAGATGAGTTTACAAAAGGTTACAGAGATAAAAAAAATGGAAGCAAGATGACGAAAGATTGTGAAAGGTTAGGAGAGATTATCAAGATAATAGCAAGATTACAAAGTCAGCAGCAATGAGATTTCTAAGTTTATACAATCGATTACAGGGGTAACAAAACTTTAGGTATACCAGATTACAGCAGTAACTATAACCCTTCGATGTTATCGTTATTACGAGAAAATGTGTGATAAGAAAAAAAGAACAATAAAAATACATAATTAAAACGACAGACGTTGATAAAAGATGTTGATTACAGAATAAACACTAAATTCAGGATTGGCTGCCTCACTGCTGCTGCGTGATACAGAAATTCTGATACTCTAGATTTAGATTTTCAATTCAATTTATCGTGAATTCGATCGTTAAAATTAGGATAAATAGTTTCAAATCTCGCGGAAACCTTTTAGGACACTAAAAATAAACAGGTTTTTAAAAAAATATGTTAAAAAATTAGACAGTAGAACCTGCACGCGTGTATTATATTCGACGAAAGTACGGGCTTCCCCCTCCCTGTGTCTAGTTCTGCCCAGGCGGCGCGCAGATGCGCAGATCGATGCGCGCGCAGTCCGATGAATATGGGGTTTACGGAGTCTGTCGAATAATCGAGGTTTGACTGTATAATTGAAGTGTATCGAATGAAGTAACAAATTTCCCAGTAAATGTTTGATGGTTTTTAGTTGTTTAGTATTTGAAAATTTGATTTATCCACTTTTATCATAATTTCTTATCTTTCTGATCGATAATGTTAGTTCATGTATCGGTTGTGTATAAATATTTATACATATGTAGTCGATAGTTTTATCTCTTACGTACGATCTAACGACGTATCACATCAAGATAGATGTGTTATTACAAATGACTCAACCTATACGAGCGCGTGTGATTTTCCATGAATGAAAACGTGCGATAAAAGCCTAGTTTTTAATCGCACATCGTTTAAACCGCGATTGCGAATAGTAATACGATATGTTTTTCGGCTGATATCTATTTAACCGTTACTTTGTTTATTCTCACTGTTACATATCTATAATACTAGTTGATACCGAAGGATTAAAAATAATCTTTGACCTTGAATGTACCTACACCTCGTTGAATCCAAACACCGACTTGCCGCACGTCATTATTATTATCGTTATCGCTACTTTTTTGCGTCTCAAATTCAAATACACAGTCGGACGGAAATAGTATATAGAACAAAAATTGGACAAAAATCTGTTGTGCACGTGTCGATTATTTATGTAGTATATTGATCGGGTTTATAAACGATCGACAGATTTTCAATACAATTTTCATTCAAGGCCGCGATGTACTTCTTCGTGTGTGCCTCGAATATTTTTCTCCAAATGGAAAGAAAAATTGAAAAAGTTTATGCAAAAAAGTCACGAATTCTTTTTTAACATCCTTTTCTTTTCCTTTTGTTATATTCCTAGACGTAAACGTAAACTTTTGTGTCGTTTTGATAGAATATCAATTTTGTGGCTATAAGTTTTTTCAAATATCATCTTAAATTTCGTGTCCTCAAGTGATTTGACATTGGAAGCCGAAAAATCCCGAAAACTTCTGAGAAAAGTTGCATAATTTATATAAAATAATTGATAAACAAAAAATTGTTTTGTTAACAAACGTATATAATAAATATAGTACGTGCGCTAACCTTGACGTAATAATTGATTGATATTTGGTGACAATTGTATGAACATTTGTTTATGTTTGAAATTAAATATTTCAACCGGCATGTGTAAATCGTGAAATATATTAGAAAAATTTGTTTCTTAAAGGAAAAATTTTATGTAGAAGATAGATAGACAGGTTTGAGGTCTTCTATTATGCAATCTGTGCTAAGTCAGAAGCTAAAATTCACATTTCAATCAGTGGTCTCATACTGTCATGGTTTGAGAGAAATAAAACATCCGGGAAGTTACGTAAAGTTTGAATGGTCGAGTTTGAAAATGTTTCATCAACATTTTTCGAAAATTTTTGTAAACTATTTTACAAACTTTTTGTTATTACAAACGTCTCGTTATTCAATGACCTCTTAAGTTTTGTTTGATAAAATGGAATAATAATTGTGAAATTACATTAATCTTATAATTAGTTCATAATATGTTCATACCTGATGAAAATTCTGGTCATTTCTTTCGTTATTGTAATGTATGTAAAATTTAATCGCATTCAATTCGTAACTTGACAAAATATTTTGTCTCTACTTTCAGGAAGAGTTATGCTTTTACAACGACGATCACAGTTTTCAAACCGTTATAGTTGAAAAAAATCTCTGCGCGAGTGACCTCTGTCAATTGTTGGCTTTGAAAAATCGTGTAGCCAAAGACGTCTCGTGGACGATCGTCGAATCCTGGCCCGAATTAGGATTAGGTAAGTGTCTAAAAAAACAACAACAAAAAATGCTTCATCTTACATCCATGTACGATGAAAAAAAAAAAATAAATAACAAAAATCGAAGATTGAAAAATTATTCAATAAAAATGATCAAATAATTATTAAGAAAATGTTTGAAAAAATGGAAAATTATAAAAAAAATGAGTAACATCGCTAATTGGGATCACAATAAGTTTCTTTGAGTTTCATTTTTCATCAATCTCTTCAAATCACAAACTGTTACATCTCGAAGATATTACTATACTGATTTCATTGCTCTATAATATGTAGTTAGAAAATTATTAATCAAAGTATGGATTGATTCAATCGATGATATATCAATCATTCTTTGAATTTAACAAGTAAAAAAAAAAAAAAACAGTCTATCGTCGTTAGCAAAATAAAACTTTCATATATACATGAAACTGAATGAATTACCATATATAAAGTTGCCACTCCTTTTTCATCTTTCATACACAATATCTAATACATATTTTTTTTATGTTAGAATATTATTTTGAGCATACACGATATTATATTTTGATATACTCATTGTCAATATTATAATATTTTTTTTAATTTTAATAAACAATTTGCACGTGTCGTCAGTCTTAGAATCTATTAGACGTAATAGACAGTGGTATAACGGCGTCTTGGCAAGGCCAGTACTCTAGGGGGAGGGGGGGGGGGGGGGCAAGAGATCATCGCACTCGTTCGATGTAAACAACAAACCAACAAGATAGTTGAATAATAGAGAGAGAGAGGAGATATCGCGTAGATTACAGTCTAAAATGATTCACGAATTCAGAAGGAGGCATTGGGTTGTTGTCTTGGGTTTATTCATCCCAATATATTGTTTTTGTTTAACGAATTCTGTTCGTAGAAGCCAAAGTGGCACCGATTTCGCGTCCAGTCATCGATTAGTAATTCTTTACACGTATATCTTGGAATTTTGTTCAATTTGTATTTGGATTTCTTTTTTTTTTTATTATCTCTGATGAATATAATAACTTTTTTACGGCACAGACATTAAAAAGTAACTTTTTGACGCCTGTTTTCGTTCCGGCAAGTGGCACTTTATACTACTAAGTTCAAAGTTGCGGTATAAAGTCTTTATTCCGCAACTTTGATGCGCAGTTCGAAGTGCGCATGTCAAAGTTGCGGAATAAAGTCTTTATACCGCAGGCTACCCCCTCTCTACTACCTTTTACAGCAGCTCCTATACGCAGTTCGTGCAGAACTCAACTGGCGTCAAAGTGACCATTAATGCCTTTTCCGTAAAAAATATTGCATGGGGCGCGCGCAGGAAGTAACTGTTCGGCAAGGTTATGTTTTTAGTACTCGCCGTTGCTTTACAAGGCTCGCCTTCGGCTCGCCAGGTAAAACCAACGGCTCGTACGAAAAACATAACCTTGCCGAATAATAACAGTTACTTTCGGCGCATGTCACATAAATATCTATTATGTATGTAGACGATATAAGTAACGTGTGTATTTTCTATTTTTTTGTCCTCGTTGGTTTTTTTCCTCGTGAGTCATCGAATCGATCTACCCGGATAATATCTGATATCTCTCACACGTGTCAGTGCTTCGAATTCTTTATCGGCAAATTTTCATCGCTTAAAATGTGAATCAGCGAGTCTAGAAGATTTATATAATTCTGATTATGGCATCCAAAATTATAGTCTAGAGTTTTCATAATTGGGATCAACGATAATCATTGATTACGATTAAAATATCGATAGTTTGATAAATTTGATAGACAAATCGAAATCGTGAGTAACAGAAGCGTTTCTTTTCAAGTTCATGTGACCAAAATCAACTCGGGGTTATTTTCAGCTTTTCAATTTGATGAATCGTGATTTGAGGAATTCTAATTTCCCTGATTACCATTTTTTTTTCGATCTTGTCCAGTCGAAAATTGTGTAGTTCACTCTTTTATTGATGAAATATCATCTGGTCGTGTGGGTCATTTCTGAGTGATAAGAATAATTTCAGAAAAATCCCCTATAACAAGTAATTACACGGTGCAACATTGAGAAAAATTCGTATATCGTTGTTGCATATACCTATTGCGATTGACAAAAGTACGGAAATATTGAATCGATCTAAAATCATGGTTGGGAATACTATATTTCAGTTCCCTGACGTATGCGAAGAGTGAAAAAATCCCTGTCGTTTTCTCATCTGTAACTTGCTTTTTGCCTTTGACGTTGCCCGTTTTACTCCTTTGGTAGTCAATTTTGTCATGTTGGTAAACACACATTGCACTTTTGGTCGTTCAAGTAGTCGCGGGTTGGTTGAGGTCGTACCGCCAACAAAGAAGCAGTACGTAAGTGTACTTAGCGTTAACGAGTTACTCCAGCCGACCGTAACAGTGATTCTTGTGTATCACTTACAAGCATTACAACCAAACCCAACCCCTACGTCTATGTATAACAGGTAGTCGAATTCCCGACGTGACTGACGACGAAACAGCATCATTTCCGGTTGACATATGATACAATTCATTGATTCGGATTTGATAATGTAGATTAACGACACGTGACGATGAGGACGAAGATTAATTTAAGGAGGTGAGGATAGGGGGAAATGGCGGTGTATAATTATGGCTTCTTTCATGGCGGGTATCGTCTCCCGACCTCCGGTTCGGTAGGGCTATATTCGCTAGAACTGCACCGACGCGACGTAGGTACGTCGTAGTGTCTACGTTGCAGACGACGAGAATCAATACGCGAGTTGGCCCAGGTCAGGGATCCTCCTCATATACCCTATTTCAGTACCCCTATCAACGTACTACCCTTTTCTCTCTGTATATTCCCTGACTCACTGACTGGATATTCATGAAAAATTCCAAATACGAGGGTTTTCATTGGTCTCTCTCAATCGGTCCGAAAAATTCTGTATTTGTTCATTTTTTTTTCATGAAGAATTTTGATAAGTCGATGATTTCTGTCATTCGATACGAATAAGGGTTTCAATGATTTTTAGAAAGCAGTTTAGAAAGTTCGAATTGAATTCTAGAGATCGGAGAATTTGAGGATATTGAATAAACCAAGAGATGAAAAAAAAAACAGTTGAATTCATTTTCAATTTTGTACAAATTGTTTCTTTTTTTTGTGTAAGATCGAACCTCGAATGTCACGTTTGGCTTTTCAGAGTTCCAGAATCATTCTTGTACTTCGGCTCTAGACACTTGATACATAATTTTGAAACAATTTGTTGAAAACCAAGACAGAGAATTGAAAGGAAAGTTTTTTGGACTGAAAATATTGTTTCTCCTTCTTTTTAAATATTCTCAAAATGTATTTGCTTAAAAAAAAATCACTTTGTGTAAAGTTTGAGATTATCGAGCAGCGTCTTATTCAATGGGTATAGTTGTAAAAGCCTCAAATGACTGTTAACTAACATGAAAATCCGGTTTCGTTTGAACGACGTATCGTTTCGTGAAAAAAAAAACATTGATGACACATAAATGGTGAAAATGAAACTTAAACTAACAAACTAACGTCTTACCCAATGTTATTTCATTATACCTTGATTAACGTGGATGGAAGTAAGCTATAATAATTCGTATAATTTTTTAATTAGCGCTTACGCATATATTATTATACCCACAGTCGTAATAAATACATTCTGCAGGATTTTATGGTTTGAAAAAAAAAATCTCAGAATACGAGACAGGTTTTATTATCTAAACAATACAGTCGAACCTTGCCATATACTGACTTCGGGTACTCAACGAACTCCCCTATTTTACCATTCTATCCCCTCCCCCCGATCATGCGCGCGCATTTTTTGTTTGCGCTTTATTTGAGTAGAGAACAGTGACAGGGAGTGGGGGAAACATTTTCATATCAAGTTTGTCGGGTGTGTGAGGTTCTACTGTGCTTGAAACTACGTCCATCATAAATCTAACACAAAGACATATGTTGTTAATTAAAATGTTACGCTAATTATAATAGAGTCGAAAGATCGCAACGGTTCAAGACTTCATATACATTCATACAGGGTTGAAATAAAGGTATTCGTTAATAAGTTGGCGTATTCCCTGTCTATATAGTCTAGCTGAAGTCTTACAATAACCAGGCAAAAGAAAAAAAGCGGGTACAAAAATAGAGTAAGTTTGATGTAACTGTAACACGGTAAAATTAACTTGCGATCACTCATTCATCCGAGTATCTAACATTCAACGTTTTCTAGAAATGCCCCGAATTACCACCTTCTATTTTTCACGATATCTCAGTTCCGGCTCTTCCTAGGTGAAAAATGTCTCCAACTAACCTTAAAGCTTATAAAATTTCCTACAATTTACTTCTCTACGGATTTTAGCGCGAGATTCGCCGTTTAGAAGATATACAAGCTCGAAAATCACTGATACCATTAAGGGGCTTAATTCTTCTAGTACATAAGGATCTTACTTCGTGTGATTGTAGCTCGAATTATGATTGAATGCGACTTATTGACAGATCGTTATTCAAGATTCAACCTAACTGTATTATTGAGTTCATTGAACTCTTCTGAACACTTTGGGTACAGTGTCTAAGTTGGCAATAGAGCGATAGAAGTGGTTAGCTTCGTTAGAAAATAATTATAAAATGAGGCATCATGCGATAAGGATGTGTTGTATATCCATATACAGAGGAACTCGGTATAGAAATAAGGATTGACGAATCATTTTCTGTCTAATCTTGACATCACAAAATTAACCACCTAGGGAAAATAAGTTGTTGTGTGGAATACTAAACACGCAAAATAGTGATCGTAGGTGATTAGTTGAACAACTAGCTACCATCTTAGTACTTTTTAATCGACCAAAGTGACGATCTTGAACTACCACATAATTTGTCCACAACTTCAAGGGTTATTAATTATTGTGAAAGACTCTCAGAGGCTTACCTTATATTCAACTATATGCAAAGAAGACATATTTCAAGGTTTTAATGCAGAGATTAGGAGGGTATTTTGCTTTAGGATTTCTCCTATAGTTCACCAAAACTTATTGATACACTATGAGACTAGTTTATCCTATTTTTGTTTCTCCAGGGATCAATGTCCGGTGATTAGGTTCCGCTACTGCACACGTGCCAAGTCACGGGTTAGATGTGAGAATGGAGGCTATGAGATAGCGAATTTACAAGGACCTCGTAGCTTCGGGTATTTGACGTTTACATTATATACTCCGATTTACTGATATCATTCTACTCGGTCATGATTTTCATTGAGAAATTCGATTCCTCTTTCTTCGAAACATAAGTTGTCTCCCATTACGCAGCCACCGTATCGGAATGGGCCAGTCCGTTCGTTCGATTCCCATGACAAATGTCTCGACCCGTGCTCGAAGGACTCGAGAGTCATCGTATTTTGCCACGGTCACTTGTCTCAGAAGTCAATTACGCGTAGTATACAGTTGAAAATGCGTTTCACCATTGACCAGTGTAGTTTCATTCCCTCGGAACATCGGGGAGATTGAAAGAAAAGACAAAGTTGTGGCTTTGGAAAATTTTCAGATGCTTCAAACTGGTTACTAATCGTCATTTTTCACGTTGAATCATTCTCTCTCTTTCTATCTATGCGTGACATACGGTCACATAGTCGCTTAGAATAAATGAATAAATTTTCGATCATTTATTGCCCACTGATCAATGACCGTCGTTAATTATCGTCGTGGTCAAGCGCCTACCTTTTTTTTCTATTTATTACCACCATAACGTTCGCTTCTTTACATATGTCCACAGTCTATGGCGATAAAATTTATCTGATTTTCTCTCTGATATAAATTATCATGGTAGGTAGGTAGGATATCTTTTTTCGTATAAACCTGTAGCGATTTTTCTTCACGAGGGATTAACGTATAGACTCTGATGTATGCGGCTCAACCCTACCGTAGATCCTTATCAACTCTTTCCGTTTGCGCTCTAGACTGGAAAATTGAAGGGTAATACAACACGTCAAACAGTTATAAGCGACGCTCCTAGATGATTAATTAATAATAAAATAATGAAAGGCTGGATTTTCTCATTTTATTCTTTTTTTTTTTCTTTTCAATATGTTTCAGAAAGAAGTTTGGAGGACCACGAAGACGTCCTTAGCGTCCACAGGGACATGGAGTCATTCGCTCCACAATGTGAAAGACGCTTCATATTCCGTAAGGATTTCCGAAAATATGAATTCTTCCACGATCCACAGGTAAGTTTTTCCTCTGATTCGTGAATTTTTTTTCTTGGTTATCTCCGTCGGTAAACTTCCTTCCTTACCATAAGACGATCACTTACCATCGCGCAATACCGACAGAGCTACGTCGGTAAAAGTTTCCGTATGTCGGTAAATTACCTTTAGCAGAAACAATCGGGTTTGCCTCTGCCTTATCGATTGTAGAACGACGTGATAATTCTGATTTCCTTGTTACCGATCGAGCCTGTCTTACCAAACTTCGCTTTTACTACTAGCAAACTGAATTCAATCTACCTTCGTAAGAGACTATTGAATCCTCTCCTTGGACAGAAACTCTGAGAACTACACGAATCTTGACAAATGTATGTGACATGGATTGACCCTGTCTTTTCAAGCCTTGTGTATCTCTAGAACGGTTCATTTTACGGGAAATATCGTCGGAACCTTTTTTATGGGAAATTTTATTTGCTCTAAAATTGAATCAGACCATTTTTCACGTCGGAGGAACTGGAAGAGAGATATCGACGAAAGAAGATGAAAAGAAAACTATTCATATAGTGAATACTTGAACGATTAATTATACATAAATATTTTCTTGGAAGGTGAAAATGTGGGAAAAAAGAACCCCAAAAAGTTTGTTTAGCGGGTTAGATCGACGTTTTTCCTTATTTGAGGAATGAGTAGATGAAATATCGAGTCTGAAAGCGTTTCTTCGGAATTCAACCCACGTCTAAAAAAAAGTTGAAATTAAACAATTAAGCTCGTTGTTCAACACGAGGCAATAGATCACCGCATCGCGGATGATGCATCAGCGTTTTTTGCCACCTCCCGCACTCGCGCTCTGAGCTATAAATGCCTCACTTTGTTTCACAGTTTCGCTGATTAGAGAGTCCCTCCGGGGGTCATTGGCACAAGAATATTCATGGAACAGAAAAGAGAAGCAAACTTTTTTTCTGATCCTTTTACAATAAGCTGTAAAAAAAAAAAAAAAAACACGTATTTATAAAACGTGCGAAATGTGAAGATATTTCATAATAGCTCTAATGAATTCGGTGAATGTAACGAACAAAAACAAAAAACAAAAAAGGAAAAAGAAAGAAAGAAACAAGTATAATAAACGACGTCTATCGTTATCGATCCGATAGAAACACGACGATACAGAGTTCACGATTTTCATTTCATTTTTCATTTTAGATTGAACAAAATCATTCATCGAGATTGGGATTGGTAGTGTATCGTATCTACATCGTGTATCGAATACGAACGATATAGACTGGAGGGGGGGTATTCATTTCATCGATGTCGACGTTATTAGCTATACGCCAACATAAAAGCTGATAGGAACAGTTTATAAACCAAATATACGTTCATAACCACGTCGATAGGGCGAGCTTTCAGTACCTCGTTTCGTCGAGCACTGTTCCAGCTCTATATAACACAATGATAAAGTGTACGTATTCAAAAGTTACACTGTCATAATTTTTTATGCGAATAGTGGATGAAACAATATCAAAGTTTGTTATGTTACATCGAAATTGGAGAAGAGAAGGATAATTATTCCGAGGGGGAAATAACTCGTTGAATCGATCTGTCAATATATGGTCCGTGAATTAATTACAAATTCGCCGAAATTAATGCGAGTTATTATGAATTAAATGAACTATAAATTATATAGTGAATTGATTTGAACTATAATGAATCAATTCGAATTATAGTGCATTAAATTAGATTGTGAAAATATATGCGAATTAATTCAAATAAAAAGAAAAATGGACGTGTCAAGCCTGATTTGAGTTATTTCCCCCTCGAATTATTCGCACTTTTCGCAATCGCGGAAGTCACTTTTTCCAATTGTTTGCAAGATTCGATCACTTGAGTCACTTTTCTGGTGACAATTAAACTTCGCACTGCAAAAATATCAATTTTTTGACACCCTCAAATCGGTTTTTTTTTTCTTTCTCGATGTTTTACTGCTATGTTGAATTGAGGTAAGATTCTGCGCACCGCATAATATCAAAATGCTTACCTGTTTAACTTCCCGTTTCTCTGTTTTCAGAGAAAAAAGGAAGTTATTGTAATCAACCCGAAAATGAAAAGTTGAGTTTTCACTAAATCTCCACGTTTTGAGGTCCAAAGAATCACCTCCGACTATTTTCAGTTTGACGCTGGGTGTGTGTATGTGACCACATTTTTGTATGCGCGATATCTCGAGAACGAGATCGCGAATTTTGATCAAATAGGGCTCAATCGACGGGGCTTTTCTTAACTCAGAACTGATTAAATTTTGGCTTTGATCGGATTAGTACTTTTTGAACTATGCAAACAACGAAATTCTAAAAAACACAACAAAAATGACGATATCTTGAGAACGAATCAACGGATTCGGATGAAATTTGGTACGATATGGTTTTTTCGATCGCTGATCACGAATCTAAAGTCAGTTTTGCAAAATTTTGATTTGGCGTATTCGATATGTTGCAAAAAAAACTAAATACATTTGGATTTGGATGAAACTTGGTACTCGTAGGTTTTTTGGGTCACTGATCACGAATCTGAAGTCAGATTTGCAAAATTCGAATGGCGAATCCAATTTGCTGGGAAAAAAACACTAAAAACATTCGAAATCTCCCAGAAATTGGTACTCGAAGGTTTTTTGAACCGCTGATCAAAAACCTGAGGTCATATTTGCACATTTCAAAACAGCTGAGAACAAAATAAGTAACGGGAAGTTCGAAGGCTGGCTCGTAGTCAGCCTAAGCCCGCTTGTTCGATTCCTTTTCACTGTTTTCTAAACGCATTTTCTGTACAATTGATAAACACGAACGATTTAGATCCTCTGTTTCACGAGGTTCCTGATGATCTTGTATTGAGAATTTCACATTGACGAGATGGATTGTTATTTTCTTAGCAGCCCACATCTCTCGCGCAAAGTAATTAGTTCTCTGATGTTTCCCCTACGGCTTTTGACGGTTCTGTCTCGCTATCCGGTTCCCAGTCCGCAGTGTATTATTAATTTCCCATAGTCTCCGATATACTTCATATAGCCGTTATATCTATACAATGCGATCGCTACCACAAAGCCATAGAGAGCCGGACCTGGATCTGCGAAACCGTCATCAACGCCTGCATCCGATATTAATGTCGTGCTATATATGGCCGTATTGTGTTACCGCCTCACCGAATAATTGCTGTCCCCGTATTATTCGATTCATGTCACGAAATTATATAAACTCGGGTTTTTATTAATATCGGATTCGATTCGTGCAATGATTCACATCAGTTTGAAATTTTGTATAGATATACTTCAGCTCGAGTTATTGTAAGTTGTAGAGTTAGGAAGGTTCCCCCGGTAATTGAAAGAATCAGGGAGAATTGAGGCCATTTGTTGATAAAAAAAATCGTCCTTTTTTTCATTTTCATCGATCACACCCGGGTGCTGATGATAATTATTTCTTTTTTACGGCACAGGCATTTTAAAATTCACTTTTTGACGCCAGTTTTCGTTCCGGCAAGTGGCACTTTATACCGCTAAGTTCAAAGTTGCGGTACAAAGTCTTCATTCCGCAACTTTGATGCGCAGTTCGAAGTGCGCATGTCAAAGTTGCGGAATAAAGTCTTTATACCGCAGGTTACCCCCTCTCTATACGCAGTTCGTGCGGAACTCAACTGGGGTCAAAGTGACTATCAATGCCTTTTCCGTGAAAAATATTGTATGGGGCGCGCGCAGAAAGTAACTGTTCAGCAAGGTTATGTTTTTAGTACTCGCCTTCGGCTCGCCAGGCAAAACCAACGGCTCGTACGAGAAACATAACCTTGCCGAATAAACAGTTACTTTCGGCGCATGCTACATAAATATCTATTTTTTTTTTTCTTGAAAAATGTTCCTAAAATCTATATGATCCAATTTTCTAATAGAATCTGATTATTGATTACGATTCCCAAGCGTTCCTTACACAAGGTGATAAATCTAAAATCATCGATGCTGTGTTGGTTGTTTGGGCTGAAGAATCACACAATTGAATAAATATTGAATTACGTATAGTTAAGCGAGCTGCAGGTCTCATTCTCTTTTCACCTTCGCTGTTCTCGCCGCTGTATCTCTATTTGAGTTATTGTCTCACGTTCTAACGCCGTATCTTTTCTCTCTGTTTAGACATATCTCTCTCTTTATCAACTGTCTCGACTTGTGCCGTTGCAGTTTTTAATTTCAGTAATTGCGAGGGAATTCTTTTCTCTCTCTTTTCATACCAAACGCTATTTTTTATTTTTTGGTTATTCCTTTGAAATTCTTGTTTCACAAATTCAAAGAGAGAATTCTTCAAGCAGCTTATCTCTCTTTCTCTCTCGTTCTCGCGTATCTATAAGAATACACAAGAAATAATCCTTCTACCGAACTCTAATGCTTTGTTCTTTTTTTCTGATTCTCTAAAGATTCAGGCAACGTCGTTGTATGCGTACGACGTGTCATCAATTTTTATTTTATTTTATTTTCATTCTTTAATTTCTCCTTTATTATGTATACTTCTTCTCTTCCTTAATTATAATTTCGTAGTACGAGACAGGCGTAGAGAATCGTATCTTGTTTGTCATAAAAAAAAAAATGTATTATGGCACTGATTTATTACCGGAATCTTGATAACCGTTTCTATTCGATTTCCTCTTTGTTTTATTACATGTAGTAAATACAGTTTTTTTTCTTTATCAACGATCTATCAAAGTCGATAAATAAAATATAGATATTTTTTTTTGTGTTTCAGCAATTCTTTCCGTCCGATATGGTAGACTTTGAGAGTAGTGAATTCGGTGGACCGTTCATGGACACGAACATGGCCTTGCAGGTGAGAATGCACGTTATATAATATTCCAATAGATTTTTGTAAAGTGGAACAGGATATTTTTGTTTGTTTCTACGAATAAAATGAATAAAATTCTCTTCTCAATATCAATTTTTTTTTTTTTTTTTTGGGGCGGGAATGTGGTGAACAATCTCAAATAAAACTATGAACAAAAAGATTGACAATTTGTCGTTGATGGGGTTCGGAATCGGTCGAAGTGATCCGAAGACGGTAGCAAACTACGAGTACTGGGTATAAAGTCTTTAATTGGCATGCACAAGAACTTGTGAACTCTACTCTGTGATAAATTATACGGTGGAGGCGTAAGTGGGTTAAACTGTTCAAGTATAATTGAACCATCCGCGTATAAGGTACCTGGTACTATATACATACCAAGGATGAACGTTCTTGAAAAACTTGACTCACCGTCATCCACTGATCCTGTTCGTTACTGGATATCAGAGCTACTGTTGCATCTATCTCACTGAAAAATTGTCTTGCTATTTTTTTTACCGACTTGTCTCTCCACGTGGTTAATTCTATATCTCACAAAAGCAAAAAGGAGAACAAACCAGACGAATTAAAATGAAAATCTTATTATAAGGGGGGAAAAGAAAAAGAAAAAAGTACTTTTTCGGAAGTTTTTCTGTTCGTGATTTGAACTTTTTAAATGTAAGACGTTGCAAAAAGAAAAAAAACTAACAAGATTTAAAAAATGACTTTTTCTAAATCAAGATTTACTTTTGACACACGGTTTGAACTGCTAAAATTCCAAAATGAACTCCGAAATAAAACTTTTCTCCTATTCGTCTGATTATCAGAAAATTTGAAAGTACTTTTTCTCTATTGCAATCCACTTTTTCAGGAATCTGAATTTTCTAAATGTACTGAGACTTTAAAAGTACCTACTTTTTGTTCTTAAATTAAAATCTTTTCAATGCGTAAAATTCACCAATAGTTTTTTCGACAATCGAATTCACTTTTTTCAATATATTGTCAAGTGTCACTTTGATCACAGAATGAAAGAAGAAAGAAAAAAAGCACTTTTATCTAAATTCGAAGTGATGAAAATTTCCCCCTCCCAATAAAACTGAAGAACCTTTCTCGTATTCTTGTAAAAATTATCAGAAAATTATCAAGTACTTTTTTTCAAAACTGAATCTTATCGAATGCTCGAAGATTAATTTTCTCTATAGAAGTCTAACGCTTCAAGGTTTTTCAGCCTGAGACGTTGTAAATTATCTGGATATAACATTGATATCCTCCGTATATCGTTTCAGAAAATTTTATCCCAAGGAGGCAAATGTCCACCAGTATTTAGTTCAGCATGGATTCGTGACCCGGGAAAGAACGTGTGGGCGAAAATCTACATGGTACTTCGTGGCAGAAAGCTCTACGTTACACACAAGGTAAGGACGACTTAATTATTTAAATCACACAAACTCCGAGGTAGCCTTACACTTCTTGTCTTGGTCTTGGTCTTGCCCTTGCCTCGGTCTCGCTTCGTCGCTTATATACACGGCACTCAAACCCATTTCTCAAGCTCTACTTTAGATTTTTAAACCACAATATCTTTCAGACTATGCAAACTTATCATCTTTCTTTTTTTTTTTAAACACTTATTTCCTCTTCTCACGCGACGTTGCGGAATTTCAGTTCCTTCTTATCCATAATTCATTTGGAAAAGTAATAATTTCAAAGAAAAAGAAACAAGATTACGAAAATCATGTATTCATTGTAAACATATATTAGTGATTATGAAATTCAAATTGATATGAATAGTAGAATTACCAAAATATTCCATCTCTACTGTTAAAAGTAGGGGTAAGAAAAATTGATTTACATTTTCTACGGGTTTAATAAGAATATGAAAAGCGACAGACCACAAAAAAATTGTTCAAATTTGTATTTCGTTTTCTTTCATAATTCTTACAATTAAAGTGAGTCGAACGATTTGCTAAATCGAATGAGAGAATTTCTTCATCTTGGAATTTGAGGCTCGAATATATTTTTATATAGACGATGAAGGGCGAAACCTCAATTTCCGGAATATCGTTATCGGTACATTCGCTTATGTATCGCGGATATTGGATAGATTGATACTTCGTCAGGCATCAAGATGACGGGCAGTAACAATGCTTTGATAGTTATAATTGTTGAATTGAATGCGGATAGACGTGTTGTCGAGATTGAATATTGATTAGATATCGACAAGGCGAACAAGAGGAAGAAGAAGAAGAAGAAAAAGAACGAGGAGAAAAGGGGAACGGATAAAAACTTGCGAAAAAAACTTTGCTGAAATATCCAATAACGAATTTATAGATAATATTGTACGATGGGCGGATAAAGTAAATATATATGTATACATGTAACAAATACTCTCATCACTCCGTCACACTAACTTTGCTTTTCTCTTTCTCTTCTTCTTAATATACTTCAAATTTTCGTCAAACTCTATAAACAGAATTATATGTCTTTCATAAGATAAGAAAGAGACAAGATATATTGACAACGATGATGACATTTGTTAGCTGTTACAGATAAAATAATAATAATCATCATGAATAATTCAACAAGGAATTATATAATTTGAGAATAAAGAGCGAAACATTGATAAAAAAAGAAATGTTTGAAATAAATCGACAAAAATTAAGTGTCTTCTAAGATCCACTCAAATTGTAATTTTGACATTTGATGCTTTTACTGAAATTCACAAATTTTCGTGTGTTTTTCTATATATATATATTTTTTTTAATATACTGTAAAATTTCCATGTGAAAAAGTGAGTGAATTTTTAGAAAACAATTTTCTACGTCGTTTTTATTTTTTACCGTGTCATCCGTACGCAGTGATTGATTATTTATCGCAATTTACTATATTGCAGAATAAAAGAACAGGATGTATATCATACATTGGTATTAGAAATATTTTGAAATTCATTCCACGTAGAGTCAGGAGGAGGAGGGCACGGGACAGAATCCATTATTAAATCATAACTACATATCGTATAGTCAGAAACTAAAAGGTTTTATAATATGATCAAATTTGTGTTCCTCGAAACAACGTCACAAAGGCTCAAAGAGAGTTGAAAAAAAAAAAAAATCCGATAATCATATTTTGATAAAGAGAGAAGAAAATGAAAAAAAAGGAAACGAGCGTGTTTTTAAAAAAAATTTAAAAAAAATTTTTTTAAAAAAATTTTTTTTTTTTTTTTTTTTTGTTAATACCATTAGTCAAATTGAACGAGAAAACAGTAATAAAATTGATAAACGAATAATAAAGTTGAATACAAAAAAAAAAAAAAATTAATTTGCCATCTTTTGATCCTGAAATATTAATTGGAAGATTCGAAAAAAAAAAAACTACAAATAATTTGTGCGCAGGTACAATTAGTTAGCAGAGTGATGCGACAGTGGAGACATAGGTCAGACTCCCAGGCAGGGGTGAGTTAATCAAATATCATTTATATATTATTATAAAATTTATTAGATCGATCGCCGTTTCCACCTGCAGCTTCTCTTTTTTCACCTATCAGGTATTTTTTAATTCGCTCGTACATAAAATCTCAAAATTGTTTTCATTATTACAAGTTTCAAAATTCTTTATTATTTTTCTTTTCATTGGAACAAATTTTTGTAATTTTAGGACGTTTTTAAAGCTCGCGTAGGTCTGCTATATTTACATCCGGTGTTAGCGATTTTCAATTCCGTTCACGTTTCGCGTTCCTGTAATTATAGGTTGAATCATTCGTTCCTTTTTCTTATTCTCAAAACTCTTCTTCAACTTGTAGGTAATTACATCTGGTATTACGAAATCCTATAATTAGTTGAATTAAAAGAGTACTTTTATCGTTTATTCTACCGCACACGTCGGGGGTTACAAGATCAAAAGTTAAGGCCTCTCCTCCTGTAGCAGTTTTGAAACCTTCACAACGGACATGATTATATTTCGATTCACTTTTATCCTCAAAAATAACGATTCAGATGAAGAATAGAAATTTATCTATTGCTTTAAATATTAAATATCGATATGTAAAAATTTTTTATTTCTGGCAAATTTGATTATGCTGGAGACTGTTTTAATGAGACGAGGGACAAAGCTCAGAGAAAAAGAAGAAAAAACAGAGAAAAAAAAATGTCTGCCCAGGTACATAAAATAAATTCTAAAAAAATAGGGGGTGCGACCCAATCCTATCTCTAATTAATATTCAGCATGCGTAGCAGCCCTCGGTAGCCTCGGAGTTTTGGGGGCTTGAAAATGGCACATTAGGCCTGTGTGTTCAATGTTTCGAGAAACAGGTGGGGGAGAATAAAAACAGAACAATAAAAAATTAAAAAACGTAACACGACGAAAATTTGAGAATAACGAGAACGAAAGGGTTGAGATTTTGCATCCATACACATGGATATAAAAAACGGTCAGAAAAATTCTGTTTTTTTTTCTTCTTCTTGTAACAACGAAAGTTTTTAAATACGAAATGGCTGTAGGGGATGATCGTGTTACTCGATCTTGTGGGGCCCGCGGCAGGGGGGACGTCCGGGTAATTAATATCGACCTGACACGTGAAAACATCCCATTACTGAGGCCTGCTGCCAAAACATCGTTAAGAGCATCGAATGACCCATATTATATTATTATAACTACCTACCTACTTTTTTTCTCCTCTTTTTTTTTATTTTTAAATCGAATTTTTTTTTACTAGGTGTGCAAGAGCAGGAAGTAGGTATATAACTACTCGGTACTTACGGTTTATAGGTGTTTAGATTTTTTTTTTTTTTTTCGCCCAGTCGGTAGAATATTAATTATGTTTTTTTTTTCCACTCCTTTTTATTACTGTCACTTTTTTTTTATCAGAGGGAGAGGAAGACTAGAAAACACTGTCTTTGAAGTTGTACTTGAATTAATATGAGTTTATAAAAGTTGGGGATTGATTAGGTCCTTGTTGAAAATCTCTAATAGATATTTTAAAGAAGTAGGTATATTTGATGGAAAATTGAATTTTTGCACAATAATTGGGATTCGAAAAGATGTATTTTTTCCATAGAGAGAAAAAAAAAATCGATACAAGAATCCTTGAATCAAGGAATAGAATAATTTTTTTTTTCTAATTCAAGACTAATATTCTTGATCCTGGAATAACTTTTCCTTCTGTGTGTATATAAATTTTCTCCCGAAATGAGCGAAAACTGGGGCAAAAAGGACACCTCGACTGAAAATATGAAAATTGGGAGAAAACTGTTGAAAAGCTGAAAAATTTTATAACCGTACTTCGAAAATCCGCTTTTTTTGTATATTTTGTGAAAAAATAGTTCAGCAACATTTCTTGGATAAAACGGTGCAATATTTTGATAACAAATCTCAATTTTTCTCCCCCAAATCCGTAAAATGTCATTTTTTTTTCATTATTCTTTTTTTTATCATTTCGTTCGAATTTCTGCTATTTTGATTATTGATAAACTTGATGAAAAATAAGTGAATAACAAACGAAATTGATGAATACAAAAAGAGCAATGAAATATCAAACGGAATAGAACGTTGTGAAATGATAAAAAGTTTAATTCACTATATCGGCTCAATGAATTACAACCATTATTATACTTATAGCTCGTGCACTGCAGGTTTCTGCATCGAGTCAAGGGTATCAAAAATTCAATAGCAATGAGTCAGCTTATGTATGAGTATAAAAATAAAATTAGCTCAATCCATCGAGGTCATTTCTGCAAGCCCCCCTCCTCGTCTCTTCTCTTCCTCCTCAGTCCATAAATCAGCGAATAGTACTGAAGAGAAAACGAAGTAAAAAATTAAAAAAAAAAAAAAACAATAAAAAATTCAATGATAATTGAACAGGTTTGCATAACAAATTGTCTCATGCATACAATGCTCTGAATATCAATTCATATTTCCTCTTCTCTTTTTATTTTTATATTGTTTTCAATTCTCTCTCTCTCTCTCATGTTAACCATCGAGAATCGCAATTTTACGCTCTTCAAACGCTTCAAACAATTCGCAAACTGCTGTCTGACATTTAATAGAATCGTTACTTCATAATGGAACGGATGAAATTTGATCGATATGAAATCATCTACGAGGACGAATAATTGCGCTCTAATTGATCCTTGGGGTTAATCATAAATTAAAAGAGATTACAGAATGATTATAGAAATGATCACAGTGAGAATTAAAAGAAATGGAATCTTTAATAAATGAAAAAAATTTTATATAATTATTCAGATCGAATAAATGAAAAATATATAAATCAAACTAAAAATTGTTTTTTCATCACAAACACAAATATTACATGAAAATTGTAAAGATACAACAGATTACAAAGATTAAAAAAAAAAAAAAGGCAAGGATCACTCAAAGATTGTTAAGAGTACGGAAACTTGACTTTTCTCACACCCGGTCGCAAAATGCCACTTTTCATACCTCTTGAGCCGGCACAAAACAGATCTTTTCGGCCCTCGGGCGGAAAAGTGCTTTGCGCCCGCTTTACGACTCTTTTCCTGCTCTCGGGCGCAAAGTTCCGTTTTGCGCCCGCTCACTCGGTCTGAAAAGAGGCATTTTTGCAGACCAGGTGTTGAGAAAAAAATCGTGTACATACAACACGGGTGCAAGGCTATTTTGGCGAATGTGAAATTTGCAGTACGATCCGAAGGGAGCCGAAGGCGAGCCGAATGCGAAAAATAGTGTTTTGCGCCCTTGATACACAATGTACTATTAGGGTCCTGCCAGAGTTACGGCTGTGGCTATATCAGCGTCAAGAGTCCTGGGCTAGCCTTCCACATTCGACAGTCAATTGCTAAACGAGTCTGCTCTTGAGACCGATCAATTTTCATCGTGGAAAGAAACAGGAACGGAAACCGTTGTACATTGGATCAGGGCTACGTGTTCAGCGGATCTCGGGCGATCGGCTAGAGCCTGAGTCGTGGAGGTGCGGTCCTGCGCCGGTGACTGACAGGCCACGTAGCAAACAACTATGACTGATGATCGCGAGCCCTCTCTCACACCGTGATCCTTAATCTCGCCTCTTAGTGTCGATACCGAGCCACGTGTACCTACACACAGACTAGGGTGAAAAAAAAACAAAAAAAAACAAAAAACGACAGGATGTGTTAACGTAGGTGTTATAAACCGTTGAGGAAGGCCCTCGACCGCCTCAGGGGTTGGCTACGAAGAGCGCAGCCTCCGTCCCTACCTCAACGATTGGCCCAGTTTTAAGCCACTTCCCAGAATTTATTCGATGAAAAATAGACATCGACGAAATATGGAGTTTTTGCATATTCTATAGTATAGGAAAGAATAATTCGAAGAATGGGAGGCGGGGCAAGAAATTATTTGTCTATGATTAGATGAGATTCGATCAGTGTTCTATAAAATTCTATCTCGATTTTGTATCTACAAAATTGAAATTTGTCAATTTTTTTTATTTTTTTTTTTCGTATCAGATTTTATGAAATCGTATAAAATTGGAAAACATAGAATTCAATATTGGTTTATGAAACTTTGATCAAATTTGATCAAAATTCGTTATCGGATGATGTGATGGAGAAAATTGAGATAGAATTTGATCAAATTTCATCGAGTCTGATAGAATTCCATCCAATCATATAACGAAAATCATTTTTCTACTACGGGAAATTTGGATTATATTCACAAAGATACGTTTTATTTTTTTGTTTTTTGTTAAACGGACGAGTATCAATTCTGCCTAATTCCCTCAATTAATTCACCAATTAGTTCAATGAACAGATGAACTGAATTTAATTTACTAATAATAAATGAATATAATTATTGATAAATTACAGTTTTTTTTTTCGACTTCTAGGATTTTTACTTGAAAGAATAATTATTCTAATTGTAATAATTATAAACGATAATTTATTAATAGAGAATATTCATTATCTTTTGTCATAGCGACGATAATCCCATAATTCTGTGTATAAATCCTATAATTTCTAAAATAATTAAATATCGAATGAATTGTTTAACAATTATTATAATAAATTAGATCAACGATTGAAATTCTATGCTATGCCGTGTCTACATATGATATAGCAAATGAAAATTAGTGAATTTTAACTGAAAATTAAATTGAATTGAATTGAAACCAGAGAATAGTCAAGCCCCGTGTGCCAATAAAACTCAGGCGAGATATTCTACGCGGGTGTAGTACAGCTGCGATAATTACTGTACGTTACGTAACCGTGATCTATAGCGGCTCCAATTTCCAGTTATAGAGGTATATCTAACCCACTTCTATTAACCACCTATTTTCTATAACCAACCAACGGCTCTCGATCTAATTGTGGCAGGAAATTATTATCCGCGAACTTAATCATTTCTTTCATCAGTCAATTATTTTTTATTATTTTTACAATAATTTCAGCTGACTTTCTAAAGCACAATTTTTTTTATTTTTGTTTTTTTAATTTTAATCATATAAATATCGCATCGTGAGAGGTGATGAAATTGATTAAATATTTCCTCGCCGTACCTCCGTCTAAAGCCTGTAATTTTTAACTTTTTTTTTTTTTTTCAACTTTTTCTATTGAATTTATTTTCTTCTTGTTTTTATTTCTTAATTATTTCTTGTACCGTTAAAATCCCACGGAGGTAACCTCCGACACCTTCAGCTCCGCCCCGTGACTATATAAGCCCCTCCTTCGAACTCCTTCAGCGAAGAGAGGTTATCATCCTGATTCTGCCATCCTGTATAACGAGAAGAGGATATTACCTTATACCTGATAAATATACAGCGTCGTTGAGATCGCACGGTCTTCTTCTTCTTTCCAAGTTTTTGATCTAACAACGAA
This sequence comes from Euura saliciscinereae, assembly GCA_018420115.1. Classification (NCBI taxonomy): domain Eukaryota; kingdom Metazoa; phylum Arthropoda; class Insecta; order Hymenoptera; family Tenthredinidae; genus Euura; species Euura saliciscinereae. The sequence continues at coordinate 43,769 of JAFFZH010016126.1, read as the reverse complement.
ACGAACCGAAAGTTTTTTTAACGTTCTCATACCTCACATATCGCGGACGTTGAACTTCGCCAACGCAACTGCAAAACTGACCAGCATCTGTGTCCGTTGACATTTCACTTGAAAGACAGAAAAAAAAGAAACAGAAAAAAATAATAATCTTCAGAAAGTCACGTCGAAGTGGTAAGAAAAGTTCACCTAGATTATTTGATTTTTTTTTCTTCTGAATTAATTAAGAAAGATTGTTTGATTGAAAAATTGAATTTTTTAAGACTGAAGTATAGTATTTATTTTTTTTTACCTAAGTTTTTAGAAAATATGAAGCAAAAAAGTCAATCATTGTCTTCAGAATTTTCTTCAGTTTCTTCAGTATAAAATTATGTGGTTTTCTGATCTTCTTCTATGTTGTATGATTTTATAACATTTTATTCAAGCTGACATCATTTTATAATTCAACTCAATAAACGCAGGTACGATTTTATGAAAATTTTCATATTGTATCATTTTTATTGTTTTCTTGTTATTGTTCTTCTTTTTTCTACTATATTCTATTATTATTCTAATTATATATATACAAAATTAATTTTTTCGTTATATATATATATGTATGAAACCGAATGTGCGAACCTCTTGAATGACTTTCGTAAAGTGATAGCAATCACATGGCATGAACAAGCGGGTTTGGGCTGACTATGAGCCAGCCTTCGTTCTTCCCGTTATTTATTTTGTTCTCAGCTGTTTTGAAATTTGCAAATATGACCTCAGATTTTTGATCAGCGGTTAAAAAAACCTTCGAGTACCAATTTCTCGGAGATTTTGAATGTTTTTAGTGTTTTTTTCCCAGCAAATTGGATTCGCCATTCGAATTTTGCAAATCTGACTTCAGATTCGTGATCAGTGACCCAAAAAACCAACGAGTACCAAGTTTCATCCAAATCCAAATGTATTTAGTTTTTTTTTTTTGCAACATATCGAATACGCCAAATCAAAATTTTGCAAAACTGACTTTAGATTCGTGATCAGCGATCGAAAAAACCATATCGTACCAAATTTCATCCAAATCCGTTGATTCGTTCTCAAGATATCGTCATTTTTGTTGTGTTTTTTAGAATTGTGTTATTTGAATAGTTCGAAAAGTACTAATCCGATCAAAGCCAAAATCCAATCAGTTCTGAGTTAAGAAAAGCCCCGTCGATTGAGCCCTATTTGATCAAAATCCGCGATCTCGTTCTCGAGATATCGCGCATACAAAAATGTGGTCGCATACACACACCCAGACGTCAAACTGAAAATAGTCGGAGGTGATTCTTTGGACCTCAAAACGTGAAGATTTTGTGAAAACTCAACTTTTCATTCTCGGGGTGATGACAATAACTTCCTTTTTTCTTTGAAAACAGAGAAACGGGAAGTTAAAAATGGGTAAGAGTACGTGACTCGTGGTGTCAGGGCACATGGCGCAGCAGTTCTCGTATATATCAGCTGTGTTCCGTGCGTGCTCGAGTTTCTTATGTATTTAACCTAGTGTCCTTTCTCCTGGTGGATCCTTCGGCCCCAAACCTTATTCCTCCTTCCACCGTCAAAGCCTTCGTTCCACCTGGCGAACGTGACTTGACACAGATTTTTCTTTCTTTATACCGAAACTTTTTTTTTTTTTTTACCTTCTCCTTTACCTTTTTCTTACTTTATCCCTCTTTTTCCTTGAACTACTCAACCCTTAAATTCCGTCGAGCACGATGTAAGCAAGTCCCAATTTTTTGACGAGGATTTAAAGGTGCAGGACGAAAGAAATTTATTAGAAACGTTTAATTCAATTCCTTTTTTATTAGAATATAATCAAATAATGGGTTGAGTTAATCTTCTCGTTATTTGGGGTCAATTGATAAATGTTGACACAGAATCAAGTTTTGATGAAAAAAAAATCATCGAAATTGATTGGAGTAGGGTAATTCGATTCTTTTTTAATAAGAAACAAAAAAGTTGAGTTTTTTTGCAAGTCATTTGATAAGTGTAGGTCAATTTTTAATCAACTTTGATGAAGAATGACAATGAAATCAATTTTGGAGAATCGTTTCTGAGTTTTTCCTAAGTTTTTCTCCTACTTTGATACATTTACGTTTCGCGAATACTATATACTTACAGGCAGAAACGAGGGTTAAAGAACAACGACCGTGCCGTGATCAAGAATTCAGAAATACGAATCCCTAGAGATTCGTATATCCACTTGACCCTATATAATTTCCCCGAGGTAGTATAGCTGCGTGCTCCTTATCTATTATTTATATTTTATAGGTATAGGCATATTGGGGTGTAGAGTTTAGAATTCACAATCAGACTGTATAGACTGTAGAGTGCAAACCTATGTGGGGGTAGAAAACATACGTTTGAACGTAGCGCCATATTCAAAAGCACATATCTTTAGTTGTTATCTTTTTATTGTATCTATATTGTAGGATTATCTCTATGTAGTAGAATTGGAAGAGATTTTATGTATTTTCGATTACGTTGAAGCCCCGCGGGCGGAATATGAGGATATCTGAAATTGAACCAGAATTCAATATATAATCCGATGATATATGTTCGAATTTTGAATTTACATCAACATTTAACGGCGATTAATTGATAACTAGAGAATTTAAAAGAATAAATTTTGTTTTTTTATTTAAATTTTGCTTCTTATATCTACTAAATATTCAACATGAATTTTTGGATCCAGATTCTGAATACTAATCCCAGTCTAATTGAATTGACAATTTCAAAAAATTCGGTCACATGGATTCTAATTTGACTGGCATTTCATCCTATACTGCAAAAAAACAAAACGTATCGGCGTTCCTTTTGTTACAACTAAACTGAATATGTAATTTTGTCGTGTTCAAAATATTTATAATTATACGCAAGAATTGAACAAAATGTATAAATTACATTAAAAATATATTTAATTTTCTAAGGAAAAAAAATCTCTAAAATTAAAGATGAGCCTTTGATAAGATGGTGATGGTTTTATTCCTTTATTGTTTGAGCAAACGAATAATTGTTCTCGTGTTCAGGTTATTTGAAAACGCGAAGCAAAACCCTTCCTTTAGGGACACCTAGACGCGGTTGTAAATTTGAAAAAAAAATACACACACACACATTCATAGAAAAAAAAAACAGACAAAAAACGTAAATTGGACCTGTCAATTGCACAGGGTTTGTGGTCAGGAGGGTGTGGACCGACCAAAAATCTATGTCAATTATACCAGAGAGAGCGTTTCAACGTTTTCGACCAATTTTTGGTTTAAAATTCGATTTTATTTCAATTTTATTTTTGGGTGTGTCCGAACCACAATTCCACTGTGCCGTTATTGTTGGAGTATTAATCGAATGTGTAATCGAAGGCTTTGTCGCATGAGAAAGCGTCCGAGATTCAACGTGTAACAAACAATTGATGATAGATGAATGAAAAATGTTTGACAACAAAAAATTTTCAATCAATTTCACAATGTGATTATATTATAAAAATTCTATAGATGAACATTTGTCGCTGTACAATAATTCCTTTTATTTTTATTTTTTTCTTAATCAAATACATTTTATATGTGTTCTTATAATTATCATTCTTCGTCCTGCTGCTCGTTATTAAATATTGATTTTGAATTGAAATAAACGATCGTGCGATTTTTTTTTTTTTTTTACCAAACGGATGTACTTTCAGATCGTGTATCTGATATATGAGAGCTATAAACCGACACTAATTTCATACTATATCTTTTTTTCTCAAATAAAACAACCGTATAAGATGAAATCGTCTTGGTAGATTTTTTGCACCGAAATCTTCACTGGCATAGTATAATATAAGATGTATGATTATCTCCCGGAATATTTTATGCCTAAAACTATTATTGGGTCAATATAAAATATTATAAAACCGACTAATCGGTGCCTTAATAATAATAATGGTGAAAATAAAAATGAAAAAAACGAAGAGAAACAAAAAATAAAACCGTTCTTTTACGACACGTAAACGACGACCGCGCCTCGGTTGATCAGTATAATCCAACGTGACTTCATACATATAACCCATACATACATATATTCCACACCCGAGGCAACCCAGAAGTTGTAAAACTCAATTTTCCATACGAAACGAGTTTGAAAAAGCGTCGTGGAAGGAGACAATTTACAAATCGTCGAGATTCGAAAATGTATTTTCTGAAGGTTCCTTTTCGTTAAACGATTGGTTTTGCCAGGAGAAAAAAAAATGGAAAAATTAACTTTCATACACGTTGAAAAATTGTTACAGCATTTACACATTATTTGACTTCAAATTTTTTTCATTGAATCATTTGAGAGTGGGTCAAACTAGAAAAACCTGGGCAGAAACGCCTTTTTATTGGTCGTGACGTCAGAATCCATAATTTTATCGCCATATTTGAATAACTTAACGAATCCTCCATCTTAGAAGGCGAGAAATACGAAATACGGAGTTCAAACTGAGACGTGGATTTCTAAAAATGACGCTAGATGGCGGGGGAGTTGTACTGAATAGTGACGTAACAGCATGGCGTGCAAAAAAGGCCGTTTCGAGTATGAAAGTACTCTGAATCGACAATACATTGCTTTTAGATACGAAATTGAAGTTTTTACCCTCTAATCTTGGATCACCTTGAATATAAAAAAAAAACCCTATTTGTTCCTGAACTTTGCCACTGCGGTATGCAATATACAGGGTGAATTTCTAACGACTCGGTAATCTGAAGTTGGCTATGAATCGAAAAATTAGCATTCGGACACTTTAATCGTTTCAGAAATGTCTGAAAGCCTGTTTCACGATTCTACCCAACTTCAGAATAACGAGTCCTTAGGAATTCACCCTGTATATCGTTCATTGAGTGAATGTAAAATCGATTGTTCAATGGAAAGCAAATTGTTTGAAATGAGAATCTATTCTCCCCAACCGCGTCGAAAGTCGCCCTATGCTCTTTATACATATATATACGTATACCAACATAAAACTATGCAAAAATATGTGTATAAGGTCATACTGGTATAGGTATATACATATACATAGTTTAGCCTGTTTATCAAGCAGCTGCTCCGAGCTTAGCTCTCATATTCTATACCAAAATCTTTATTTTATTTTTTCTCTCTCTTCTTCTTCTTCATCTCTATAGTATAGTATTCGCATTGTACAATTGCGATTGTTATTCGCTTCGCACACGTGCCCGCCCCGATCAGAGTGTCATTTCGCACACGTCAGCTGGCCTCACTCGGTTTCTGACCATTCGTTCGTTGAGGATCAAAGGATTTTCATATAATATAACCATCAGCTTTTACTCCACACAGTACACACTTATGTGCCCACGTCTGTTACTCTTTCTAACGGGTGGAACGAAACGATCGTGTAACCATGTATTGAAACGAAAGAAAGAAAAAAATGGCTAGTAACGTCTGCAGATACTCGTCCCGGGGACTTATTCCTTTTTTTTTTCTTATCAAACACTCGACTCGACTCGACTTCTCATTTTTCTCTCCGCACATTATAACAATTTATCATTTTTTCTTTTACCTTACAGTGCGAATGAGGAATTAATTTTTCCTGTCCTGCAAATAATTATATATAAAGAGAAAAGAATGGTGGACAATTTTCAAGGCATTAATGTGGATAAATTTCTCTTTACTGAACACGGATAACGTTGAAGTTTTTCGCCGCATAGGAAGAAAAAAAGAAGGCATCTTGAGACTTTCAGGGGGTCTGTTATGGAAATTTTGTCGGAAAAACTTGGCTTCTTACAACTTCCGAAGGGACTAGAATTGTGAAAAATATACCACCGGATGGATATTCAGAGAGTCTGCAACTTTTCTTCTATACTGTCCAATCATTGATTCTGAACTATATCGATCGTGGCTTCTTCCTTTCTCACGATGTTTTCGTCCTTTGGGTGAAAAACACTTTCAGCCTATCTCATTTTCTGCCTCCCTCTCTTCGTTCAGCCATCGCTGTTATTTTTTTTTTATTCCGATTTCAGGTCCAGAGATTAGTACAGGAAAAAAATTAATCGAATATTTATTTCTTGCATTTTTTCTTCGTATCGAATCAACAGTCGAATTTAAATCGTTACACGAATTTGCCAATGGAGCTTCGTTGGTGTCCACGACGTAATCGAAGCACTTAATATTCTTTCGGTTTGTACCGTGTCGCTATTTAATTCACAATACGCGTACCCCCTGACTCGAATGTAGGTACCAGTGTTCATACATCGCGTTACATTGTTATTCAGTTCAATTTTCGGTACCCCTTCCCACGTACGCGTTTGAACTTTTTTCTAAATTGGATTTCTAAAATGGGTTTAAGGGGGGATAGGGAAACTTATCGACATCCCTTCCAGGGTTTCTTCTTATCCTGGAGGACCGTTCGGCCAATCTAAAAGACATTGATTTTTGTACTCTGAATTTTATCATTATAATTGGATTACGATAATAAAATGAGCAAATTCGACTGAAAATGGAATTGTTTTTACTGAAAACAGCAGAAGAAGAAATTTAGAAGAAAAACAAATAATTACCTAAGCGAATCAAGAAATTAGGTATCTGGAAGATGATTTTTTACCCTTGGAAGAGTAACTAATTAATGGTGGCCACGGTCAGGGAAAACCGGGAAATGTCAGGTAAAACAAAAATTGGTCAGGGAATCAGGGAAATGTCAGGGAATTTCAAACTTGGTCAGGGGAAAAGTAAAAGAAATTGCTAACGTGACATAAATGGTTCGGCAAGGAAATTAAAAAAATTTCATATAATTTTTCCCAACACTGTTGGATTTCCTAATCGATTTGCATCGAAATGAAGTTAAGGAAAATTGATCAACCAGTCAGGGAAAGTCAGGGAATTTTTTTCCCCAAAAAAAGTGGCCACCATGTAATTGTAACCTGAGTATTTAACAAACAGAAAAATGACACTTGAATCCATGGTAAAAATATTCTTCAATTAGGCATAAAAAATTCTTGATTCAAGGCTAGTATCATTTATTTTTGGGGGTGAAGTATCGTATATATATTACAAAATCTTCCAAATTCCGGTAAAGTTAGACCTGAAAATTGTAATCAAGAAAGTGAAAAATCACTTGGAACCGCGAGATTAACAAAACTTCAATCCATTTATCGCAAAAAATGTATTCCAGTCAGTTATTTTGAATTCTGAATTCCCCAAAATCGATCAAAATGAATAAGTGTCGCCATTTTTTTCTTTTGTTTTGACTAAACTCCAGAGGATCAAAACCGTAAAGAAAAATCCGAATTCCTGGTTCTTTTTTTTCTTTTCTGTCTTTTGTTGCTGTTACTTAGATCGTGTTTCATGGATCCAGTTGCACGCGCCAATTAGCAGAGAATGGACCAATGGACTATATCTGATCCCTTTTTTTCTCTCCCTTGATGTGTTTTATCTTTATTATTTTTTTTTTTTTGTTCTATTCTATCATTTTTCATTCACAGCTAGCAATGTCGCCCATTGTGTGCGGTCATGCTGGCATTCGACAATGGCACACGGTCAAAGGGCCAAATGTACATGCGCGTAGGCAGTATACAACAATAAACTGAATAAACGATATATTGCTCGAAATTGTGGTGCTGGGGCAGCGGCTCCCCAGTGTTCAAAACAGCTGGAATCATGAAGGGGGTTGAAACCCTGCAGCAAACTGTACACCTCGAAAACATTTCATCTGCTACCGCTGCGCTGCACCCTTTGAGCAAAAACCCTGTCAGCAGAAATAGTTGAATGATTTCTCGAAACGATTTCTGCAAGCTACTTCTGAAAATCGTGTTTTTCTCTCGCTATTTTTTTGCTTCTGTATAGGATTCATCAATTTCTTGAAATCATTGACCACATTTCTTAAGTTGAACAAAAAATTTTAACCCCACTACGGAATTTTTAATTGACTCGTCAATTTGATTTACTTGAAATTGATTTTTTTTCAAATTCAGATACAATTCTATGATTTTTTTTTTTCAAATTTCAAATATACATCGAAGGGTGGAAAAAATCTATGAGACTCGATGGCCAAGAAAATACATCAACAAGAAACAAAAAGAAGTCAAAGGAATTTGAAAATATCGAAAAATTTGTTTGGAAAAACTTGGAATTTTCTATTTTTCGCTTTTTTTTTAAATCGAAAAATAGAGGCCACCCCCCACCTGGCTATTGGAGGGGAGTAAAATGTTCGAAGAATTCAGGAATGGATTTTGTGAGGTATTTGAGATCGAGTGAGAATCAGACCGCGGTTACCCCCGAGGATTTTGTACGATATTCAATGAATTCGTGGCACGCGTTGAGGGCCGACCCTTTCGTCCAAAGGGTTTGTGGTCCCAGCTGGCGAATCGACGATACGTTATACCTCATACGGAAAGAAATATGTTTTCAATCATCTATTACGAATCCTGGAATTTCGGATCCTTTATCCCCCAGGGCCTATTTGTTATTATACTTTCGATGAAAATGAATACGAACAAATTTTTCACCCCAATTCTAATTAGATTGTGTAATTTTTTTTCCACCTATTCATCCCAGTCTCTCTGGTACTCGACGATTTTAATTGACAATACTATACGAATTCGAAAAGTGATTGAATTTGAATTGTGGAAATGAAAGGATAGTGATTTTGTTCGGAACCGTTGGTTGGTTGATTTATTCAGACAAACGAAATTTGATAAAGAATAATTTAGTTCGCCCTCCGCTTTGGATCGTGAAAAAAAGAAATTTTGTTCAATTCCAAGAAGACGAATTTACCGTCTTGAGCATCTCTCTCTCTCTCTCTCTCTTTATCTCGATATTGAATAAATTGCTCAATCGAGTCTCTGATTTTATACCCTCGAGGTGAAGTGGGGTTTGGATTGAAAATGGATCGAAAGTCCCTGCGTCCGATGTCTTTTATAATTTCAAAATTGAATGAAATTCCGTGATCATGAATCAATCCTTTGATAATTTTCCAACTACCCGAAATTTTCAACAATTCTATGCGTGTGTGGTGAAGGATGAAAACAGGAGCCGAATTTTCCCTCCTTGTGGATTTTGGGTCAAAGTTGTTTTCGTCCACGTGCGTATATATATATATATATATATATATATATATCTCAGAAGAAGTAAAACCAACCCTCTCTCTATACTATCTTTGGTCGTGCGAGAAACCCAGCTCCGTAGAGTTTGACCCCATGTAACCTCAAGCCATCTTCATCCCCCTCTGGAGTTTTGGCATTAAACTTCTTCACCTCCACCTCCACCTCCTGGCTTCGCCCCCCTGCGCGCTTCGCGCGCCAACCCCCCGATTCGGGTTGTATTCAGTAATATTTTGTACATGGTGAAAAAAGTCAAGAAGAAGAAATTGAAAATTCTGTATGGAATGAAAAAGTGTGATCTCGGTTATAGTGGTTTCGCGCGAAAAATTTCTGCACGGATTACTGGGAGATTGGGATCCCATGATTCATATACTAAGTGTGAGTGGTTTTTTACAGTTTTTAACAGTTTTCTGTATCATGTCTTGACATGACCTGACATGACCCGATATGACCTGTTACGCCTGACATGAGGTTTCTGCACGGATTACTGAGAGATTGGGATCCCATGATTCATATACTAATTTTGAGTGGTTTTTTACCGTTTTTAACAGTCCTGTCCTGACATGACCTGTTGTGACCTGACATGTCATGTTGTGACCTGACATGTCCTGACATGTCCTGACATGACCTGTCGTGACCTGACACGTCCTGACATGACCTGTTATGACGACTTCGGTTCGGTTCTTTCCGGAAGACTTCGGGCCTTTCCGGAAGACTTCGGGTCTTTCCGGAAGACTTCGGGTCTTTCCGGAAGACTTCGGGTCTTTCCGGACGACTTCGGGTCTTTCCGGAAGACTTCGGGTCTTTCCGGACGACTTCGGGTCTTTCCGGACGACTTCGGGTCTTTCCGGAAGACTTCGGGTCTTTCCGGAAGACTTCGGGTGTTCGTGGGGGATTCTGGGTAATCTCTGGGGGGGTTAGGT
>JAFFZH010016126.1:0-33675 GCA_018420115.1 Euura saliciscinereae | reverse complement strand
GGCGGCGGCGGCGGCGGCGGCGGTGGCGGCGGCGGCGGCGGCGGCGATATCTTTATATAATATAGAGCGATATATATCTCAGAAGAAGTAAAACCAACCCTCTCTCTATACTATCTTTGGTCGTGCGAGAAACCCAGCTCCGTAGAGTTTGACCCCATGTAACCTCAAGCCATCTTCATCCCCCTCTGGAGTTTTGGCATTAAACTTCTTCACCTCCACCTCCACCTCCACCTCCGTCTCCCACTTTCGGTACGTTGGTGATATTTTGGGAAAAGCGACCCTTAAACTGAATGGGTACCTACCTACCCTTGTACCTTCTAATACCGAAGTCTTAAACTCGCGTTAATTACCCGTACGCAATTAATTTACGGATCCACGGGTCGTAACTCACCTTCTATTGTTGAAAAAGAACCACCCCGGGAACGCGGACAGTTTTGCTGCATGTTTTTGAACATCCGAAAATTAATTCAGATCATTTTTCTCGATTTAATTATAATTCACCCAAATTGAGAGAAAATGAGTGAATTAATGAGAATTTATAATGAATTATTGACGATTAACGGAAAATCAAACGAATTAATTAGAATCAATACAGAATTATAACCAGAATCGATCAGATATAACAATTTAATCAACAACAAAAAATAAGCATTCGAAATGAATCAATTGATTCGAACGGAAAAAAAATTCAGCTTAATTGAAGAGAATTTATGAGAATTATTTTGCCACTCAAATTTTCATTTATTTTCCCTTCGATTTCCCTTCATTGTTATTGATTAGGAAAATTGTGGTTTTATATTCTTTCTTCTACAAATTTTCATGAAATTTCGTTGATTCGTTTTTCAGAGACAATATTAATCAATTGCTCGAAAACTACTAGACTCATAAGATCCAAAATTGAATCAATTCTGAGTTTCGTAAAACTACGTCGATTGAGACCAGAAACATTGAAATTTCCTCAGACTTGAAAATGTGCTGAACTTGTTATTTCTAAGGAAAATCAAAGAATAGAAAGTAGAAAAACGAAAAGAACGACAGAAATGTTAAAATTGGTAGATTTTTCGGGTCGTTGCTAATCGTTTAATTCGAAATGTCGGATAAAATAGTTAAATAGAAGGATTAGTCAAACTTTGACGAACATTAATTTCCTGCGGTTCTCTCGATTCATTGAGTCTGCTAATATTTTCCGATAAAAATAAGGGGATTAAAAAAAAAAAATTTAATCAAATCACACCGTAATTGAAATCTTTTAAAAGTGTGTAAATTAAATCCGTCCATATCTGAAGTTTTTAAATTCCGGTTCAGTCTGTAACATCGGATGTTAAAACTTTGGAAAATTATACTTCAGACTATCTAAGAATCGAGGATCTCAGAACAAACTTTACTGAAAAGCTACTTATGAGTATTCAAAATAATTGAACGATCAAATGATTAGACTAATTTCAAATTGTTTCCACTCACTTTAACGTCCGAATTATAGACACAGAAAAAAAACCAGAGGAGTTAGCAAAACTGCACGATTAGAAGAAAAATTGAAAATCAGAAAAACTATCGAAGATATGAAAAAAATGTATTGAACCTTTGTTGTAGAGAATTTAATGAGCTTCATTTTTTGTAATAACCTCCGTGACGATGGGATCAACGGTTGTCGAGATATGATGAAAAAACTGAATCCGAGAACCTTTATTTAAATTTTTATGTGAATTTTGTTATTTCGTCCTGAAAACAAAAATAATGTAAAAGAAACATCATAAATATTCGTCGAACCTCTTTCCAACAGTCGATAGTCAATAGCGTATGAGAAATGAAGAAATCGTCAGAGGGAAAGTTGAAAGGACGAGTATTCAGATTTTAACATCGCGTCTAACAAAGCTCCTCACGCATACGTATATAATCAATTGAATTACGAAATAATGCGTATTTTGTTAGCATACCATCGTAGATAAATCGTATATGCTTGTATTAACAATAAATATATATGTACGACCCGGCATGAAACTATGTCACGTATTACAGGGTTATGTTTATGGGTAACAACAATCGAGCATGCACGTATAATGGGTAAAATCATCGCGAATGTGTGCCCGCTCTGTTACAAGTAATTTGCATAACCGTTTTATCAGATTAATTTATACAAGATCCTCCACTCCCTGCCGCGTGACGACTTGATAGTTCAATTTTGCGTAGGTGATCGGAAGGATTACCATATCAAATGATTTGAATTCTTAATTGCACATATCTCGAAAAGCTTCTCTTCTTTTATTGTCGACGTACGATCATACGCGATTCGGAACATTCATGTCATCCGTCTCAAGCATATCAAGATCGTCATGCATTTAAAAAATGCAAATTGGAATTGTCATTTTTTTCATCTACTTGGCGCGAGACTCTACCGAGTCTCTTGATTCGATCACCTACTTTTTTTTCACACGGAATAAGATAACTGAGGTTTTTTTTCAATTCTGTTTTCCGACAGTTTTTTCTAAACAAAATGGAAATATACAGTTTTAGAAAGCTCGGAAGCCTTCGAGGTAACAACTAGTTTATCACCGTTCATTTTGTACAACGTTTTTTTTTCTTGGTTACTGTTATTACATAACTTGAGAAGACCTGAGCAGCCATGGAGACAGGGTCTACAAATTTATTGCAATTTTGATGTTGCTTCTTTTTTTTTCTCTCTTGTAAAGTCACTCAACTATTCCGAGTACAACGATCTTGACGTAGTCGTCTTTAAACTTTTACACAGATTAGTAACCATAAAAGAATAGATATTTATGTGGCATGCGCAGAAAATAACTGTTTAAGGCGAGTCTTGTAAAGCAACGGCGAGTACTAAAAACATAACCTTGCCGAACAGTTACTTTCTGCGCGCGCCCCATACAATATTTTTTACGGAAAAGGCATTAATAGTCACTTTGACGCCAGTTGAGTTCCGCACGAACTGCGTATAGGAGCTGCTGTAAAAGGTAGTAGAGAGGGGGTAACCTGCGGTATAAAGACTTTATTCCGCAACTTTGACATGCGCACTTCGAACTGCGCATCAAAGTTGCGGAATAAAGACTTTGTACCGCAACTTTGAACTTAGCGGTATAAAGTGCCACTTGCCGGAACGAAAACAGGCGTCAAAAAGTGACTTTTTAATGCCTGTGCCGTAAAAAAAGTTTTGTGTATAAATGAAAAACAGAATTGATCGGCACTCTTTATAATTGCCTGTATCTTCCAAACGGTCGACCATACGCGATAAACCTTCTGAACTTCTTTTGTAGACAATTTGATTAGCTTCGAAATTGATCTAGATCATTTTTCTCCTGGGACCAACCGGAAGTAAGATATAGGTAAATAGTAAAACAACAAAGTTTGAATGAAAATAATTGAAGAAATGTGAATTATGAGACAAAACACAACGTACAGAGAATTTCCGGCAACAGATCGAACTGGCTTCAGGTAATATTCGAAATGAAAACTACCGGAAATGAGAAAAGAAAAAATGAACGAAGAAACGGAAGAAAAAGACTGCTTTGAACGAAAGAAGAAGGGGGAGGAAGAGTCTCTGAGAGATGGGAAATTGCGTAGGTAGGCAAAGCGTAACGCACTTTGTAAGATAATGTAATTGAAATCTTTCCCATTTCCGTGGTAATAAAGTGAAAGTAATATCCATTTTTCTCTCTCAAACTCGTTTCCTCGTACATTGAATTACCGCTTTCGGATACATACCCAATTGAAAACGAAAATGAAAAACGAAAAAATAAACTTCTGCATTTATTAATCACTGACAGCGGAGGAAGAGAATAGTTTTAAGAGTTTAAAAGAATAGAATGAAAAAAACCTTATTTGCAAATTTTTTCGCTATACCGTTGGTATAATCAGAACCTATCTTATAACTAAGTCGAGGGTCTTTGAGGAGACCCGAGTCAACTTTGAACTTCTTTTTTTCCATTAGCAAGCGTCCTCGACAGAGATGATTCCCCTCGACCTCTCTTCGCCGCTGTAACCAGAAGACAAAGCTTATCTTCTTCGTTTTCTTTTTCATCCCCCGCGAATCCTCATGGCTCCAGCCTTCTGCAAAATTCATTTACACATCTTTTCTCCAGGCACTGTGTTCTGGTTCACTTAATTTCGCTATTGTCTTACAGAGATTATACTCGTTATTCTCTGACATTACAAAATGGTAATACAAGACTCGAGTAGCAGAAATTGCGAAGAGCAGAGAAAGCGTCTTTTTCTTTTTGTTCGAATTCAATTTAAAATAATGAAGTAAGTAATTATTGAATGAAACAATAAAGAATAATGATCATAATTAATTAATTAATCATTTCCTTACGGTAAATCCTGTCAAAAGCAAAAGATGAACACCTTTAGTGACTCTTTGTCGATCAATTATATGGTGAGACTATTTTTTATCTAGTTTTTTCTTCTTTCATTTTGGATGAAAGTCGAGACTCGCCATTACAACGAAGAATCGGGGAATCTTCTTCTTTTTTTAACGAAATTATCTCGGTTTCTGTCTTGTTCGCGATTTTACGCCAATTTTTATACTCTGGCCTCCATATTGCATCAGGCGAGTTTTTCAGCAAAAAATAAAACAAGGTACGGGAAGATTATACAGCTGCGAATTGATCTAGAGATAAAAAAGTGGCTTCAAAACTGTTTCAGTTGGTAAAAAATAAATTAAAAAAAAAATTAAAATTAATGATACAAATTTTATTGTTCTTTTTTCTTCTTTTCACAAGTTGTTGAATTTTCAACAGAGATTATTATATCTTCCTCAAAATTATTCCCTCGAGACTTTGAGACTTCTTCATGCAGACCGGTCAAAGGTCATCGGTCTATACTAAATTATTAAAATCATCTAGGTTCTACACATATTATAAGGTCAGTATAAGATTGCGATCGAGCAATTAAGAGACCAAAAGAAGAAGAAAAAAAAAATGATTGAACTAAACTGTGAAAAAGAAATACGAACCAAAAAAATTGGACAGATATCATTAATGGATGATGAATTTGAGTTTTGAAATGAAAATTGGGGAAAAAAAATAATTAGGTATTCTATTATACTTGATTGAATTTTATTTTTTTGAAGAAAAAAAAAGAGTCACCCGGTACGTGTTTCGTGGCAGTGAACGTGTTGCGGAGGTTTAGCCGCAAAGTGTAGGTAAACTGATTGCCATAGGATAGAAAAACACGACACCAACCGAACCTTACCTAACATAATTGAACCTCACCTAGTCTTGCCTGGGTTTTTCAGGTGTCAGTGATCCGTGCGATCTACAATGTATGGGCAGACGGTTGTAGGTAGAGACCGACTCTAACGCTAGAGTGCTTAAAAGTGTACATTAAGATAGTCCTATTACAGGTACACCTTCAATTACGCGAGTGAAAGTTTTACCCGTGTTACATGTTTGAATTTATCATAAAGTCTCCACGCTACGAAACTAGGAAACAAAAAACGAACAGACAAAAAAAAACACACACACACACATGTGTGTCAGAAAAAGGAACAAAGTTATTGTTCCTTCGGTGAAAAAAAAATTAAAAAAGAACAAGCCTCTCTTTCGGGTCGTTGACTCCGTAAAATCCTTGGCTCAGATATTTATTCGCTGTGAAAAAACAATAAAAAATTGTTCGATAATATTACTGCATGCCTGGTGGGTATATCTGTATATTGACACATGAAAAACTTTGCTTCAATGCTCTCTTGCACCTCGCAGGTAATGATACCGTGGATTTCTTATTATATCCAGACTGTGCAGGGTCCACGACCCAGACGAACAGATTTTTATTTATTTTTTTGGTTCTGCTTTAGACAATGACTGATTACACGAAGAACAAAGCAGTCATTATACTGTACTGCAACAGTCCGAATTGTATAAACTATTTTATTCAATTTTTTTTGAGACACTCGTGTTTTTTGCCAAGCGATCGTGACGAGTGACTGCGAAACGATGAATCTATAGAGAAAAAAAGATCACGAGGAAAGGAATTCGACTTCTTTTTTTAAATCCTAGAAGGATATCTTTTTATTCAGGTAACTAAAAAAAAAAAAGAGAATTTCATTCCGAAAATCTTCTTGGTTCTTCGAAGAGACCGCGGACTGTTGAGAAAAGTGGACGTCCCGGTAACGCCCCGCGATTTACGATTAAAAATTCAACATCTGATCAATGATTAATGACTCGGTGATGCAAATGGCGCGAAACCAATGCACCGGAGCCCCTTACAATTAGTCGCCTTCAGAACTTCGCCTTCTCTCATTCGAGCGATTCATGGCTTCGAAACACACACCTATACTTATACAATACATACGTGATTATTATTATATTATTCGTCTTTCAGTCTCATGCAACCCGCAAACGAGAATATCTTTCGTGCCTCAACTCGCCTACGCCGCTTTTACTTTGTTCCATCTTTATTTCTATATATTCTGCTTTTTTTTTCGGTTTCATCTTCTATAGGTCATTGAACAGAGTATAGAACAATTATTTTAATGATGATGAGATTTGAAGTATGCAACCCCCCCCCCCGTTTCTGGAAAGATGGCGCATGCGCGGTTCGTTTATGATCTACTTTTCGTCCTGTTTTCGCCTTTTTCGCGATATCTGACTCGTTTGAAGTTTGTAGCACCTCTGCATTCGCTTCTGTAATCAGCAAATTTACCATTTTTTGCACTATAATCGGAAAAAAATACCGTGACATAATTCGTGAGGGAAAATAAAAGGTTTTTTAAAAGGGAAAATCTATTATAAACCGAGCTGACACGGATTAATATCGATTTGTTTGGATCAGCAAGAAATGTAAATAAAATAATGAAGTTTGTAAAATTTGTAATCAATTCAAATTTGAGTGAATGGAGAATCGGTTGAATTGTAAAAAAAAAAAATGGACAAAATCAATTTGAATCGAATATTTGATAAAGAAGATGGCTAAATTAGTATAATATTTCAAAGATATTAAAATTGATTATAAATCATTGAATTTTGATTATTAATTTCCATCTAGATCTCTTGAATTAGATAATTATCTCATCTAGTTGAACTGAAAAAATGATTTTGGCGAGGTCGATTTAAAAAATAACAATAAAATGAAATATAAAAAAAAAAAAAGGTTACGAAGTTATGCGTTCAATATTTCCGGGTATGATGAATCGATTACTCAAACCGGAATGGAGGACGTTAATTATTTCGGCAATTTAGCAACCTTCGATTGTGTAACGGTATAATAATTATCGTAGTTGCGATTAGCTAATGCAGTTTCATCTATTGAGTTTCGAGTATATCTCGTTACGCAACCAAAGGCACGTTGCCTTCCGTCAGTTCCGAACGTGGCCTGCTGCAGGCTGGGGGCTAGGGGCTAGGCTAGGTTAACAATACCTGCGGGACGTATTATACCACGTATACCACCTAATATACCCACAGTCCTGGACAATAAGTGGACAGCCGACCGGAGCTGCCCCTGCAACCAACCGTGACGACCGAATGTTAATCACCCATTGTTTCTACGATTATCACGTTTATTTATTATCATTATCATTATTGTTATTACTATACCTATGACTCTGTTTCTGTTCCTATTCTATTTTCTTTTTTTTTTCTCTATTGTCTCTCCTTTTCTATCTTTTAATCTCATTTCATCTACATTATCATTATTTCGATTTTTGTTTTCTCGTTTTTGTAACAGTAAAGTACAAATGTACGGACCAACAATTTTTTTTTTTTTTTTTTTGGTCTCTCAATCAAGTTCCTCACTTTATCAAATTTGATGTCTAAATAAGTCTTCAAAATCATTCGTAGGTTATAAAATTTGATTGGTCAGGTTATAAAAAATCGACTTTGAATTATACTATGTTTATTGTTTGACAGATTTTTCATGTTTAATTTATTAACTTTTTATAATCTTTCATTTAAAACAATCATTGAATAATTATTATTCTACTTCAGAGATTGATAATTAGGTCAAGTTAAGATTGTCTTCTTCTTCTATCTGGATCCTCACCATTCGTCGTTACAACGAAAAACGGAGTTAACTTTTTCTTCTTTTTTTTTTTATTTGTTAAATATATTTTTATATGTCGTTATAGTTACGTAGCGAAGGTTCTTTTTACGACTTTAGATTATAGCTATTCATACATAAGTAGATATATATATATATATATAAGTATATAAATTCTGGTATAATACGTTTTATGAGAAAAGGCCTAACCATCACAGTGTGCTGCAGATCAGGTTTATTTTCAGCTCGTTTTAATATCTTCTGGAGAACGTTACAGATACGTAAAACAGCATTTAAAAAAATATATATATATGTATGTATATATATATATCATACAGCTGGATGTAGTTTTACCGATCTCGCTAATTATAAACTCATGCATTCGCCGGGACCTTCTCTTATGGTCTGAAATTTTTACTCGATCTCTACCACCATGATGTGGTTATACGCGGAATTTAAACAACGCGATTTCGTAACAGAGTTTTGTAATTATTTGACAATTTCAAACGAAACTTACTCGACGATAAAACGCGAGATTTTTTTTTTTTTACATCATTTGTACATCATGTTGGTGTTTGAAACTCTATAAATCACGTTTAATGATCAATAAAAAAAATCGTCCACTCGTATTTACCATCTGTGAATAATTATCTAGCTGTTACAGTGATGACGAAATTTTGTAATTTTTAACCGTCAAGCAGAAAATAAATATACGATTGCTAGAAAAAGACTGTAAATCAATACGGAAAGAGGATTTCAATTTTTTATGGAAAATCTATGATTCGAATGAATGTTAAATCAATATAAAAATTGAATGAATGTCACAGAACCGTTAATTTTAACATTTTTTTTATCTTATAATTGCAATTTTTATCATTATTGTCCTTACAGACGTCAGAATATTCCTCGTTGGTTCTCAAAGAGTTTCGAATGGAACAGAAATTCAATCACCTTGGTATGCAAGCTGTGCGCATTTGATATGCAATTTGATAACAAAAAAAAAAAAACCTAACCACACTATGGAAGAATGAAATTCAAAAGTATTCTGCATTCACTTGATACTTCGGGTACTCAAATCACCTCAACTTATCACACCGAGTACATGAGCTAGTCTTTCGATTTTTTTCATTTTGTGATTTTCAGTTGAAAATGTGTACAGTTCTCGATTCAGAAAGAGTCTATCGGTTCTCTGAATAATTCGGTCTATTTGGAAACAAAAACAAGACAAGAAAAAAAAATTATATTACCGTAAATTTATGACCGAGTATAAAATTATGAGGCTAAAACTGGAGTGGACTATTCGGCTTCACTGATCGTGAGCTGATGCGTTTATTCCTAATTGTACGGTTGATTGAGCCCTGCCCTAAAAACCGCCGCCTTGCCATTTAGAGAAGCGTTTTTTTTTTAGTTTTTTTTTTCTTCTTTGTCTTTTCTCTCTTCAGTCGGACAGATCATTGCTCGAGTAGATTACTCCTCTAAATTGGTCTCTGAAACTGCTGCTTCTATATATTTTAGGGCAACGACGACGAAGCCATAATTTTTTTTTTTACCGACCTGCTTTTATTTTTGATATTCCATTGATTTCCATCCAAAGTACGAATAACAGTTTGATATTGTTAATAATGTTAATCAATTCACGCGTTAATTAGAAAAATTTGGTTGAATTTATTTTTTATTGCAGATCATATTTTTCGTTTCCAAATTGGTTTTCTCACGCGAAATTTGAACGTAAAATTTTTCATGATTGAAAATAGAGCACTGCACAGCCAGCAGCATGTGTAAAGTTTATCGTTTATTTATTCGTTAGATATAAGCCGAGTTTGACGGCGTAATCGAGCGCGAATTCTAATATTAGACGATTATGCAACCAACTGCACTCTCCAGACACCTTGGGGATTTTGAGGTTCTCGCTGTTATGTGGCTGTTGCTAACTTCTGTGCCAAAAATTATTCCATTACGCTGAACAGCCGCAGATTAATTATTAACAAACATCAATTTTCTCGATACGGAAATAAAACACGTAGCTATAAAGGTTTTTTTTTCTTCTTATTTCCTTCATCATTATTTCTTTCTCCCTTCTTCGCACAAATCGTACAAAAATATGAGTAAAAAGATTATCAATTATAATCCATCGTTTGAATCTGTAGCTGCAGGTGGTTCGAACAAATGATGAGGAAAATGTGAATTCGATGATTTTTTCCTACTGAGGGGGAAAAAAAAAGAAATCTGACCCTCGTCGATTGTCTAGACTAGATAAGAAGCAATTCAGAACCCCAAAGTGCCTTTTTTTGAAACGTAGAACTTTGAGCGAAAAATATGAAAAATTTCAGAAATCGATCAAATTCGAAACGTCGATTTTGGGGTTGGAAAAAAGTCATTTTAGGAAAGAAGATATCGATAAACTGTAACGTTTTATTATTCAGGATGTTAAAACTGGGGAATATACCCGCACGGAAATATATATATCAGAGATAATATATACAAATTATATATAAGATATATAAATTATACATAAAAAATATCTTAATATGGCCGCTTTTAGTATATCAAATATTCATATAAATTCAATATATTATTTGAATATTTATTATATATATATATACGATGTAATAATTGTATATCTCACAATATATCCATTCATAAATATATGTATAACTCGCACATATTTTGATATATATTTTTCCGTCCGGGTTATTACATCACCCAATATATATCAAATTATGTGCGAGTTACATATTTATGAATGGATACATTGGGAGAAATACAATTAATACATCGGACATATATATTTGATATATTTGAATAATATATTGAATTTATATGAATATTTGATATACTAAAAGCAGCCATAATAAGAGATTTTTATGTATAATGAATATATCTTATATATAATTTGTACATTTCCTCATATATATAAGTCATACATATTTCTGATATACATATATTTCCATGCGGGTAGCCCAAATTTCGTTGAATAAAACGACTTTACAGCGAATTGAAACGATAAAAATTAATAACTCTTACGATTATTAATATATTCAGCTGAAATTTGGTGTGTGCACTTGGTGCAGAAAAATGCATTCATAAAAAAAATGTACACTTACGTATGATTCCCTCCTCCCAATCTATTATTGCCTTTAATAATATCCCCGAGCGAGAATCTATGCACGTGGATCAAGCTCTGGATGACTGTACCTACATATACTTCATATTGGCTATAATAAAAGAGATCGACACTATATAGTGGACACGATTGACAAGAGTTAACGTGTTGGACAAATGATTCACACAATACCTATTATATATCTATAGGTATGTAAATGACTATTTGACACGTGGCATTAACGCTAATTGATGATGCCCCTGTCATTTGTTTGACTCCGCGGTTCTTGGAATCATTAAAAAAAAAAAAAAAAAAAAAAAAAAATGATGGTAATTCGAGAATTGATTTTGTTGAAGCGCGCAGTTTGTGAAATATATATATGTATACACCTAATAGACAATTATCGAGATTTTAACGCCCACGCGTAACCTGCATCATTCATCCTCGCAAAGTGTCGAACACCTTGAGTTTAATTATTCATCTTTGAATGATGACGATGATCGCACTTAGCTTCATCTCCACGTGCTCATTTTTTCCATCGTCCTATGTAGCATGAAAAAAAGATTGTAGCCTGGATTATTATTTGATAGATTTTTTCTTATCAATAAATTTTTATCATTTTTTTTTTTTTTTTTTTTACAAATTCACACCGAGAAAGTCAGGTCTCGGTTCGTTTACTCGCATAATTATAAACCGTACAATAACGAAGGTTGCGTGAATATTGTTGACGTCAAGCTCCCCCCCCCCCCCCCCCCCCCCCGCCTAGTAATCTCGTATTAATTACACACGCGGCGCGATTCCTGCAACTTCTCCATGAACATGTGTTGAAATTATAATCATCGTTACATTGTATTACGTTTAATTAATCGTATAATTTTTCTCTTATGGAATACGAGCAGGTCGTGTAAGTATGAACGTATATTGTGCCTTGGATTAATTATAGAATATACATACCTATATCTACATAACCGGGCAACGTTTGTTAATTAAGTTTTCTTCTCTTTACTGGATGCAGTTGTAAGAGAAAATCCCGTAAAGATCGTCGACCTTAACATAGCGTTTGAAACCTCTTCTTGAAATCATTATATTCGCATTAGAGCCCACGTCTCGACGCGGTACGTCGGTCTATTACTTATGGTACTTATCTACGTACTACGCGCTATGAACTATCCAACGTAGCATGTAGCATGACTGTAGAACTTCATCCGTTAAACATGGAAATCTAGAATCTTGATAAGTCTGAAGTTAAAAAAAAAAAAAAATCCAGACAGAAAATTTACTAACATCGAAACGAATTTTTTCAAGAATTTTTTCTTCAACATTCTGAGAAAAATTCATCTTCTCAAATCACCGGAATTGACCTGCAGCATTGAAACGATGTTTTACTTTTTCAATTTTTCTTTTCTTTTTTCTCTCGATCGAATTGAATTTCCCTGAATTAATTGGACTTGAATGAATTGTCGAAAAATAACCGAAACACTGAGGAATGATTGAAATAATGTTCTTTAAGCTGAATTGATGCAAATTTATTCAAATTTGAATGATTAGATGTCCCAAATGTTATACGTGAATTATTTCGAATTTCAAGGAGATTATGAGAAAAGGATTGAAAATTTCAAATATCAATTCGAATTCGAGCTATTATACAGTTCTCGGATATTATTGAAAGAAAAAATTGAATTGATTCAATTAAGGGAAATTAGGTCGAATTGAAATGTAAAAAAATTTAGTAGAATTAAATTAGTCAATTCGAACTATTTCAACTGGAAAAATTATCGTGTCACTCCTCAAATCTTGAGTAATTTTCAATTACTTTTTAACTACTAGTAATTATAGTTTTAGATACAACAATAAAAAAAAAAGGGGGGAGTTCAATTTTTCGAAATCACCTAATTATTCAGTCGTTTCGGAGCAGTATCTCGTCCACGGTACGTATAAGGGGGGGATTGTGTAATTTTGAAATCGCATGTATAGAAGCCATTAAGCTCGTGGGAGTTTCTGCGTGTTTAAATATTCACTCCGCACTTGTTCACTCGACGTATGTACATTCATACATACTTATATACGTTCTAGTCATTACACAGGAACTGTGAAATCTGTTGTGTGATTTGAAATTCATGATTTTAATCTGAAACGCGTGGAGAGCGCGAGAGCAAAATGGAGATGAAGATTGAGACTGGCTTTGAGAGGAGACGATGAGAGGCTTGCGGCATTAAAGGCACTCTTGTTTTACTTCGGTCGTCGTATAATATGTAAGGGGTAAAACACAGTCGAGGTTTACCCTTCGACAATTAACCACATTAATTACCATAAACATTTATTAAACGTTGTCGTTTTGTCTCAGTCTTCGTGCTTAGCAGTTTCGTTTAATTAATAAAGTTTCGACGAGATTATGCTGTATATAATATGATCTATATCTATCTCGACAACTATTGATACTATCGTCATGAAGGTTATTATAAAAAATGAAGCTTACTAAATTCCCTACAACAAAGGTTGGATACATTTTTCTCGTATCTCTAATAGTTTTTCTCCAATTCACCAGTGAATACGTGCATAATTATCACAAGGTTCTATATCGAGAAAGTGATTATTACCATTTTCAGCCCTGTATTGTACAAAAACTATCAATAATATGAAAAAAATGTATTGATCCTTTGTTGTAGAGAATTTAATAATCTTCATTTTTTATTCTAACCTCCGTGACGATGGGATCAATAGTTGCCGAGATATGATGGAAAAACTGAATCCGAACAACAATTTGTAGATCTATGTAACAGAAATTAATTTTTCTATTTTCGCCGATTTGACTGTAGGTTATTTTAGTATCTAACCTGTAACGTTATTGATTGGCTTTCGCGGTTCTGCGAATTGATAACGTAATGCAATTGTTTTACTCACGTTTGTTGGTTCACGAATTGAATTAGGATTGAACCAATTCGGATGTAGGTAGGTGGGGCTCAGGTTTAATTAACCACGAATTGTACATCTAGATAAAGCTCGTAGAATTTAGATGGAGATTGTCCAACGGATGAAACGATATTCTTGCCTATTACCGTTTATATAATAATTATCAATAATCCGTTGAAATTTAATAGTAGCTATTAGGAATTTGATTTGATATAATGATTTTATCGAATACAATTATAGGAGAAAAAACTCGATAGATTTAAAAATTGCTAAACGAATAACTCAATATTGAAAAAGATGCAGATAATTATTTGACTATAGGATGTATCGAGAGAAAAATCTATTTCTCTTGAACCAACGATAAAAGTCATTTCCCAAAAATTCAATTTTCTATACTTTTAGAGTCACCAATTCAGGGAGTTTTTCTCTTGTGTTGAAAATCAACTTTTTCAATTTCATTTTTATTGATACTTGTTGATTACGATTTTTCCTTTTTTTCTGTTTTTCTATTCTGTCAATTACAGAACATATATGATTGCAATTCGATCTTTAAATATTACGTAAGTAATGTAAACACATAGTTTCACGATCCAGAAAATAATACTTATTATGTATATACCTGTTACGAAGAAAAATTCTCAGTGGTGTCTCGTCCGATCCATTTGCCTCTTGGTTTATATTGCCTGATCTTGGCTCGAACACCGACCCACTCCGGTCTTGCCTTTCTCGGATATCGAAGGTGACCCTTGAAAAATAAAAGAAGAAGAAGTAGAAGAAGAAGAAGAAGAAGAAAAAAAAAAACACCATCACGTAACAGAGAATCACTCGCTCTCTTCATCTAACGCAGGCGGGATCCGTTCTCTGTGTGGGATAAAGATCGTCGTGGATTTCCGAATTTTGACCATTTTAAATTGAAACTCGGATCCTCAAACCGCGCTCATTTTTTTAACCCCTTCGATTTTATCTTTCATTTTTTTTTAATTCAACGTAATTAAATTTTTTATTTTTTTTGGGTTTTTACAGTCTGCCAAAAAAAAAAAAAATTTCATTTAATTTTAATGAATTAATTTAACTCTTTTTTTTTTTTTTTTTTTTTTTTTTACCGGATTCTGTTCGTTAAATTCATACAGTGCGCGTCGTTTGAATTTATTATCTGCATCTTCTTGACGTCGGTTACGTAACCAGTTTTAGTCTGACTCATAGTATCACGTAGCCTGTCAGATGTCAGTCGTCAGATAAAGTCCAGGCTTAAAACCGCGCGCACATGTGACGATCTACGATCGGCTTTCTTAACAACCGCGAGAAAAAGAAGAAGAAGAAGAAGAAGAAGACTTTGACAAAAAACGACGGGGTAAAAAAAAAAAAAAAAAAAAAAATTGAAGCAAAAATAATAACAAGAAACTCGCTTATTTTTTAGCCTTGAGTAAATCCACCACGTGGCAAACTTTAATGATTCATTAGAACGACGTTGAACGTTTTCATTAGTTTTTTTTCTTCTTCTTCTTCTATTTTCATGGCTTGCCTCACAATTCAAATAATGAAATCATATTTAATATACGATATTTATATTTGAGGAAAAAAAAAGGGTTTCCATCGTTCTATTCCTTCTTTTTTTTTCTGTTTTTTGGTTTTGTTGAATGAATATAGTTTTTTGCACCAGAGTATTTTTTTTTTTTTTACCGATATCGCGATTCGCCAGGGTGTAGATAGACGGATTGCTGCAACTCCGACAAAGATAATTAATAAAGTATTGTAAAAACTATAGATGATTTTTATTCTGTCATTTTTTGGTTGAAAATATTGGGAATCGAATCGAGGTAATTAATTAGCTTTGTTAAATAATTAGGGTAATTTAATCTTGAAGCCACGCTTATTTTCAGATTATAAAATAAAAATGAAAATTTGAACAAAATCTAATTTACTACGAATGAATGAGTGTAATTATTAATGAATAACAGTTTTCCTAGTTCTGGGATTTTTAATTGAAAAAATAATTATCTCAATTACAATGATTATCTATTATTATATAGGGACGATAATCCCATCATTTTTGTGCATAAATTTTATACTTTCGATATTTTTATAAATAAAACATTTTTATTATAAAAAATTAATTATCATTATATTGTCTCACATTGCAGGGAAACAATTTGATTTGATTTTATAGTTGTTACGTTAGTTTTTTAAAAATTTGATGAATTTTTGTTCTATTTCCACCAAGTTTTTTTGCTTTTTCACGAATCAATCATTTTTACTCGTTTATTTAGTTTTGTATCCCGTATCGCGAGTAGGTATGTGCATTTGTATATAATATAACGCAGGTATGTAGTAGAGGGATTGGATAAAGGCCAGGTTTCTATTCCCGACAGGAACTCGAATAATGTATGGGGTGCTGTGCGGGGTTTGTTACGGGCCAGTAGATCGGCGACGTACACACTTCCGCTTTACCGCTCCGGATGTCACCCGTCACGTGATCCTAATTGATAGCTCGCGACGTGAAACTACCCGCTAGATCAGATCCGATCACCTGAAACATCGCAGTGGAATAATTCAATCGAAGGTTTTTTCTTTCCATTTTTCATTCCGGTTATCAAAAAAAAAAAAAAAATAGGAAATCAAAACTTTATTTTTCTTTAATTTATTTTCCACTTTCTACTTGATCATTTTTTTTTTTTTTTTTTTAAAATTTTTTTTTTTTTCGTTGTAAAATTTTTTTTCGTTAATTAAAATAACGACGGAGACGATCTCGTTAAAATTTATTTCGTTCAGAATATCGAAGTATGAAAAAAAAAATAGCCCCGGGAGTATGCCTAGCAGAGCTCGTTATATCTAGATGATAGTGTCTGTTTCTTTTCGAGGGCGGAAGAAGAAGAAGAAAAAAAAAAACTAAATATTCGAAGAAAATAAAATTGTCTGAAACTATGAAAACTAGGAGGGGGGGGGAATTTTATTCGACACGGTCATAATTAGCGAACGTTGATATTGCACGGTTAACAGGGAAAAGTTCATTCAAGTAGGAAGAAAAAATGTCCTTTTTTTTAAAGATCAGACTTTTGGAATTACGAGTCACTTTGCTTTATATTTCTGACTAAAAAACTACTAATTGGAGTATTATAATACTGCATAAGCTGAGTCCCAAAATATTGTATTTGTCTTTTTAGTTTGGAAAAATATCGTTTTTATATTCCATGAAAGATTCTATGATATATATCATCGAAATCTAGACAATTTTATTTTCATTTTGTCTATAATATTCTATCAATGTATGATTTTATCGAGTTTGATCGAATCATTATGAAATTTTATCTGAAATTCTGTGATTTTCAATCTATCGCTATACGATTTAATAAAATATGATGTGGATCGAATTGTGTCTAGCATTTGATCAAATTTGATAGAATTTTATCTTATCCATCAAGAAACCAGTTTTTTTTTTCTTTTTTTTTTGTTAATTTTTAGTTTGACCACCATTTCAAAGGTCATAGATCAGTAGATCGGAACAAACGAGTGAATGTTCTAACGGTCCGGGTCAGTCAGTCCCGGGGATTCCGCGAAACGTATGTCAGTATACATACATGAGTAGACACATACGTGTGTGATCACAAAGTTGCATACATGCGGGTTATGGGCGGGGCGTAATTGGCCAGTTGCGCAACCGGCTTCGTAATTAGGTACGGTTCTCCGCTGTAAATTGATACGCGCGTATCCACATCTATGCGGATAGTAATTCTATACCGGCGTGTATATATGTATACGCGTTATGACGTATACATGCACTGACTGGCTAACAGAGTCCCGAGATACTCGACGATGTTTGACAGACGCAACGTTTGTTAATTTTTTTTATATTTTTTTTTTATACGAAATATGTACATGAAAAATTATATGAACTAGTCATTTTATTTGTAGTAGATAACTTAATGTAGCTTAAGAATTTTGTTGATTTTTAGTTGAAAAAAAAAAAAAAAAAAAAAAAATGGTGTCTTTAGAAATGTGTAACGAAAAAAACATAAACAATAATCAATATAACAAAAAATTATTGTGAATTTATTGAAGATTGAAAAATTCCGTATGGGAAACAAAATTCTTAATTTTCTTATACTATTTATCGCAGACGTAAAAAATGTTGTAGTAAATTTAGGTTATATCTTGTATATGGATAATAATTTCCAATAAATTGTTGAAAAAACTGCGTTTCAACACTGTAAAAATATATTTTTTCATGTCAATTTACAAGAATTTTACTGAAAGTTTGATTCACGATCATGAGTAATAAAAATTTGATAAACTTTCCTGTTAGTTTAATCATCAATTCACGATTACCTTTGCGATCTGACATTTATCATTTTTGAAAGACGCTTTTCTGTATTTTCTGTTGAAACCAGACCAAATATTGAAATATATGTATGTTTGATCGGTTGTCAGCGAAGTTTCTCGCATATATGCGCGAAACGTGTGAAGAGACGGTCATACGTTCTTGTGCAAATTGATTCAACAAGTCTTGTACACATACATCGTGTGTCTATTTACCGACTATCAGCTGTTCCACACTTCCTTAACAGGCCGAGGACCGCGATCGTTCTCTTTATATCTTGTGCTGGTCAGTCATCGACTTTTTTTTAATCATTATTCTCTTATCTGTCATTTCATCAATTATCACCTCCACGGATGGATAACCCTAGACCATCGTATTTTAAGACGAGGTCAATTCTCCTGAGATAACGTTGCAAACTCGTCAGTTCACACTTCGTTGGCTTTTTTTTTAATTTTAATCTACTTTGCACGTGACTGAATACACAGAACGTATACACCCGGAGAGGTTCTCAAACATCCATTCTTATGGCCTATTCTAATTTGATTGTGAGAATAAGAATCGCGAAAAAATCTTTGGAAAATTGACAAATTTTTGCACAACATTTGGGACGACACGTTTTCGGATATATACTGTCTTTGAATCCTCGTCTCAAAGAAGTGGAATCCGAGAGGAGAGGCTGAGCAGCCTGAGGTTAATTTTAATCCAGGTTGACAGGTATAACGTGGGGAGGTTTAGAATTTTTTTTATTTGTGAGACACGTGGTCCTTATCATAGAGAAGCTGAAAAAAAAGAAACTTCAAGACGTAAAGACGCAAAGGCGCCAAGTCACCTCTGGCTTCTACTGTTTATTCAAGTTAATAACGCAGTCTGTGATTCTCCGGCTGTTCGTAACCAGGCACGTAGAGGCGGAGCTATCTCTTCTCGGCCATCTCTGCAACCTCCGCTTTTATGCCGAACACTTACAGTCAGGACTGTGTTCCTTAATTTTCTTTCTCGCCATTCCTTTTTTCTTCAATATATATATATTTTTTTTTAATTACTTTCTATGTTCTGTCTTACTACGCTTTCTCACACATCGGACAATATCTCGACTTCTGTTCTTGAGTCAGAGGTCGATCGGATCGATCAATTATCGTCAGACTTGATGATCGATTCGATCCTCGAATCGTTGAATCTAGATTACATGTTTAACTCCTCGATTCGCTGTTTTTTAGAAAAAAAAGAGAGTGTATTAATCACCCCGACAATCAGGAGTTGAGTTTGCACTAGATCTCCACGTCATGAGGTCTTCCAACCATTTTCAGATCGACGTCTGTCATAAATTTCTTCTTTAGAACGAGTAACAGGATTTCCATGGTTTCGAGTTCAATCGACGCGGATTTTTCAATATCAGATATGATCAGATTTTGGCTTCCATCGGTTCAGTACTTTTCGAATTATTTGAACAACATAATCTTGAAAAATCGAATAAAAATTGTTATCGGAAGGTTTTCTGGGTCACTGATTACGAATCTGAAGTTAGATTTGCAAAATTTTATATACCGAATCATAGAAGAAGATAATTTGAGAAACCTTCGGATTCTGATCAGAATTGATACATGAAGGTTTTGTGGGTCGCGGATTCCGATTCTGAACACAGATTTGCGAACTTCAAAACAGTGAATCGAATACACTGGTGAAACATTCCAAAAATGTTCCGATTTTGATTAAAATTGCTATCCGAAGGTTTTTTTTTAATTGCTGACAATCAAACCAGAACGCAGATTCGCGGTATTCGGAATCCGGAATCAAATTAGCTGCTAAAAATTCCAAAAATGTTCCAATTTTTTTTTTCGGATCGCTGACCACGACTACGTCGTTCAATTTCCAGATATTCGAAATAAATAACAATATTTTTTAGTACCGAAACACATTGGGAGCCATCAGCTTGTCGACCAAGCCTCCTATTGTCTCCATTGTCAGAACAGACCTTTATAATAATTTCTGTCACTGACGATGAATCTGATTGGTTGATGAAGTCGAGTGGTAATTGTTAACCGGACGACGAGTTATCAGATAAGATATACCGTTTGAATTTTCGATTTTAGTCCGTCTTATTATACCGTCGTCATCAATGTCACAACCGAATTGAATAGAAATTTAACAAGCGGGTTTGGGCTGACTATGAGCCAGCCTTCGAACTTACCATTATCTATTTTGTTCTCAGCTGTTTGGATTCGCCATTCGAATTTTGCAAATCTGACTTCAGATTCGTGATCAGTGACCCAAAAAACCTACGAGTACCAAGTTTCATCCAAATCCAAATGTATATAGTTTTTTTGCAGCATATCGAATATGCCAAATCAAAATTTTGCAAAACTGACTTCAGATTCGTGAGCAGCGATCGAAAAAACCATATCGTACCAAATTTCATCCAAATCCGTTGATTCGTTCTCAAGATATCGTCATTTTTGTTGTGTTTTTTAGAATTTTGTTATTTGAATAGTTCAAAAACTACTAATCCGATCAAAGCCAAAATCTAATCAGTTCTGAGTTAAGAAAAGCCCCGTCGATTGAGCCCTATTTGTTCAAAATCCGCGATCTCGTTCTCGAGATATCGCGCGGACAAAAATGTGGTCACATACACACAACCAGACGTCAAACTGAAAATAGTCGGAGGTGATTCTTTGGACCTCAAAACGTGGAGATTCAGTGAAAACTCGACTTTTCATTTTCGGGGTGATTACAATAACTTCCTTCTTTCTCTGAAAACAGAGAAACGGGAAGTTAAAAATGAATAAACGGTATATATACACGTATATATATTCGCTTCACCACTTCTGTAATCAATTCTATCTACGGTACGGATGTCACGATCACGTATTTAGCTAACTCGATTGAAAGGTATCACTCGTTTCATCTATGTCTGCAGGTACTGATTTGGCAAGTTAAAAAAACTTTCGTGAATGTCAATTCAGCCAACATGACTTTCGACCATAGAAATTGAAATATCAAGACAGCAACGACGTATCTCATGCAGAAATGAAATTTCAATCGGGGAAAACTATTTAGGGCCCTTTTAGGAATCGGAAAAAAAGGTGACATTTCTGGATAGATTTCCCCATTAGAAATTGAATTGCTTCGTGGGACCTGGAATATTATAAGCGTCTAATCTTATCATGAGATAAGTTGAAATTTTTTCAGCTCCGGTCTCAAACTCGAGTTTTGATTGGTCGTCGCGGCTCCCCGTTGCGATTCTAGCTTGTTTCGAGAAGTTTTGTTCCCGGCGAGGCTCGTAAATACAAATTACTTCGTTTCAAGCGCATACGGCTACGTCGACCCAGGTTAAACACCTCGTCTGCCCTCCGACGTTCTCGTTCTTAGTTTCAAACTGACTTACGAGCCTGCAGTCTCTCTCTAGGCTGTTTTTTTATTCATAATAACACACGAATCTTGGTACCTGCTACCCACCCGCAGCTACGTGATGGTAAAAAGACGACGATTACATCCGAGGTCGGGGAAACAGACTCGAAATTCCGAAAAATTATCTTATTCTTCCCATTTTTTTTTCTAAACAATCATCAGAAACTAGAGGAAAATAAGATTCAAGTAACACTGCAATTATTTTTTTTTTCATCATTATATATGTGTTTGGAATTTCATGTAGAATTCATTAAGAGTAAATGCTCTGATATCAGTGGAAATAAGTGACGTGACTTTGCTTTGTACTCCTAAAAATTTTTTATCTTTGTCAATTTCAATATATTCCATAAACAAATGAAATCCCTGAAGACAGAATTCCAAAGAGCTTCTGGAATTGGAGAGATGTCTCTTTTTTTTCGAAGATTCTTATTTTCATTCAACTGTTGAACGTATCGATTGTGATTGATGAATTCTAAGAGTAAAAAAATAAAAAACGTGATGCGAATCTGAAAGACTTCAGAATAAAAGATGAAAAAGTTTGCGAACGCTGCGTGCAAGTGATCGCTCTTCATTCGTCTAATTCGTTATGCATATTCATATAAAAGTAACGGGGGTCAAGGTTAATCTGATTCCTTTTGTTATCTTCACCGCAAATATAGAAGTATATATATGTATACATATGTACATTTCAATCTGATATAATTTATAATTTGATATATAGGTACGTGGAGAAATGACGTCAAAACTTTGTTAGAATTTTAATGACTTTCGCGTAGACTGTAACTACTACAGTTCCTTCCGGGTTGTCCCATTAAATTATTCAAATTTCCTCCGTTCTCGCATTATTCAATTGCATAGAATTATTAAACTGAATGAGAACGCATTCGCTGCAGTTCTATGTCAAATTATACCAGTTATTAGGTTACAGTCGTCGTGTCGTCGTGTAAAACCGGGTTTCCGAAATACGAATTTTCCACGTTATGTTTATGACAAAAAAATTATAACATCTTTTTTTTTCGTTACAATAGAACGAAAATTCATGGAAATGCGAGTGATTGAAAATTACTAGATTCTGACGTAATCCATGCTAAGGTTACATCAAAAACGCTGAAATTCAATTGCCTTTAACTTTTGTGATTAACATTTTTAACGGAAAACAAGAAAAATAACATGACCTGACTATTTTGAGTTCTGATAGGAAGATGGATAGAATTTTATTGCTTTTGGAGGACGGGGAGGGGGTCGGTTTACAGTTTACTTACAAAATTAAAAAAAAAAACTTGATGAAACGAAGTAGTTAAAATTTATGACTTGTTTTTTTTTTACTCATGAATATTAATATTTTTGAATAAAAAATTGATGCAAACTCCAAATTTTCAAGAGAGAAACATCCGAGGAGGAAAGGGGAGGGGGTTATGTGGGTTACAGTTTTAAAACCGCTGTAAAAATTCGCCGACGTTGGGGCCTGAGGCGAAAAAAGTAGTAAAATACAACACAGAACAAAACGAGGAAAAAAAAGGTAAAAAAAGTTAGAAAAAGACGTGGGTTTGGGAGAGGGGAGGGAATGAGACTCCTTTGGTGACCTTGAAAGAGCTGTTTCGCGTTCGCGAAATATAAAACTGTTTGAGTTCCTTTTGGTAGCTTTCGACCTGCTCGAAGTTACATGTACGCAGGTTTTATGAAGCCTCGAAAGGAACGACAGAAACAAAGAGCCTAAATAGAAACAAAAGATTTCTCGTTACAATTATTCTTTTCTTGTTTCAGTTTGCTTCGTACTTCTTTTTTCTTTTTTTCTTTTTTTTTGTTTTCTACTTTTGCCTGCTTTCTCTCAGCGTCTTAGTTTTTACACCCCCTTCTTTTACTCTTTATGTTTAGTTTTTGCCTTTGTTTTTTTTTTTTGTTCAATACTTCTCGTTTTGTTGAACCATTGTTCTTTTGTTCTTGGGACTTTTATTACTTTTAAACATAATCATCGAAATATATTTTATACGGAAGATAGAAAAAATAATCATTATGAAAACCGAGTGAAGATTAACAATTTTTTTAAAATTCATTTTACCCAGTGTTCAGATATTATCAAACAAAAGTATTGAAATATCATATCATATAGCCGGTATAACGAAATGAATGATTGATTTTATTGAACTTTTGTAACCGAAACTCAACAAATTTCATTTGAAATTGAAAAGTTTGCACAGTGAATTTTTTCAAACAACTTTTTATCAGCTGCTGATGGATTGATTGATTTTTTTTTTCCAGATTGAAAACTTGAAATAGTATTTAATTAATATTCTCTACTTGTTATATTGTATTTCTGACCCAAAAGTTAATTACAATAGTAATAAATATGAACTAACAAAAATGGAGAAATCTTCTACAAAAATCGACAAATAAATACCGAGGAAAGTTTTTTTTTTTTTTTTTTTTTTGTTTAGTTGAAATTGAGGGTAATTTAATCAGAAACAAATAACTGAACTGGAACTAATTGAGTCTGGAAATTTGGGAATTCGCACGAGTTTTATTCGGAATCGAGCGTCGAAATATAAGTCAATTTGTCCAAAGTTTGAAAAACTTTGAAATTATCATTGAATGGAAAGAACAATGAGTAGAAGTTGAATTATTATAAAGCTGAGGGAATTTGAGGAATTAGTTGATAATTGAAGAATTAAAAAAACTGAATTCTGAGGGTCAGATGCCTGTCACGAAGAGGTATAAAATAAATGAGTAGGTAATAAGTTTAAACTTAACAAAAAGAAAGGAACGTTAATTTTCTCCAACCGCTTTTCTCACTACGAGGTTTAACGTTTCTTTATTTTCATTTTTGTTTAACGTCTGGAATTCTATAGTAATATGTTTCGAATTCTTTCACTTCAGTAATGGATGCGAGCTACCAGCGTGAGATAGAAACTGGAAATATCTAGGATTCCACCTTATCAAACTCTCTACCACGTCGTTTAACCCAAATTCCTCCCCCTATTGTACCTAAGTGCCTATACCGAAAATAGAACGTTATCAACCGCGTAATTATTCAACGTCTCCATTCTTCAGAAGCATAGAAAAAAAAAAGATTTTTCAAGTTTGAACTACGCTTCTAAGAGAAATAAACGAGCCACTTATGTTCTTTTCCACAAAAAAAATAATGCCATTTTTTTTAAATTATGTAACATTGCGAAAAGTAGAGGCAGACTAATGATTTAAAACGCATTTTGAAGCTTGAAATTTCTACTCTGCTTATGATATAAAAACTGTCATTTTATTTCTGGAAATCGTTCTATAAATAATTCGAAAACCAAAATCGTCGAAATGAGATCAGATATTGTCGATAAAAAATTGATCACATACACATAGAAATTATTTTTAAAACTCAAGTCGTAATTTTCGGTTTGATTAAAACAATTTTCCTTCTTCTCTATAAACAAAGAAACAGGAAATTGAAAAAAGAAACAAAAAAACACTTGTAGCTTTTCTACAGCCATTTACGCTCCATTTGAGACTGAATTTTATCTGGATCGATTAGTCATAATCGTATCTTCCGCTTTTGTCTGATAAACTGTTGAAAAAAAGAGAGTAAAAATGAATGGAAAATGGCGTAATTCACGGTTTATGCATAGCCGGGGGGGCGTCGGGGTCGTTCCGCGTTGAATAGAGGAGTCAGCTGAAAACCTCCGCCTGGTAACAGCTGATTCCCTCTGCTCGGCGACCCTCGTGGACTTTCGTAATTCCCGTGTCGACGTCGCGTCGTCGTCAGACCGGAAACTGGATCTCGCGCCCGGGATGTTTGCCCGAGTTCCGGAACGGGTCCGCTCGTCGATTACAGACCAGAGTCTCCGGGCTCTATCGGTCTAGCCTGAAACTCATAAACCCCAGGATTCTCTCACCCAGAGAATTATTGTACGCCCTTAAAGTTTCAAAATAGTCAAAATTGCCAAAAAGCATTTGCAAAAGCTACTTGGAAATGTTTTTCCACACGATTTTACGAAGCTATTTTTGATTCTTTTTTTTTCTTTGCTAATATTCGCGGAATTGACTCTACGGGTGAAAAGATTTCAGATTTCCTGGTCTTTGACTGTTCAGAAAAGATGCGGTTTCCAAATTTTTTATTTAAACTCATTTTTACTCGAATTAATGACGAAAAGTAACGTGTGAGAACAGGAAAATGTTATTTTGGATCAGAAAACGATAAATATCAGATCCAATTTTGATCGAATCAAGTAAATTCTCTGTATGATCATTTTGAAAAGTTGACTTTTCTGAACTGCAGTTCAAGACCTGAAAATTTGAAATCGGTTCACCGCAGAATTTATTTCGTGCTTAGGTACTAAAATGAAAAGAAAAAATATTCGTGAAATCGTGTGACGGCTTTTATTGTGTTGCGAGTGCGAAAAGTGATCGATATTCGTCGAGTGTGAAGTTGTATCACACGAGCGCCATCAATCAATATTTTTTGTAACTTCTGCTATGAAAAGTTTGATTTGGGAAAAAAGCCCTAGTGCGGAAAGTAGAATGAGAAAAAATCTAGTGTGGAAAATCTAGTAGAAGAAAAAAAAAACTCTAGTGTGGAAAGTAAAACTTTTCACACTGCTTTGAAATGAAGTACTTGACGCACGCTAAATAGAACGAACAAAAAAAAAAAAAAAAAAAACTATTTGAAAGACTTTCGACTGCAGGTTCGACTTTTTGTAAATTTCAAGTTATATACAGATGTTGATATTGGGATCGGGAAAAGCTATATTATCCCGATGAATTATACCTACCATTGTGATAAACGTATTTGCATACAGCTGCGCAAACGTAAATGAGAACTTTTTCACTTGTTATATGGTTTTATACACTCGTTGTTGCAAAGTATTTATTTCGTTGTAGAAAGCGTGAGACTCGTCGACTACTCTCTCTATTCCTATTCCCGTCTCTTTTTTTTTTTATTCTCCCTTCTCCCCCTCCTGAAACAATCACCAAGGAGTCTGAGGAAATCCTTTCGTTTTCGATTTCGGAATACGTTTCATATTCATAATTCTACAAGAATAGCGGATTTCGGATTCAAAGACCGTTTCGTGGATATATATTTTTTGTCTCTTCTCTCTACTGAAACCCTACGCGATTTTGCTTCTGAAAAATAGCGAGTTTATAGACTCTTGGTTACTGTATTGATTAAATCCTTATATACGCTTATTTTTATACTCTGGTATCGTATTTAATTTCGTCAGAGAAACCAATATTTTTATTACGATCATTTTATTATTGGTAGGTACCCATGATGGGAACTAGGGGGTTCAACCACTTGTGAAATCTGGCGTATAATCGATATATTTGAACATCGACATTTGAAATCATTAGAAATTCTTTCAGAGTATTGTTAAAAGTCTGTTAATATTTTTGGAATTTTATAAATCCTCGGAAAATTATTTGGGGATAAACCCAAGGCGAAAATATTTACAACACACATGAAAATCTCCCCTAAAACTTTTTCCAATACCTCCTAATATCTCCCAACATTTTTTTTCTTTTTTTTTTGTACATTAAAATCTACCTCGTGATTCACTCTCCCAAAATCAGTTGAAACTTCTCGAAATTCCTGAAATATTAGACAGATTAAGATTAGTTGGGTAGATTATATAATTTATTTGTAGATATTTATTTTTAATTCAAACAATTCGAATGAACTTAATTTTATCTCTGAAATTAATTGTTCAAAATCATTATATAAATAATTTCAAATTACTTGACAATCTTTTTGACCTAATTCGAACACTTATGAATTGATTAGAAATCTTGTGTGAAATATCTTAAAGTCTTTGAGATTGTTCAAAAAAATAATTTTAAACAGATCCAAACCCCTGAGATATTATTTTAATCATGACAATCAATGATTAAAATTAATTTGAACTCTGTTTCGATGATGGAAGTCCAGAATGACACCGAAATTGATGAGTGATTGAACCCATGACGACGAAGCTGACTTTCCCTTCGCCACCTGTATCTTTTTATAATTTCTAAATTCGCGAGTTACAAGCGGCGTACGATTTGTGATTAAAGTCCGACATCGAGTATACACGAGGATGATGGATGTATTCAATGCTCGCCTCCCACTGACACCGAACACACATCAGCCTGTGGCTCGTGTGTGTTTCGTTAAAAAAAAAAACGTACCGTGCAAAGTCGTGTGCCGGTGATGGTGCGCAAATGTCTCGTGTCAACGACCCGTGCGTCGTCGTATGTACGTGTTCTGCACTAGGTGGATATGACTGGTACACCGTGCATGTACGCACACTCCACGTTCTATTCTCTTCTCTTCTCGTGAACCGTAGGTAAAACCTTACCTCGTGTAGTTTAATACTTGGTTAGAATGGGTTTTCTCTTATGTGTGTCACGCGAATGCATGCCCCGGACCGCCGGTATCACACCTCGCGTGTAACGTGCAACGTGCAACGTGCAACGTGCGCGAGCGAATGCGATCGTCGGATTATCGCGAGTGTATGCGAATGTCTGTAGGTACATCGTACACATATGCGATATCCGCGAGGAGAGAATGGCAAGAAGTAAAATTGCATCGGATCGCAGACGAGGAGCAATATAGAGGGCGAAGGGGGCGCTGTATGAACTGGTTCGAACTAGATTTTAACACTTTTCATATGCTACTTGCGCCGTCGTTATGACCGTCGCATCTGGGCTCCCAATCAATATCGTAACATATCATATCGTATCAGTTCGTAACGGTTAATTGAATGGGATATCGCATTCAACACCGAGTTTCCGTTTTATCGGTTTACATTTTTCAACATACATTTTGAGAGAGTTTACTGTAAGTTTTACACTCGCAGCGTTGAAGGTGTAAGAAAAAGGATTCGGTTTACGACCCGACAATAAGATACTAATATCCTCTAGACGAGAAGAGAGATTTATTTCCTTAGAGGTCAGAGAACAGAAGTTCTCTCAATACCTCAACCATGACGAGTCTCTTCTTATTTCTAGATTTTTGGAGTCTTTCAAATTGTCGACTTTAAGTTTCTTTCAAATGTCACAAACATGAACATTGTGCTTCAAATCAACGAAACTTAAGACATTTTATGAATTTACTTTGAAAATTAGACATTGATCGATTATATTCGAACCCAATATAAGAAAATTAGGTCAAAAATACTTTTTCATGATTTAAAAGATACATTCTCACATTTTTTGTTAACCACACACAAAGAAAATTGTTTTTCCAAAAATTTGATATTCCGTTACTGATTCAATCCTCGCTTTGCCTCAAATATTTCAATTATACATGGAAATAAATTCAAGCGCCGATACGTGATTTTATACAACGATATATTATTTGGTTATGCGAAAACTCATGAAATTGTGTTGAATTGTATCAAATATTTGAAGCCTATGAAGTCTGTCGAATTCCATGAACGAATTGATATTAATTTTGAATTTACGAATTGATCAAATCTATGATCGTAAAATTGATGAAATAATTTCTGAGCTTGATTATTGTCAATTTATATCGTTACGAAAAGCAAAGTAGTCGATTCTCCTCGATCGTCCTTGATCCTGAAACCCTAAACAAGAAAAAAAGAAGAAGGCACTCTGTTTCACCTCTCTTTGCACTTAGAGAGAAAAAAATAAAAATAAAAAAAATTGAGTAGAACACGAAGCGAAAGAGTATCGTTAGGTATATGAGACGTCGTACGTTAAATCTGATGAGTCACCCGAGACGATATCTGTTCGATTTACTTCGAAATGTCAGACTATACGTATGGAGTAGGTTACCTTACCAATCTATTGAAGTTGGACGTTCGCCGCTGGTGTCTTTCTCTCTCAATCTCCGTTTCCATCTCCGTCGTGTCTCGTTCTTTGCTCTTTTGCTGTTTTTTTTTCTTTCGTTTTATCTTTGGTCTTTTTCTCGATGCTCGTCACGCCCACAGGTGCAAATAAAGTCAGCAGCATCAGGATTCAATTTGAATATAGGTTCAAACGACGCGGTTATCTTCGATCGTAAGCCGCCACCGCGATATATTCATAGCTACTCTCTCTCTGCTGCCACTTATTTCTTCGACGTTAAAGTAGTCCTGGGAGTTCCAGGTTATCGGCACATGTGAAAAACCGTGTTTCGAATCAAGATCATTACCGCCACCGTAGTTTCACTCATTCATATCTCGTCAAATGTGCAGCAATTTTCATTTTCTCAATATATATGTACTATAACAGCAATCAATTTTTTCTAATTAAACCGATTAACTGATCAAAAAACCGTAGGTAGAGATAAAAACGGAGGGGAAATAAATCATTGAATTAACTTGACTGAAATAATTGAATGATCTCAAAATTAATTACTTTATGGATCAAGTTGAAGAAAAAAATGACCTTAGAATAGTTTGAATTGCCAGAGAAAATATGAAAAATGGACTGAAGTTTGGAAATATTAATTCAAAATCGAGTGAATTAATCGTATGATGAGAAAAAAAATTCAACCAATCAAATTAAGGCTAACAAATTGAATTGAAAAATAATGTATTCATGTTTTTATATAATATATATGTACTCATCTTGAATTGAGTTTAGTAATCATTGAATTGAGAAAATTACTCCAATTAAATTAACAAAAATCAATTATCAATGACATAGGTAATTAGGTTGAATTAATTCAATTATTTCGAAATACGAACAATAAAAAATTATTGTCTTATCCAAAATTCTCGAGTTACATATTTCTTTGTTTGATGAAAGTAATAAATAACTTATAGATAATCTTCTACGATTAGTATCAATACTGTATTTTATTTATGATCGTTAATAATGAAATTAAAAAAAAAAAGTGATGACATACAGACGCTAGTTTCTCCCAGTCTCTTTTTTCTTCCCACCCAATTATTTATTGTTCTTTCAATCGCCTGTCTTGTTAAATTTCTTTTCTTTTTTTTTTGTTCTTTCTCGCGCCTCTTTCTTTTAACGATCATTCATCAACGTCGGTAATTTTGTTGACAAGACAGGTGGACCGTGATACTTTACACATCTTTGACACATACTTAACAATGCCTACTACTACGAATCTACACCTACACGAATTTTAGAATAAATATATGACCTTGTCAAAAGAAGAGAAGAACAAAATAAAAAAAATAGGTATAAAAAAAGAAAAGAGTTAAAAAAAATCTACAGCAGGTTATGATGTGATTCAATTTGTTCTTCAATCTTGGAAACAGCTCTAGCACACTTCGCCCAGCTGATTCAAAGAGTAATGTACGTCGTTTGGGATGAGGCTAGACATAATTTAAAGTGAAACGAGCGTTGTTGCAGCGTTAAATTGGACAGTGAGTAACGGAAAAATTGAACGAGTAAAAAGTAGAACAACTAGAACAGACAAATTACAACTAGAGATTGGAATCGAGCGGAGAAAAGATTGTTCGAGGTTATTTTTCTGGTCTTGGCACGTTTTTCAAAACAATTATATGACCTGTTTGTTGTAAATCGCAGTCAGAAAGTGAATTATTACTAATTTACTTTGATCAGATATTTCGCAAAAGTCTCAGCCTCTCTGACCCAGCCCCAATACTCATCTTTCGAACCTGCGGCCAAAATACAATCACGCGAAACATGAAACAGGTGGTCGTACGGTCGTAAGACGCCCACTGCAAATTCGTCCATCGAAATCCCGAAAGCTTTACGTCAGGAAAAATCAAAAACACTATCAATCAGAAAAGAAAATCGATTAATCAATTTTTGGCAACTAGAATTGTTTGAGAAACTTGTCAAAATCAATAATCGTCCCCATTTTTCTTCTCAAATCGTCTGATTTATTTGATAAAGAAAATTATATTTTCAATTTGAATAAGTTTCATCACTATCTGATATGTACGATCGTAAGATTTTCGAGATTCACTACGCGTGATGTTCATAGTCTGCTGCGTTCTGGTTTTCTTTTCGGTAGTTTTTTTTTTTTAATTTTTTTTCCTCGTTTTTTCCCTGTCTTCCGTGAAACCATTCTGCAGATCTGGTCCGCGTCTACACGCGATATATATTTTCGCGATGCATAGCATTACCGTGTTGGACGTCCGCGTCCGTTGCATTCACGTCATTGTCTGCGATCATCACGCGTGACGAGAACACGTCGAAACTTACAATCTCTGATATGGAGTACCAGGTATGGTAGAGCACTGTGAAACATGGAACCAGGAACCTCTGTTAGGGCTACTCGGATAACTTACTCGGTAACACAAAAAACCATGAAATCATTATTATATTTTAGTACCTGCCATGTCCGCTTTTGCAGAGGGTGCTTAACTGGCTATGACGCATAACTATATATCTGTGTACCTTATACCGCGCCGGAAATGGTTCCGTTCAAATATATGAATATATATATATGGGCCATTTCGGCCATTATCACACACGATTTGACCCGGAATTTTTTAATTCCTTCTACATTCTCACGTATGACGTGGGTCTTTGTCAAATTGAGCGTCTGTGATTTTTTTTTTCTTTTCCATGAATGGAATGATAAGAAATAACTGAAATAATTAGAAATCATTAAAAAATAAGTGAAGTAATAATAAATGACTGAGAAAATGAATGAAATATTAAGAAATAACTACGAAAATGACTGAGATAATGAGAAATAAGCGAGAAAATGAATGAAATAATGAGAAAAAAAATGATTCTTAAATGAAAAAATATAAATTGAAATAAATTGAATTATTTGACCAAAAGAAATAATTATTCAGTTAAATATTCGTGACCAGATCTCGTCAACATAATTTTCAGCTGTCGACATTGTCGTAGAAGCTTTTAGTCCAGATCGTTGCGTTATCTCTGGTCAAGGATCGCATTAATCTTTTAATGGAATACCGGTGAAAATGAGAAACTTTGTGTTTGAAATCCCAGTTGTCGGTATGTCGAGTGTCAGCCTAGAATTAGGCTGAGCGATGTTGTATAATTTCGGACTAATTTTAATACCGTGAAGAGAAAAAAAAATAGATAATAATAATGATGATGATGATAATGACCTGTGACAGTGAGCTTAGCTTAGCTCGTGGTTATTTATAAAAACTACCGACGTTCGCGTCATAGACTGAAAAAAAAATGACAGAAGTTGGACGGAGGCAAACCCTACTATTCACGTGTGGTTACCACCTTTTCTGTATTCTATAGTGGATCACGTTTATCCCTTCGAATTTCTTCCGCTGGGTTAGCTCATAATTAGAATTAACTGGGGTTGAACAATCTGAATGAAGAAAAAATAAGCCTCCCTCAACTTTCAGAAAAATTAAAAAGCACTTTTAATTCACCTAACCATTCGCTAATTAACATGAGATCAATAAAAAAAATATAAAAAAAAAACCTACGGGATTAAACTTCCCTTTGACCAACTGCCTTTTAATTTATATTTGAGCATGTTTCGTTCCTTCTGGATCAAATGAAAGGAAAAAAAAATAACAGGTATAATTATACCCTGCTCCCTTTTGAGGCCTTTGATTTATTCTTCTGTTATACTTTGTATTCTAATTTCCTCCTGACAGGGGAGAGGCAGTCGAATTAAAACCTGCCAGCAATTTTGTAATCTGATCTAAGAAAATTAACTTGACCAGAAATTTTAATCTCAAAGCAGTCAAAGAATTAGAATATTAATATGACTAATTAACATGTGTTATAATACAGTTTCGTTATAAACAGTTTATAGATATGGGGCATTCCACGTCAAACCGACCCCCCATGAGCGTGACCCTCTGGGATTTCGATGCCCAATGGATTTTTTGGTTCTTTTTGGTCAAAAATAATGCCTCTAATTTTTTTAAATTTTTCCGACATTTTTGAAGGTCGTATAGCGACCTCAAATATCATCATCAAGATGGACATTTTTGAAATCGCAGATTTTTTTTTGTAAAATCAGGGGCTCGAAAACACATCGTTTGGTCATAGTCCGATCATGGGATGAAAATGCTAACATTTTTTTTTTCAATTTTTGATTTTGCACAAA
>JAFFZH010016124.1:63000-73378 GCA_018420115.1 Euura saliciscinereae | reverse complement strand
CACTTTTTCCATCATCGGCTCTTGTTGAAAAATTTCCGCCCTCGCCACGAAGAATTTTTGTCTTCTATCCCTAGAGATTTATCCCCCGGACTCTCTCGTTCCTGAGAAGTATAAGGACGCGGGGTGTAATGGGGTTGCAAATTGTACCGACGTACTATAACTCGTTCCGTATATAAGATAGATAAGGTCCTGGTTCAAGGAGGAAGAATAATCGCGGGATCGTCACGAACGAGATCGTGGATAGACGAGGGTTGGGTTTGAGAGAAAACCAATTTGGTGTCTCTCCTGTATTACGTCAGGTCTTTTTATTAGATATCCGCTCTATCCGTATAGTCTGCCAGGCCTCCTCCTATGCCGAGGGCACATCGCACTACGTCATATCACACGGGGTAGTTTCTGAAAGGGTCGTGAGGATCACGTGGACCGCGACTAAATCACCGTCGCATCTCCACTATCTCTTCGACGTCCGGATCACGTAATTTTTTAAGTTTTTTTCCCCCAGTTATTTTCAGTTTTTTTATTTCAGTTATGTTTAGTTGGTTTCAGTTATTTACAGTTTTTCCTAGTTCTTACAGTTATTTTCAGTTATTTTCAGCGTTGTCCAGTTAGTTTAAGTTCGATTAAGTAATTTTCAGTAATCTTCAGTTTGTCTCAGTAATTTTCAGTTTTTGCAGTTTTTCTCAGTTATTTTCAGTTCTGTTTAGTTACTTTCAGTTTTCCTTAGTTTTTGAAGTTATTTTCAGTGTTGTTCAGTTAGATTCAGTTATTTTCAGTTTTCTTCAGTTATTTACAGTTTTTCCTAGTTCTTACAGTTATTTTCTGTTATTTTCAGCGTTGTCCACTTAGTTTAAGTTCGTTTGAGTAATTTTCAGTGATCTTTAGTTTGTCTCAGTAATTTTCAGTTTTTCGCAGTTTTTCTCAGTTATTTTCAGTTTTGTTCAGTTATTTTCAGCGTTGTCCAGTTAGTTCAAGTAATTTTCAGTGATCTTCAGTTTTGATCAGTTACTTTCAGTTTTTCCGAGTTTTTTCACTTACTTCCAATCATTTTCAGTTATCATCAGTTATTTTCAGTTTTTTCACTTAATGTCAGTTATTTTCAGGTATTTCTAGTTGTTTTAAGTTATTATCTGTACTGATTCAATTATCGTAAGATATTTTCACTATTTTTCAGTTATTTTCATTAATTTTTCAGGCTTTATTCTCAGTATTACAGATTTTTTCTTTGTTCGATCAAAAAATTGAAAAATGATACACCGGCATCCGCGTATAAATTTCTAACCTACAA
This sequence comes from Euura saliciscinereae, assembly GCA_018420115.1. NCBI lineage: Eukaryota > Metazoa > Arthropoda > Insecta > Hymenoptera > Tenthredinidae > Euura > Euura saliciscinereae. The sequence goes on along the minus strand of JAFFZH010016124.1, from coordinate 72,093 downwards.
AGGGAGAGAAGAGAAGCATATATAGAAGGGGTATTAATTAATTAACGCGAAGTATTACGTCCCTGAAAACCCGGTTTTCACCCCCCGACGTCGACGTATTAAAGTTTTCCCAAAGTCAGCATCAGCTTCGTGAAAACACGTCTAATTTTCATATTATATATCAAACTCGTATAACCAGAATCATTTTAACCGCTTGTATATAGTTTTCATTTAATTAAACCAACTTTTCTCTCTTTCTCTCTCTCGCTCTCCGCTCTTTCACTCTTATTCCGATAACGAGACTCGAGAAATATTCACTAATGTAAAATATATACGTTAAAACGTCCATTTTAATTCTCCTACTTTTTACAATTATAACTATAGAAAGAATAAAACAAAAAAAAATCATTCTTCAAAGTTTTCAAGGAACTTCGAGATAATTAAACTCTAGGAGCAGAAAATCAACCTGAGAAGCGTCGCGTTTTAGGTCGAGGTATTTTTTCTGCGAGAGATTCTCAGCCGCCTAGCGGAGAGTGACGAACTATTCCTGACTCCCGGGCTCTGAGCTTCTGGATGTGGTGCCTTTTTTCTCCAGGAATACCAACCGAACTCGGTTTTACGTCCATCTTGGAGTTTTTAAGCTCTTGGGGGAGAATTTGAAGACGTTTTAATTAAATTTTAGAGTCTAGACCGATAGCTAAAGGGGAGGGTGAGAAACAGGGGTTAAAGTTTTTCCCCGTTTCTAGAGCCTTTCATTCAATCACTGCAGGGATCAGAGATTCCAAGGGATAACCAACGATTTTTAGTGATTTCTAGTGAAAAGTGAAAATGTACTCCTTACTAATCCCTAGTTTCATTTATCTCCTAGTGTCTTTTTTTTCCTCCCTAAAATAAATTTCATATTCACGCGGGTTTAATTCCTGACAGAAAAAAAAAATTGAACTCTCTCACACACGCTCGGATACTCAGATATCTATATCCCTGTGTATTTTAATCTCCATAATCTGAACCCTCAAGAGCGGGAAAAGCCTCCGCGATAAACTGACTCCTTTTAACAAGAACGTGCCCTACAGGATTCGGAGTTAATTGCCCGGCCAATGGTAGCGACCCCACCAACCCCATCGGTGAGTTAATCATCATACCTACTCGGAAATAGAAATTAAATTTTTTGAAGACGATCCGCCATCTTGAATCAAAGGTGCTTGTTTTCAGTTGTCAGGTTTTTCATCATATCTCGATAAATATTAATCTTATCGTCACGGAGGTCAGTATAAAAAATGAAGCTTATTGAATTCTCTACAACAAAGGATCAAACCATTTTTCCCGTATCTTTGATAGTTTTTCTCTAATACACCGGTGAATAGCCTGGGACGGGAGATACAAATATCGATACTTTCGGCCCTGTATTACACGAAAAGGATCAAAGATATGAAAAAAGTGTATTGGACCTTTCTTGTAGAGAATTTAATACACTTTATTTTTTATAATAACCTCCGTGACGATAGGATCGATATTTATCGAGATATGATAAAAAAACTGAATTCGAGCACCTATGTAATGTAAGCTTTGAACATGAGCTTCTTCGGTGGAGAATATCGGATAGGTACCTTTGGGATCCTGGTATTCGAGTAACGGGAAAATTCCCGGGTTGTAAATCGATCCTGGAATTTTTCTTGCGAGCTTTTTCGTGAAGCTTGCAGTTACTGCAAATCTTAAGGATACAAAAGCTGCTGGAGCCCATCGGTTGCTAGATTGAGTGGAAAATGTCTGGCTTACAACTTCGCCTTCTCAGTTAGATCTTACGGATCCACATTCCGAAGAGTAAAACTATCGTCGAACTTGGCTCGAGAGAAACGGTATTCTCAGATTTTTCCGGGTGCTTTTCTTTATACGCGGATAAAATCTCCGGAATTTTCAGGATGAGCTTTCAGCTGTGGAACATCAAATCAGATACCAAAAATCTGGAAAGCTTCGTCTCTATTCAGTCACAAATCTGATGACAAGAAATTTGAAGCGATTTTGGCCGATTTTAATCAATTTCAGGTGACTTAAAAATAATTTTTTCTTTTCTCTCATTGTCAGAATTTTCCTCATTTTCTTCATCCAAAACGCACTTTTACGTGAACAATTTATCCCACGGTGATGAGGAATTCGATTCGGTTGAATTTTCCACTTTACCACGATTCACGGCAATTTATGCTATTTGCGGAATTCATTCATCGAATTTCACACCAGGTTAATTACCCTTTGGGTAAAAACCTCAAGCATGTCATGACATATTCGGTGACCTGGAAGCTTTTTTGTTACGAAAATAAGAACAATATACATAGAGAAAAATTTTGTCACGTTTCTTAGAGATTTTTCGAATCCGTGATTGAAAAAAAAAATGGATCAACGAAATCGTCATCATTTTTTCAACAGGCTAAATGAATATGAAGAAAAGTTTTTGAAGACGGAATTTTCGAGGATTTTTTTCCCACAATTTTAAAAAGTACTTAGAGGCTTGTAAAAAAAAATCTGAATAAATCCAAAATAGCGATCTGAGGGCTGATTCGATGTAAGATCCCATATAATATAAAACAGAAAAATCGTTATTTCGGGTCGGTAATCGAATTCGGTGTCGGTAATCGAATTCCGTTTACGATACCGACTTGCAACGATCTGCACCGGCACAGGGGTGGTGCTCTCGTCCCTGTGAAAAGCTCGTAGAGTCTCTCGCTAACTGGCCATCGTATGGGGGTCATGGGTATGGAAAAGCGTTAAATCTGAATACCAGCTCGACTCTATTTCCGTCTCCTTTACTGTTATAGGGAAGCATTCCACCTTACTCCGTACAGATGGTGTTTTAATACCCACCAACTTGAATATTCAGCCCCGTTTAACACCCGTATCTGCACTGACTACTCCGTACGCCGCGCTGTTGGTATAAATGCGCGATTTGCGAAAATAAACGAGAATATATTTTGTTTTTTTTTGTGGCTCTTCATTTTTACTGTACAAGTTCAAATTTCAAATTGACCCAAATCGCTGGAAATTTTAAGTAATATCATTTTTTAATCACTAGAATCATGAAACGTCAAAAATTGAAGATAGTCTGTGAAAATCACTCGAAATCACTAGAAAATTATTCAGAAAAAAGGAAAAAAAAATATAATTTTTAGTGATTTTGAGCCCCTCAGTAAGAAAAAAGAAGCTCTACCAATTTCAAATATAATAAATAGTAATTATTTAATTCCAGTATGATTCGATTCTAGAAAAACGTTTCGAAAATTGAAAACCTGAATATATTGATATTCTGATTCCTGTTTGAGAATTTGGTGAAAGTGTTTCCCGGAGCTTGCGGTTTTCTTTCTCGTTTCCGATCAAGATTTCAACTTTTTGCATTCACTTGCATATTCATAGGGTACCCCAAAACCCGGTCGACTTGACTCGACTCGACTGGACCCCTCCATCATTTTCCGGTATCCCGAGTTTAAGTGTATTCATACACGTATACATACAAGGAAAACTTCGTCCCTGAACTACACGGTTCCCTTTTTTCCTTCCTCTTCCTCTCTCCGGTTCAGAATAGATAAGGATTCATTCAACATCCTGACAGGATAAATTTCCGTCTATTACAGACCTGAAATCATCCAAATGGAAAGACAAGGTTTCGACTGTATTTTGAATAATGAAACAAAAAGATAAATTACTTTTTGTAATCTATAATTTTATGTAATTTCACAGAAGCACGGCGGTTTTTTTTTTGCGTTGTTGTTCAACTGTCAATAATTTTGGCACTAATTCTGAACGTCATTTTCTTACGTTTCTCTGAAAAACGTTTAAGCTCAAATGAGCTTTTTTCAAGATTTTTAGCTACTCGATCGATTTCGAGCTTCTTGAGCTTTCGAGATTTTCAGCTTTTCAGGTCCTCGATGTATTTCGAGCTTCTTCATTATTTTCAAACTTCTCGAGCTTTCGAGATTTTTAACTCTTCGATATATTTTAAGCTTCTCGATTACTTTCAAACTTCTCGAGCTTTCGAGCTTCTCGGCTCCTCGATATATTTCGAGCTTCTCGATTATTTTCCAAACTTCTCGAGCTTTCGAGCTACTCGATATATTTCAAGCTTCTTAAATATAATCTAAACTTCTCGAGCTTTCGAGCTTTTCGGCTTCTCGATATATTTCGAGGTTCTCGATTATTTTCAAACTTCTCGAGCTTTCGAACTTTTCGGCTCCTCGATATATTTCGAGCTTCTCGATTATTTTCCAAACTTCTCGAGCTTTCAAGCTTTTGAGCTTCTCGATTATTTTCAAACTTTTCGAGCTTTCGAGCTTTTCGGCTCCACGATATATTTCGAGCATTCTCGATTATTTTCCAAACTTCTTGAGATTTCGAGCTTCTTCAGCTTTTGCGCGTCTTGGACTTCTCAAGCTTTCGAAGCTTTTTGAGCTTTTTCAAAACTGTTCTCAGTATTTCGGACTTTACTGAGCTTTTCCCAGCATGCGAGGATTTCCGAGCTTTTTTTTTGGTACTGCTGAGCTTTTTTTCGAAAGCTCAGTTAGCTCGAAATGCGAAAGCTCGCAGCAATTCTCTGTACTATGTGCCTATCAATAAGGAATAAAAAAAAAAGGAGTGAAAAAAAAATGGGAAAAGAGAAATACTGAGGGAATAACAGTAAAAGCTGTACGATTGAAAAAAAAAAGAAAGAAGAGTATAAAAAAAATAAAACCTTATGAAATGTACGACTCAGCGTCACAACGTCTACGTCCTAAAACATAGAGTGAGATAGAAAGAGACAGAGATGGAAAGTGGTGAATATGAAATAAGCCTCGAGCTTTTGATATGGCATAAGTTAAGGGCGGGGGACCACTTCCCATACCACGGCAACCGGTCCGGTCATGTCTCAGTCAGCAAGAGCTTGAAACACTTGAAAAAGTTCACAACCCAACCTGACCTTAGGAGGGGAGACGAGTGGGGAGGTTTGTTTCAAGCACCGCGAGAAGAGGGGGAAGGGGGAGGGGGAGGGAAAGGCGAGATACCAAACTCTGCAATATCCTATGATTTATTATATGATTTTGCGAAAGTTCCCTCGCGCGAGCGCCAGGTTTCTAGCGGTGATACAATATAAGTTGTTGTATATAGTAGACCGCAGATTTTACTATACGGAGCTTTTGCGATTGTTTTACCAATTAACTCTACTTTATCAGGGTGAAATGCGCGGTTCTGGATGGATCGTTGTATTAAATTTCAAAGACAAAAAAAAACTCGAAATAAAGAAACTTTTCGCAGCCATTTTGAATTTTTAATTGATTGCTAAAGACGAGTTTGAACGGAGCTTTCGAGCTTTCGAGCTTCCGAGCATTTTTCAGAAGAAAAGAAAAACCGAAAACAACAAGAAATTTAGAGACTGAAGAAGAACAGAAAATGTTCCTGGTTGTAGGCATCGTCAATTTTTGCAACCCCAAAATCCCCCAAAACCCTCAAACTTAGAGAACGAAATTTGGGGTGGCTTTTAAGTTTCGTAATGGAATTTCTTTTATCAAGCTTCTGCAAAGAGACTGCGAATATAGTTAATCTTGTATGTAAGCGTAATTATTTTGGATCCCCAGAATTCCAAAATTACCCCCAAAATTGGGATGGAAAAACAAACTTTATGGTAAACCTTTAAGTTCTAGCTTGAAGTTTCTTTCATTAGGTTCTTTGGGACTGGAATAAAATGGAGGATATTCAATTCTCCATATAAGCAGAAAGGACAATGTACAATCCCCAAAACCCCCAATTTCAGAGGAAAAAGCTCGGGATGGATCCTCAGTTTCTATCATCAAGTTTTTACGACAAAAAAGGGTTGATAATCATTTTTGTACGGACGAACGATAATTTTTTATCCCCAGAATCCCCAAAACCCTCAATCCCACAGAAAAAGCTCATCTTCGGTAATTTCAGTTTCGTTTCGAAATGTCTTTCATTGACTCTATGCAATAATAATTATTCTTGTATGTATGCAAGATCATTTTGAAACCCCAGAATCCCCAAAAGCCTCAACTTCGGAGAAAAAAAGCTCAGGTTAGTTTTGGAATTCTTTTTATCAGATTTTGGATACAGCAAGGAAACATATAATCTTCAATTCTGCATACAAGAGTTCCCAGAATCCCCAATACCCTCAGTTTCAGACGAAAAAAGCTCCGCTTCTTTTTTTTAGGTTTTCATTTCAGATTTCTTTCATTGAATTTCTACGAAGAAGCAGAGGTTACACAATCATTTTTTATACGTACGCAGAATAATTCCGAAACCCCAGAATCCCCAAAGCTCTCAAAATTGAGGAGACAATAGAAAATCTCTTAATTTTCTTGTAAAATTCGAATATTCAGATTCTCAATAACAATGAATAAACCGAAAGATAAGCAAAGGCTGTATAATCCCGTCAACCCCACGTAAAAAATCGCAGGACCCGCGAAATCTGAAAAAAGCTCGTCGAGTTTTATTTTTTTCTTCCACCCTGTTGTTTATTTTCGAAAGCTCCGAACCTCCCCATGCGGTGGGCCGTCGGCGTCGTACGGGATGAGGATAGGGATGAGCCCTAATTTACCAGAATGTCACCGTCGGGGATAAAAATGCAGATTTTACTATCGCTTCGGGGGCCGAGCCGGATTCGAACGGGACGCGGATGTTCGGGGTGCGAATACCACGCGGGGTGATTCCGTGCCGTGAAAAACTAGGGTAAACGTCACCCCCACCCCGGAAGAGAGACAAAAAAAGCTGTGCTTTGACGAAATTCAACCACGACGGACAAAACGGGACCGAGATTTCGTCAATTTCACCAAAAATCCCTCTAAATTTGGAGCTTTCAGGCTTAAAGCTTTCGAACCCTCGAAGATTTCACCTCTTTTTTTCTTCCTTTCCACTGTATTTTCTCCTATTTTCTTGAGACTCATACGTTTATCTTATAAAGCGATGGCTCAAACACCTTAGGTGATCCTCTTCGAAAATTATATCATTCTCACTTTCTTTTTTCTTTTTGTGCTTTTCTGATTCAAATCACAACGTCGGAGGTCATCGATAAGAATATTAATTTTTTCTGACTATTTTTACATTTCCCTTTTCACTGAGGAAACTACAAAATGAACATTGAAATAAGAGCTTTTTTCATACAGAAAAGTTTCATGGGAATCAATAAGAAGAAAATTTGATCAACACTTGAAGAGAAGAGAGAAAGCACAGAAAATCTATTTTGGATTTTTCTTTCATCATGTGTCTGGACCTGAATTCTGACGTAATCAAATTTTGTTTTATTGCTGTTTGGAGACGATTCGATTTTTTAGTAATTTTTGTGTCCCAGATATTTTGTTTGATTTTCTTTTTCTTCTGCTTCTTCTTCTTCAAAAAAAAAACCTCAAACTCCGATTATATGGAATTTCTGTCCTCGTAAGAGAATCCCATCTATTTCGTCGTTCCTCTAGGTGCAAAGAAAAAGAGAGAATATCTCTGAAAGTCGATTTTCTTCTGAAAAAAAAAATGAAAAAAAAAATCATATCTGCACTCTGTTATAATATAATATGCGAGGAATGTGAGAAAAATTTCTCTTTGTATCGTCGGCGTTGCTGTAAAATCAATTCTTCAGATTCTCAGGACACGAAAGAATATCATTGAACTACTTTTGAAAATTCCCTGAGTCTGTTCTTTCACCGTGTTATTCTACACTGGTGGAAATAAAATGTCAAATTTTACAAATCAAAATTTTTTTACTAAATATACCTATAATCAAAATGACCAAATAATGATAGTTTATTAAATTACGAAGTGAATTTGGATAACAATTCAAGTAATTTGAATACTAACTTCAGTAATTCAAATAGTAATTCAAGTAAATTGGCCAGAAATGCAAGTAATTAAAATAACAATTCGACTGATTTGAATAAAATGATAATTCAATTATTCACGAAGTGATAAAAGTTTCTGGAAAGAGTAACGAAAGAAAAATATACATCCTTCCAAGTTTATCCATCGATCTGTACACATATAAGATGAAATATACTATATAAGGTATACATAAATCCAGAAAATCCCTGAATACTGCAGCTATTGCAGATGCAAAGCTAGGAGGAAAATTTGTCGTCTATTTTCCCGACCTAACCAAACCTTTAGCCAGCTTTCAGCTATCCAACATATCTCACACTTCCCCAATCTCATCGTCAGTCTCGAGAGCTTCAAAGTTTCATAGCTGCTCGAAACGAATATTGGGATCTAGCTCATTGATGGTATCAAAAAATTGGCTGGCTCTTCAAGAACCTGGATAAAAATGGAACCAACTCTTTCACAAAAAAAAAAAAAAAAAAAAAATTTACCCTAAAAGTAAAGCGGAAAAAATTTTATCCTTTGGCTGCGGTGTTAGCGTATTTTTTCCCCTCTTTTTTTTCACAATTTCCAGAATCGTTCTGATCCTCGAACGACTACTGCGTTCACCCTTCGAGAATTTCGGATTTTCGATGTCATTCGCTTTGGCGCCATCGTCTTCTTTCTTCTACAACCCTCCTCAATTGCCAGAAGGGGAACAGAGGAGAAGTGCCTCGATTTTTCGATTTTTTTTTCTCGCCAATTTTATAATCTCCATTTTCGATATCGTAGAATTATAGAGAGAAATTTTGCATCGAATTATCGGAGCCAATTTCGTAGAAAAAAAAAAATGAACGAAGATATAAAATCAAGAAGAAGCTAAATTTATCGTGTGAAATTTTGGATTTTACTTGATTTTATAATATTTTTCACAAATTTATAAACATTTGATTAGCAATTTCAAGTAATAATTTTAATAGTAACTCAATCAGTAATTCAAAGAATTTTATGAGTCATTGAAGTAATTTGAATAGCGATTAAAATTGATCCGAGTAATTCGAACAATTCGAATGGCTCCTTATTTTCAGTGATTTTCGTAGTAACTTGATTACTTTGATTAGTAATTAAAGTAATATGTGATATAAATCGATCAATTCGAATAGTAATTTGAGTGATTCGAGTAACAATCCAAGTAATTGAATCGTAATCTATAGGAGTTGAATGGTAATCCGAATATAGTAATTTGTATGAGTAATTCAAGTAATATGTGAAGTAAATCAATCAATTCGAATAGTAATT
>JAFFZH010016124.1:51025-62990 GCA_018420115.1 Euura saliciscinereae | reverse complement strand
AATCTTAATCTACAGGGATTTGAATGGTAATCCGAATATAGTAATTTAATGAGCAATTTCATTAGTATTGCCAGTAATTTTAATAAAAATAATCCAGTAATTATGAAAATTCAGGTTAGTAATGTGAAAAAAAATGTATACCATTCCAAATCCACAGCCTTCTCTATCAGCATTCGAATCCAGATGCATAATTACTCAGACCAGAATTTTCAATTCCAAACAAAATCCTCTATCGCCATTTCATCAGCTGAACCACTCGCTGAGCTTAACCGCATGGATAATTTGATGGAAGGCACAACAGCGCTGATAGAAGATTGGCTAGTCGAGTTGCCAGCGTTGAGTTATGCGGAGCATTTCGATGTGGCTACGCAGTTTGCTCGTTAAACCTCTAGCGGGCGTCAACCAATTAGCAATTAACAATTAATGGTGGCGCAAAGCCGATGACAGGGTTGCAGGAAACACGTAGCAGTAATGGTTAACCGCAAATTAATTTTTTCTTCTCCCAGAATTAACCTCAACTATTCACTCTATCGAAATCTAAATGGCCTTTTTTATTTCAAATCTGAAACCTTTTTTCAGCTTCTGAAAACGTGAAAGAAGCAATTCAAGTAATTCAACTGATTCGGATAAAAATGTAGTAATGAGGATAGTAATTCAAGTATTTTAGACAGTAAGTCGAGTGATTTGAATAACAATTCACGGTCTTTGGATAGCAATTCAAGTAATTCGAATACTAACTCCAGTAATTCGAATAGTAATTCGAGTAATTTGGAGAGCAATTGGACATAAATCCAAGTCATTCAAATAACAATTCAACTGATATGATTCAAATGGAATTCGAGTAATGACAGTAATTCAAGTAATTCGGATAGCAATTCAAGTAATTTGCATACTAACTTCAGTAATTCAAACAGTAATTCGAATAGATCAAATGGTTTGAGGACATAATGAGGTAATGAGGAGGTAATGAGGACAGTAATTCAAGTAATTTGAATAGCAATTCGAGTAAATTGGACATATATTCAAGTAATTTAAATACTAACTTTAGTAATTGAAACAGTAATCCAAATAGATCAAATGGTTTTCAATTTTTTTTTAAATAGTAATTCAAGTAATTTGAAGAGCAATTCAAGTGATTCAAATAAAATTCGAGTAATGGGGACAGTAATTCAAGTAATATGAATAGCAATTCGAGTAAATTGGACATACGTTCAAGTAATTTAAATACTAACTTCAGTAATTCAAACAGTAATTCGAGTAGATCAAATGGTTTTCAACTTTTTTTAATAATAGTAATTCAAGTAATTTAAAGAGCAATTCAAGTGATTCAAATAAAATTCGAGTAATGAGGACAGTAATTCAAGTAATTCGGATAGCAATTCAAGTAATTTGCATACTAACTTCAGTAATTCAAACAGTAATTCGAATAGATCAAATGGTTTTCAATTTTTTTTTAATAGTAATTCAAGTAATTTGAAAAGCAATTCAAGCAATTTGAATAGCAATTCGAGTAAATTGGACGTACATTCAAGTAATTGAAATAACAATTCAACTGATTCAGGTAAAAATTGAGCAATGAGGACAGTAATTTAAGTAGTTTGAATTGAAAAATCCAAGGGCAGGAAAAATGACATTTGAATACGAACAAATATCTCCAAAAATCTGTAGAAATTCTTTTTTTTCAGAGCTTTTGCAAGCTCTGAATTCCTACTGTGTCTGAACAAAGAGACTTGAGGTTATTTTCCGTTCTCGAATGAGTTCCACCGACCTATTAAACAGCTCGTTCACAATTACAAAATTTCGTGTCACGTATATCTGAATTATCCCTGGTAATATTTTTCACCGACTTAGTCGGGGCAAAGTGGTGAATTTATCACTAGGACGTAGAAGTGATTCGTCAAGGGTTTTGGTGGATGTTTAGGTAGGGGATGCGGATAAGGGCCGGGGGTTACTGTGAGAGGTACCCGACCCACGGTCACGGTCGTAGGAATTTGTCCCGTTAACAAATTCTTCACCGAGGTCCCTCCTCTTCTCTCCTTCATGCCTCCGGACTACGGATGCGAAATCTTTTCGCAACTTCGTAAATTCGTCCCGTGGACATTATCTAGGCCGGCCACCATCCCTGACCCATAAATAACTCCCCCTAAGCTACTGGCGGTGAAGATATTAAAATGAAGAAAAAAAAATAGAACGCAGTCGAAGACAAGAAGATTCTTTTTGAGCTCGAAAAAAGCTACTTTTTTAGGATCAGATTGCTCAAACTTTGACGAGAAATTCTATGAGAAGATGATATGAATAGCAATTCAAGTTATTTCATCAGCAATTCACAGTAATTTCAATTGGAATTCAGGGATTTTAATGGCTATTCAAGTGATTCAAAAAGCAATTCAAGTAATTTTAATATCCATTCAAGTAATTTGATTAGTAATTCAAGTTATTTGAATTGCGATTCAAGTGCTTCGAATAATTTGAGCAACGATTTGGGTCATTTAGATCTCAATTCAAGTAATTTGGATAGTGATTTGATAATTACAATATCAATTCAAGTAATTTGATTAGCAATTCAAGTAATTTGGATATCAATTCAAGTAATTTGATTAGCAATTCAAGTAATTTGGATATCAATTCAAGTAATTTGATTAGCAATTCAAGTAATTTGATTAGCAATCCAAGTAATTTGGATATCAATTCAAGTGATTTGATCAGCAATTCAAGTAATTTGGATATCAATTCAAGTAATTTTATTAGCAATTCAAGTAATTTGGATATCAATTCAAGTGATTCAAATAACAATTCAAGTAATTCAAACAGTGATTAAAGTAATTTTGATAGTAATTTCTCCAAAGATCTTCGATGAAAATTTGCTGAAATAATCAAGCTTCCAAAATCTGAAGTTGAAAAAAAAAAGGATCCAAAAAAAAAAACGTGAAAACAATTGAAATCGCAAAAAGTGTGATACGATAAAAAAATCTTACTCATTCTCGGCGTATCTGAAATAAGTTTCGCGGAAATCGCACCATCTTATTTTCGCATCATGGATTGTTTTATTCGATTTCTGTTCCACAACTGTACCGCAGTTTTTTCTCCCTTCCTAAGATACGAGAACCACCACCACTACCATCAAGACACTTATATAAAGTCCCTGAAAATATCCCGTCGAGCAGCGATAAGCCCCAAGCTGACCATCCTTATCTCTGTGGCCACCGGCTTACAAAAAACTACCGCAGATTCTTTCCGCTGTGTCTTCTTTTTTATCTTCATCACCAAGTCGGTGGACGACCTCGGACTCTGAAAATTCTCAACGGAAATCTTCAGTCTCTCGGTGGAAAATTTTCATCTGACACAGAAAATGGAAAAATCAAGTTTTTCTCAGATTCCCAGATTATCCAATTTTTGAAGTGGTGTCAATTGTCGAAAAATTTAGTGAGAAGGTTGACATAAAACGCATTTTGAAGCCTAGAGTGTCTTCTTCAAATTGCGTTTTTGATATCCCATCTACGTTAAACGGTTCCAAAGTTATGCTACTTTTAATCAACTCGTAGGAAATTCGCACTGACTGAGCTTCCACCCAAAAATGCTTCAAAGGACAGAAGAATTTTTTTTCACAGATTTTTTAAATCAATAATTAGAAGGGATTCAATAACTCGGCGAAAAAAGATCTTAGACCAAATGTCAAAAATGGCATTTGAAGAGGACAGAACAAACTTGGAAATAAATTTTCAACGATCCTTTTACCCAAATTTTTCGCAAAGTTAGAACACTTCAAAAGAACGTAAGTTTTCGGTCGATTTTTTGTGTGCAAAACCGTTTTTCAATTTGTTCGGGATTCAATAACTCGGCGAAATAAGATCTTAGACCAAATGTCAAAAATGGCATTTGAAGAGGACAGATTAAGCTTCAAAATGAATTTTTAACGATCCTTTTACCTACATTTTTCGCGAAGTTATACCACTCTAAAAAAACATATTCAAGTTTCCAAGCGAATTTTCGTTCGAAAATACTCAGTATCGCAATCAGCAAGTTTCGAGACAGCAAATAACGGATTGGATGTACGTATAGAGTGGATTGATAGAGTTCCGAGTCTCGATTCGGTGTCGTTAGAGACTGAGCTAAAAACTTACCGAGCTCGACAACTCTGTACTTGAGATAATTAGCTCGTAGTTAGTTCCTGTTCCTCTTCCTCGTGCTCTTGCCCACTATTCTTTTTCTCTCTACTATTTTCTCCCCGTCTTTTTATTCGATTCGTTTCCGACTAGCATTCTCGTCGACTAAGCGAAGAATGTGCTGAGCTTGGTAATGGCAGCCAATTAAATAAGTGCTCTTTACTCTTGTTGATTATCCACTCGCAGAAAATTCTTCAACGATATCCGAGACAGAAGTTACTTAGAGCTTCGAGTCCTCAAGAAATCGCCTGGGAATCGTTTGATATCATTTTTCAAGGATTCCAATCATTCAGAAGTCCCTCGAATTTCCTGACGATGATGGAAAATATTTAAAAATCGGTAACAAAAAAAAATCCAAACATCGTACAAAGTCAATTTTTAGGGGTGGAAATCATTTCACGATTAACAGAAATCACTTTGAAATGGATAAAAGCACGATTTCTTATCGTATCTCCTCATAAAGGGATGAAAAAAAATTGTAGAACGAATAAGACTGTGAGGAGAAAAAAAAGGAGGAAGAAGAAGTTGACCCCCGACGCTATGGGACACACAAAGTCCCCAAGAATAAACTATTTGTTTGCGCAAAGCCCCAATGTGCGGGAATCTCGTGTTTCCTCAGTCCATGTCGGACTCGAGTTTTCCCGCCCTGAGCTGCTCCTAACAACGCATCATTTCCGGGCAAAGCCGCACCGGAACTGAAGCTCGAACTGGAGGTGGAAGACGTCAACCTATTCCCAAAAATTACTCGCACCGCAACCCGGGGCGTCCATTAGAAACGTAAACGAGATCATAACTTGGGAATCGCACTTCTGCCACCGAGGTTACGCTTCACCAATTATTTTTACGATTTGAACGAAATGCACACCGTGAGTCAAATACCGCGAAAAAAGAAGCCACTCTAAATTTGGGATCGTTTTATTGACGGGTTCCAGAATGGCGGACGACAAGAATGTGAAAAAAAATCGTATTTTGGGATGACGATATTGTTTTTACACAGATAAAACGGATGGACCGATTTGGATGAAATTTGGACCACAAGTAAAAAACATTGCAAAGATACTAGACTGAAATTTTCAGATCATTTTAATCACCGGATCCAAAATGGCGGACATCTAAAATTGAAGAAGAAGATGAAAAGAAGCACTAATCTCCTTGTTTTCCCTTTTGAATCACCCAAAGTCACCTTAATATTCATTTGCTCTCCAGATGTGACCAGAATTTTTTACTTCAAAGCTGGATAAAATTTTTTTTAAAGTATTTTTATCACAGTTTTGTACAATTCGACAACAGTTTTTTCAGTTTCATTTGCCCAATTTGAATTTTGATTTCAAATTTATTTGAAAAAAACTCCAGGTCTGACAGATTTTGATTATCGACTGTTCAATTTTGAAAAATTTCATCCAGCTCGTATTTCCCGAGAGTCAATGAATGGGAAAAAGGTTCTTTGAGAGCGTAGAGAGGACATAAAAAAAAAGGTGAAAAAATTGTAGGTCAGGTCTATAAGCTCACACGGAGCGAAAGCTCTGGGTGTAGGCAAACATAGGCGAAGCACGTGGTGATAAAACCGAGAAGCCCATCCAGAGATTCTCCAGGTGTCGGGAGACGCTTTCATGCTCGGTACGCCACGTAATTATTCAGGCTTTTGTCCGCACTCCACCGACTCCGCCCGAGTCCGCAAGCTCCGCAAGCTCCACAGGCTACACGTAGGCAAGAGTTAGCGGAATCCTGCAACAATGTGTTTCACCGAGTAATGATATGCGTAGCTAGCAATTTACCGAAAGCCCATGAACCCTCGGGCCGTTTCACACCAATGTTGGAAACAAAAACATGAACAAAAAAAAAAAAAAAGTAGGTATACAGTAATGTACAAAAATAGTTTGTGGGAAACTTTTAGACGGAGATGTGATAGAGGATTTTTTCAATGTGCTTTCAGACTCTGTTGACTCTGTTCAGTCTGTAGTTTTTTTTTTTTGTTTTGTTTTTTGATACAACTGAAATTCAGGTTCATTTTTGGGATTATTTAGCTGCTGAAAAATCATTTCAAGACATTTTTTTTTATTTTTGAAATAGTCATTTTGAGATCTTCAGTGACTCGTTAAGTTCCTGTGAATTAATTGATGTTCGTCAAAATCTGTCTACTTTTTTTTCAGATATTAAATATTGAGATTTTTATTTTTGGAAATTTTTGGAAAGACAGATTTTCTTCTACTGATTGTAAAATCAATTTCTAATGAGAGTCACTTCCATTTTTTCCGTAAAAAAAAAGAAAAGAAAACTGTGAAACTAACAATTTCAATTACTCAGAAACCAATTTTACAATTGATACAGTTTTTCAATAATTTATTTTCATCAATTTTTTCGCTTTTTTCTTTTTTGTTTTTTTCAACGCTTCATTCTCGTTTCGGTAAACCGTGCGGCTTTACTGCAATTAGTTGGCAAAACATCGTTCGAAATCCCATATCAATTTTTTATATTCCATTTCAAGTTTTTTTTATACAATTTCTTTTTTTTGTCTCTTAACAAAATTCTACTGAAATTTTTTTTATTCCCTGAACGATTTGATGAAACACTAGCTGCACAACAAGATAAACAACAAAAATTTATAAGAATATTGAAACATCGGACAGATTATTAAGCTTCTAGAAAAAAGCTCCTAGAATTTTTTTCCTGAACAGAAGAAAATGAGGGAAAAAAAAAATTTTGGTTTTATTTCCTGAAAGCTTTTCTGTGCCAAAAAAAAAAGAAAACTCTTTAGTCCTGAGTAGAGTAGGTATCTCAGTTTCTGACATTGAGCGTCTTTCTGTGCCACGCCTAGTGCGTGGGGTGTGAATATCGACAGTCATCCTATGACGAAAGGTTTCGCATCCATATCCATATCCTATACTGTGATAAGTTCACCATTTTTCTTCAGAGCCAGATATCGCCATCTGTTACCGACAGTCTGTCGATTCGATGCTGTGTGATCACAATGAGACCCTCCGCGAAGCTCGATACTGAATTCTACGAAAAAAAATATTGAACGAAATTTAAAAGCTCTGCTCTAGAAGCTTCAAACGCATTCTGAATTATTTTTGGAATAAAAATTCTAGAAATTCTTCGCAAGCTCAAAAAACGATACAATAGAAAACGACTTCGTAACGAATGGAGGAGAAAATCTGGATTCAAAAGCACAAAGTTCGAGCTTAATTTCGAAAAATAAAATCCGTCGGTGATATCTTCATATTATTATAGCCTCTTAATATCACGGAAGTAGAGCTTGCGAAAAGTGTGAATTGAAACAATGAGCTTGACGAGCTTTCTCACAATCAATTTTTTTCCTGAATATCGAAATTTATCCAACTCAATATTTGATTTGCCTGTTTCAGTGATTTTTATAGACGTTTATGCCTGCTTTTGGAAAACTGAAAATAGTTAAAGATTAATGGTATCAAAATTGTGTACAAATTAAAAATTGAAAGCTCAAAAAAGCCTTCCTTCATTTTCCACGGAATTTTATAACATTGTGTAATTTTCAAGCTCAAGAGAGGCAACAAAAAATGGTAAAAAAAAATTCTCAAGATCGAAGATTGGGATGATAATTGATTCAATATTTCAGCTGTCAAACACCGAGTTTGTATAAATCGCAAAAAACGAAACACAAGTCGTTCCTAATCTCTGCGTGTAACGATTTTCCTCAAAGCTCGTTCTGCCATGTCTCGAGCGAACCGAAGGAGACAGATTTGCATTTCAAGGAGAAAATTAATGTACGATGCTGTACGGGGTGGATGAAAGCTCCCGGCAAAAGCTCGCAAGCACGGATACAGAAAAGATAGAGGGACGAGGGGGTATTACGGACCACCTGATCTAACGACGCGATAACTCCGTGCTGCAAGCTACGCGAGCAGAGCTTTACCCACTTTCACAGAGATATTCGATGAAATACATTTTTCCTTTTTTCAATTCTCCTCCTCATTTTCGCTCTATGAGAAGCGGAATGTTATAGTTAACGTGAATCAAAGAAGCGACAGACAATTTTCTATACCCGAGATTTTTCATATCTGACGTATCTCACCGCTGCCACCAATGTCACGATTCCAACATTGAGCAGAATATGAATGAAAAAAATGACAGTGTTCGGTCAAGTTCGACTATCGCCTTTCATCGACGCTCCATATGAGCTTGATTCGCCAAAAGCATGAGCTTTCGAATCCCACCCCTCGAACCAAGTCCCAGTTTGACCTCAGAACGTGACGATATACGTCTCGGGTAATAACGAGCTTTGGAACAATAAGACGTAGCGAAGAAATAGCGGAGAAAAGGAAGGCGAGAAATAAGGGTGAGAATAAGAGAGGAGGTTCTAGGTACAGAATGGCGTAACGGGAAAGGAATAGAACCTAACCTGACCTAAGTGAAAAGCACAGGCGACTGGAGAGAGAGAGAGCGGTTCAGTGGTGACATAAATAAAATTCACCACTGGTAGAGTAACGAGACGACATAGCCGCCGCGGTGAGACCATGAGGATACAACGCATTACCCAGACTGCAGAGTGCAGAGTGCAGACTGGAGGTAGAAGGTGCATCCAGGTAACCAGGTACTCAAGTATCCGGGTCGTGTGGGACTGGTACACCTAGTTTGGATCAATTTTACCCACCTTGGCTCGGGTTGGTTTGGTTCGCCTTATCCTGTCGGGGAGACTCCATCTTATCTCCCTTTTACTGACTCTATTTCTTAGTCTGTTTGCTGTATCGTCAAACCGGAGAATTGTGATTTTTTGCACGGTTTTTCGCGAAACATGGTCAAATATTGCTGAAAATTAACTTTCCGGTCTTCTTTGAATCCAATTACCTTACCGCTTCGGAATCCTGATCTGATTACCAATCGATATACTAGGTAGCATACGGCGTACCAAAATGTGGCTCCTTAAGCTCGTAGCTGCCGCGAGTTTGGATCCAGATATCCTCGAAGTTGGAGAACTGACGTGAGTTCGGTTCAATTATCCCAAGTTTTAGGGTTTCCGTATGTGCCTCGACGTCCCTTAACCTTCTGCCATCCCACTTTCCACCCAATTTTCCTGTTCCTGTCCCTTACCCAGGGTGTTTCCTGGAAACGGAGCGAAGCCCGCGTATCCGGAGATGGACACACGCGTCTTTAAGTGGAAAGTAGGAATTCGGAAAGTTTAACGCGTGTATTGCAGTCACGAAACCGAGAAGATACCGACTCGACGTTGACGTGACGAGATACGGAGGACCCAATCGGCTTAAAGTTGAGCCTCAGGGCTCGTAAGATCGTTACGACCGTCCTGTCCTCGGGACCAGACCAGACTTCGAGATGCTTTCGAGCACCGTCGATCCTGATGAAAAATAAAATGTAACAGAGTTCGACGGTTCTCGGAAGAAGAAACTGACAAAAAGCTCAATTTGATGAAAATTTGATTTTTTTCAAAGTATTTCAATATAATTTTAATGAAATTTTACAATATTAAAAGGTGAAATAAGATCGAGTCAATCAACTTGTTGATAATGCTATAAGTTCGAAGTTATTTTTTCTTCTGGGACCAGGCAGGTGTGAAAAGCTCATTTCGATATCGTCGAGCTTTTCATCGCGTCGAATGAGGATTGTGAAAGAAAAAGCTTACAAGAACCGGAAATAATTCGGTATATTAAGCAGTTTGTGCGAATCCAATTCATAATTCAAGAGTCAACGAACGAAAGTTATAAACAGAGTTCCATAAACTTGTGAACAAACTATTTTCAGACTCTAATCGATATTCTATGACTCGATAGTAGACTCTATTCGAACCGTCCGATTATCGTGGACTATCTAAAAATGTCTGGACAAAATTAATTCAAAATCGTGAAGAGCTTTTTTTGTTTGACTTCAATTATTGAAATGGGATTAGAGATGAAACTGTTTTTTTTAATCTCTGGCCGACCAATTTATGTGTTATTTTTAATGCTGAATAATTAACAGAGTTGATTATTCAGCGGGCTGTATGAACTTTTGACCCTTTTTGTTTCTCCACTTGATGAATTATTATCGCTGCAAAAAGCGTTCATACGTGCTTCGGAGTAGTATTACTGTACAGTTTATGATTATCGATTGGACGGAAATTGCGGTGCTGTTTCCGATTTTAACAATTTTCAAACCATGGGATACTTCACGAGATGTACGAGTTTTGTATAATCCGAAATTACTAGCTTTAGTCTGTGCTTTTTTCGACAGAAAAAAAAGGAAAGTTCGTTCGTGCAGTTTTCTGTAGCTCTACTTTTTTCGATCATTTTCAGCCTGATCGGGTCCGAGAATTCTTAAAATTGACGAAGTGACGACGGTTTTTGTGAAACGGAGGCCAGTGAGAGGGCAACTTTTCCACTGATTTTATCCCAGAAGACTTTGGACACCATAACTCTGGATGTATTCGTCCAATTTCGATGGAATTCCGCACAGAGATTCTCAGGATCGATAGTTTCGGACTGGGATTATTGAGTCGGATGCAAAAAAGTGTGCTGAAAAGCGACGAAAATATTAAAAAGTCGTTGAAACGATCATATTTCGTGAAATATGTTGAAGAACCGGAAGATCCTGGCTCAGGCCACAACTACCGATGATGAGAGTCTGTGTGCGAAATTTCAGGCAAATCGGCCAAGTGGATCCGGAGTTATAGCGAGAAATGTGAAGCTCAGGTGGTAGCGTCAGTGCTTTCGAATTCGACGCTCGAACATCGACGGTGACTCAGTGTCGGCTCCTCTCGTTGCGTTGCTACTTAATTCGAACGTTTCAATGTTCATTTTGTAACAACAAAGTCAGTATTTCTCTGTTCCACAATTTCCCCGCTAATTGAGTGCGCTGAAAACAAGGTGTACGCTCTTGGACTGGTTGTACTTTCTTCCAAAGTACAATAAAGATCTTAAGCCGGTCGCTAATTGCGCGTAAGCATACGTCTGGTTGCTGACAGGCTGTTTTCGACATAACGTACCGTTTCACGCTTGTGAATCATAAACGTTGATGACGTTTAGTTGTTATCGTACTAAATGTCGAGCTTTCTTCAGAATTCAGTATTTAGTTGCTCGAATTACAGTGAAAACTTACCATATATCTATAGCAAACCATTGTAGGTCAGAATCGGAGCTTTTTGTTGAATTTTAAGTTCACAAAATGCTCCGAGCCATGTGTATTGGAAAATTGGTAATATTTATTCGTTCAATTTTTCAATCGATGATCGATACGCTCTAGTTGAACAAATAACACGACCTGCGTGTATCTTATAACGTTGAAAAAGCTCAGAGGCGTGGTAGCGCGGTTACTCTGTACCAACCAACCAACCAACCAACCAACCAACCATCCGACCTACTTCAAATATATGCTTTTCCAATCCTGACCATAAATCCCAAACGACCGACGGGCCGTGGGCTCCCTTCTACAATTTACTTTTATTATTTACCTTCCATCTGTGTAAGGTAACTAAAGAAAAACACCACCAGGCACGTATTCTTTGCGCAAATGAATATTATAACCACAGCACACACCGAAGTACTTCACTACGTTTTTTCTTTCTATTTATATCACTCTCCTTTTTTTGCACATTTTCATTAATTGATTTTTCATTTTCCATTCTCCATTTCTTGTATTCTATTTTCTATTTGGTATCTTTTGTCTTCTGTTTTCTGTTTTCTGTTTTCCATCTTCTATTTTCTGTCTTCTGTCTTCTGTCTTTCATCTTTTATCTTGTGTCTTATACCTCCCATCTTCTGTCTTCTGTCTTTTGTGTTTTATCTTCTATCTTTTGTCTTCTGTCTTTTGTCTTCTGTCTTTTGTCTACTGTCTTA
>JAFFZH010016124.1:20478-33515 GCA_018420115.1 Euura saliciscinereae | reverse complement strand
TTGATTCAATATCGTGCCAACATGACTTCCATATGTCACTCCAAACTTGCTTTAATATTGATTCAATGTTGCGCAACATTGAATCAATATTGCTTCGAGATTTCTTTAATATTGATTCAATATCGTGCCAATATGACTTCCACATGTTGCTCCAAACTTGTTCCAACAATGCTTCAATATTGCTCCAATATTGCTCCGAACTTTTCTCAAAATCGTATCGTTTCTTCACCTCGAATTCGAACACGAGGCTAAATTCGATGAAAAACATGAAACCGAAGAAATGATATCGCGAATTCAGACTACTCGGAATATATTCCCTTTCGGGAGTCCCGTACCTTTCATCATTCGATCGGAATTGTGGTTATCGCGGAATTTCCTAATCATCGAGCTTCTCGCGGTGTTCCAGGTTTCAAACGGAAGCTCTGAGTTCGCGGAATGGATCATGACTACATTTGAAACCAGGTATTATTCTTGCGGTAGGGAAAAAAAACGTCTTCCCCCCCCCCCCCCCCCCACAGGCCTCGAAAAGAAAGACATTGGCTTTTGGTACCCTGTTAAGTGTATTTTACGAACTTGAAACAAGAAAAGAAATATGATTCTCATGGCCGGAGGGGGCGTTGGACTTGTTCACCTTTTCGCTCTCGTTGAGTTTCGTCGCGAATTGTCGCGACTTTTCTTCTTGTAGCTATTTTTCATCTCTCATTCTCTTCTTATTTTCTTCATATTCTTTTTTTTCGAATTTCTTTCTTATTTCTTATTTTAGAAATTCAATTTTCTCTTTTCTAGAGAGATGAAGGATACGGCGAAATCTTTCATCCCAGAAACTGCAGCCTCGATCTGCTTTTCATACCTGAATCAATGATTGGAAAATAAAAGAATTTCACTGTAATTTTCAGCACACTGAATTTGTCTCGGTAGTACTTTATCCTATACTCGCATCGTTTTTTATTGTTACAAATCGATATAGAGAAGAAAAAACAAAAAGGAATAGAAATTAATGAATAAATAAAAAAAATTTCATAGTGTTCCGTGTATTTCAATCCCACAACGACAATTTCACAGAGTGAGAAATAATTGCGAAATCTATATCGTCACGTATTTTCCAATCCATCATCGAAATGGTATAATAAAAACTGCTTTGAAACAAACGAAAAAAATAATAATAAAATAAAAAGTGAAAAACAAAAAAAACAAGATAACTGAGTAAAATTCAGATCAATTTTTTTGTCTGTTGCCTTTAGTGAAAAAGGTACTTTTTTCATTCTATCATTTTCCATTAGTTTTTTTACCCTCAAAAAACATTGTTATGAATTTAAATTGAAATTGACTTTTAACACAAAATAAAAAAAGTAATTGAGTCAAAAAAGCTGCCGGTGCTGTGACAACAGCCAGGTTCCTTTGTGGGAGACCTCAACTTTTCACCATTGTTTATTGTGTTCTGTGTCGTGTATAGTATAACGACATTTTGTCATGTAGCTTCCGGGGCTTACGAAAGCTAACGGTAATTAAGCCATTAATATTGAATATAGTATCCCGTTCTCACGTCGAATCGAGTCGTGTTACGAGCCAGTTAGCACGTTCATCCCGTTCCAATTGTTGACCTTGTGTCAAGTACCGTCTCGCCAATAACGATTGTGGATAAAATAGCTCCGGAGAATTTTCTAGAGGTGATTAACATCAACACCGCACTCAAAGTACGAAACAGACAATCAATGTTTGGGGAATATTGGAGCAATAATGATCAATATTGTGTCGATAATAATCGAAATCGTATCAATATTTACTAAGATTGAAGAAATATTCATCCATTTGATATTCACATACGTATTAGAGTTATACTGGAGCAATATTGGAGCGATATTGAACAAAGATCAAAGCAATATTGAAGACATGTTGAAAAGCAATGTTGAAAAAATGTCAAATCCATATTTTACCGTCAGTCGAGCGACATCGAAATGAACACATCGAAGAAAGTTTGGAGCAACATGTAGAAGTCATATTGTGACACAATATCAAAGGAATATTGAATATGTGTTGAAGGAATATCAAAGCAAGCTTGGAGCAACATGTAGAAGTCATATTGGGACACAATATTGAAGAAATGTTGAAGCAAGTTGGGAGAAAAATAGAAGGAAGTTTGGACCAACATGTAGAATTCATATTGAGAGCCAACATTGAAGCAATAATGAAAAAATGTCGAAGCCAGTCGGGAGCAATATTGAAGGAAGTTTGGACCAACATGTAGATGTCGTATTGACAGAATATTGAAGCAATATTGAAGATGTGTTGAAGCAATATCAAAGCAAGCTTGGAGCAACATGTAGAAGTCATATCGAGAGCCAACATTGAAGAAATGTTGAAGCAAGGTGGGAGAAAAATAGAAGGAAGTTTGGACCAACATGTAGATGTCGTATTGACACAATATTGAAGCAATATTGAATCAACATCGAAGCAAGTTTTGGAGCACCATGTAGATGTCGTATTGACACAATATTGTAGCGATACTGAACAGTGCCAGCAATGTTGCAGTACGAGGTATGACGTAACTGGAATCGATCAGATGTTACGGTTCAAGGATTCGCAATTTTTCGTTCTAAACTGAGTTTTCGCACGGCATCGACCATAGAAAGCGAGAGAGAGAGAGAGAGAGAGGGAGAGAAATGCGCAGGCGTTCGCGCCTCTCACCATGCGATATATATCTAGATTGCCCATCTAAATTATCTCGCTAATTTCGCTGGTATCGATTGTACACAAATTGGTAAATTTCCCCGAACTATATCTTCATGGATATCTTAATTGTGAACGTACCTTCGTGTCACGACTCGTGATAGAAATCTAAAAGAAAAACTGTTGGATATCGTTAGCTGATAGCTGAACCGTTGATAGTAAATATTGATTTAATTTAATCACCAATGATTCGATTTTGACGAGTTTTTACGATGGGCCAAGTTTTTTCTTTTCTTTTTCGATTCGAAAAAGGACGAAAATTTATATTATTCAATGAAATCAGAAAAATTAGACAAAATAATTTCTGAGAACAAAAAAAACTACAAGAACACGAAGAAATTAAAATCAATAGAAAATCAAAAATACTACAAAAAAAAAACAGTGAATTTGGAGTTATGAAAATATCGATGTTAGATTTTGTAAATTTTTCAATTCTATTCAAAAGGATCCAGGAAAAATTAATGAGAAAGAAAAAACTGCCATAAAAAAATGTTCAAAATCGCCATAAACAAAAAACGAACAAAAAATCGCATACAAATTTGAGCAATGATTTTCTCGAGGTATTCTGTACCAAAAATGTAAAACCGATCAGCAAATCTCGTTACTGATAAACACTGGAAGCGAAAGAGAGATTCGATGATTGAAAATTAGAGCACTGCAGCAAAAGGATTTCAATTACACCTCGTGGCGGCAAACATGATGGAAATAATTGACGATTCATCATTCAGCTAAACCTGCCCCCTTTCGGATAAATGCCTCTTCGATTTTCGGTTAGTACCCTGAGTCACGGATCTACTTTAAAGTCGAGGTTATATATGACAGATTATCCGTTAAAACTACGCCTCCTCCTCCTCCTCCTCCTCCTCTTCCTCTTCTCGCAATCGGTTCTTACGGTTATGGGAAATACGAGAGAAGCATAGGTACAGGTGCTTTCGATGACCTCACGTTCTACCGCGCGCGAACCGCGGTGAACACATAATTCACGTGTTCTAAAGTCTGAAACGATCGGTTTTTATCGTTCGAAAAATACCATTTTTTTTTCCTTCTGCTTTTTTTTTTACCTCATCGGAAAGTGAAGAAAAAAAGTGACAACCTTCGTCTTATTTATTTGAAATTTGAAAATCTGACCTCAGATTCTTTATCAGTGACCCAAAAAACGTTCTAGTACAATAGAAACGTTTTTAGTTTTTTTTTGGAGCACATCGAATGCGAGAAATTAAATTTTTGCAAAACTGACGTCAGATTCGTGATTAGCAGCCCAAATACTCTTGTGGTACCAAATTTCATTCAAATCTGTTGATCCTTTTTCAAGATATCGTCATTTGTCTTTTATTTTTGAGAATTTTTTCATTCAAATGATTCGAATAGTACTGAACCGATCTTCGCGAAAATCTAATCAGTTCTAAGTTCAGAAAACCCGCATCGATTGAGCCCAATTTGATCAAAATCCGCGACCTCGTTTTCGAGATATCGTCGGTCAAAAATTTGATGTGATATATAACCTCAAAACGCGGAGTTCCAGTGAAAGCTCAACTTTTGATTTTCTGAAAATATGAAGGTGAAGTTTAAGAATTGAATATCCAAGGATATTCGCATGCCGTCGATGTAGCTATTATCTTCGCTAATCAGCATTCCGTTACTTCCGGAGTTTGCTAATCCGGGTTTAGCACACCAAAGCCGGAACGCAGGCATTGGCATTGGCACGGATTAGTCGGGGGAACCAGACCCCTGGCTAATTAGCAGGTTCAATTCCAACGTTGTGTAACACTAATATCCACAGTCCAAACCGAACCCCTAACCCACACCCTCGACTTATTGCCTTTAGACCCGAGGAGAAACTACAGCTTTAAAGCTCGGTCGAATCAGAGCTTCGATATTATCATCGTTATCGTTATTTTTCTTACTTTTTCCTACAGACTTTAAGAATCGGATCTGCAATATTGACCCTTGAATGAATCGAGGAGATGAAAAGAGATTTTGACGTAAAAAAGCTCCGGTGATTTCGAAATAATCTTGACACAATTTTTTTTTTCTCCTGTCATTTCAGGTAAGAAATATCTCCATCAATCTACAGAAATCCGTGATGACTCTTCACGAGACTTTCGAGCTACTGGTGCTTGTGAGTAAAATTCAGCTTTCAGGTACCCAACTTGAGGATCGCGATTTAAGCTCGAAATCGTAGGAGCTTTCGGACTCAGGAAATTTGTTTTGGTTCAGTTGCCATAAATGGTGCGAAATATTTTTGAGAATCTGGTCGTGTTCGATTATATTCACGACAACTCATTCAGACGTAGGCATGTTCGGAATTTTTTGTGTTTCAACAATGTTGCAAAAATGTTCGCTAGAATATTTCCCTTTCAATATTGAATTAATGTGTTCAAACAATGCTGCAAAAATGTTGAGAATATATTCCAACAATGTTACGTGTAGTCAAAATCAGCAAAAAAAAATTCAGGCAAATATTGTAAAAATGTTCGAAACCGTTGCTCATTTGCAACAATGTTACATCGATATAAATGTTGAAAAAATTAGTAGAAATGGCCAACGATGTTTTTTTCTGCAGAATATTAAATTTCGACATTGCTACAATGTGTCTTGTGCAAATTTGTTTTTCAAGCCAGTTATTCCCATCCATAATCTCAAACTCACTCTCCACCAGACTATAAAAATCTCTTTCTTTTTCCTCGGTAAATCGCTCTTCTCTCAACTTTGTTATTCAGCGTTGCATTTTCCCTCTTATTCAGCCCGAGGCTTGATTATATCCAAGGAAAACCCTGAACCCGGACCTAAAACCAGTGGAGCTAACACGGTCGAGCAGTTTGTACCCCTCCCCCCACCAATGTCTCGTTGCAACATTGTAACGTATGCGCCTCTATGCACCAGATGTGATTAGTATGCAGTTTGTTCTCCGGCGCAGGTAGGTAGGTAGGGTAGATGTGGGTACCAGATGCGGTGCAGTACTTGTACTATGTGGTGGGAGGGGGGGAAGCTATAACCAACATGTACGGATATACTATAAATATACCCGCGTTTACCCACATGTCTACCATATACTATATATACATGTACCTAGACTTTCAACTACGTTTCAACGTTCGTGTATAAACTCCTAACGATTGTCAGGAGTCGCTTCGCGTGCCGCCCCCCCTCTACTCTCTTAACCTTATTGATAAAAGCTGGGTAGTTGCACTCGCCAATGCATTTTCTACAATGTGTTGGTATGTTATAGTTATCGTTAGGTACTGATGTGTGGATTGCAAGCTAATTATACGACTTCAAAATTCCATTTTCAACTTTGTTCGATATTCACTAAGATTTGGAAAATTTGACACATTGTTCCGAATGTGTGGGAATATTATGATGGTATTCTGCAGAGTTGTTGCTACACTGTCAAATATTCGATACAGAAGTCTTGCAAAATGATTGTGATAGTTCGAGGAAAGGTTGAAAAATGTCTACACTGTTCGAAACGTGCTACATTGTTTGGAATTCGCTACATTCAAATTTTCAGTTCAATATGTTCAATTAGTAAAACATTTCGCTGCATTGTTCTATACTGCTGAGATTTTGTTACTTCCATTTTGCTACATTGTTCTGAATTTCCTCAGTCGTCGAAATGTCTGGGAACATTTTTATAAAATTCTGCCCGACTGTTGGAAATCTGGTAACATTTTAATGCTATTTTGCTACATTGTTCGATAGTGTTACATTGTTGGAAGTTTCCTCAATCGTTTGAATGTCTTACATAACATTTTGATAACATTTTACTCGAGTGTTTAATTAATATTTGCTACATTGTTAAAAATCTGTTACATTGTACTGATACGAGAATTGTAGCATTGCTTGAACTCGGCTTCATCGTTGAAATATCTTGCAACATTATTCTTGTAAATTACATTGAAATAGGAATAGAAGAATTGCTACAATGTTTCTTTTTCTTCGCATCACAAAATCTTCTCGAAATTTGAATGGGAAGAAACCTCTCAGGGTAGACATCAGGCATCAATGAGGATGTCTCTGGGCTAGGGTTAACACAAGGTGGTGGATGAGGGGGTTCCGTTGTCCGGGCGCGTAGCTCGCGGATCAATGAAACTCAATCTCATCGAGGAAAGCGGTGATCTCCCACCCAGATGCGTAAATACGGAAATACGTGTGCTGGTTGGCGCGGACATAGCCAAAGGCTGTGCAGTACAGTGCGGAACTGAACAGAACAGACCCGAGGACATTAGTACCGCGTCAATTATTCAATGCCAGTCAGGAAACTCGATTCTACCAATCTCGATAGATGATCGATTCCATGCTATCGACAAGGGTCTCTCACACCCAGCCGTATTATTTATAGGATCAAGTCAGATGACGTGACGTATTGGCTCACAAAATGCTCCGAGCCAATTGGATGAGCGCTGAAATTTCTTTGTACAAATATTTTTTCAGAATTATCACGTTGATTGGAAGACCCAAGGAGTGAAAAACGTCGTCGCATTCTAATCCAGTTCCAATTTACTTGAATTTGAGTTATCACAATGGAAGTAGAGTTGAAGTCAATTGAATTGAGATTGAAGCACGATTTATAAAATTCAGACGATATCACAGCAACATTGTTGCGATCTGAATATTCCCAGTCACATTGTAGCAACATTGTTTCAAATCAACTAATTTCAGTCTAATACTGTCGCGATAATGTCGAAATTTGATCGAGTAGAACGATTTTTTCGGGAATACTGAAACAACAATGTAGAAATCCTAACTCATAATTAGTGCAACAATGCTGTTTTGTAACAGAACAATATTTTAGTCGTGTTGAAGAGAATTTTCAACTCATCGTGATTCTGTTACAGTAATATTGCCTTCCAACTAACTCAGGGTCACATTGTAGCGAAATTGAAGCAACATTATTGCTATTTACTACACTGCAGACGTTTTTGAGTAACATTGTAGCGACGGTAACTCATTGTAGTCGAGTTAGAACAGAATCGCTGCAGCATTATTGATACCCTCACTCTAATTCATTCACACTCTCATTGTTTCAGTCTAAAAAAATTCCAGCAACATTGTTCCAGTCTCAAAAATTCCAGCTACATTGTTTCAGTCTAAAAAATGCCAGCAACATTGTTTCAGTCTAAAAAAAAATTCCACCAACATTGTTTCAGTCTCAAAAATTCCAGCTACATTGTTTCAGTCTAAAAAATTCCAGCAACATTGTTTCAGTCTAAAAAAAATTCCACCAACATCGTTTCAGTCTCAAAAATTCCAGCTACATTGTTTCAGTCTAAAGAATTCCAGCAACATTGTTTCAGTCTAAAAA
The DNA here is from genome assembly GCA_018420115.1 of Euura saliciscinereae. NCBI lineage: Eukaryota > Metazoa > Arthropoda > Insecta > Hymenoptera > Tenthredinidae > Euura > Euura saliciscinereae. The sequence goes on along the minus strand of JAFFZH010016124.1, from coordinate 25,483 downwards.
ATTCCAGCAACATTGTTTCAGTCTAAAAAATTCCAGCAACATTGTTTCAGTCTAAGAAAAATTCCACCAACATTGTTTCAGTCTCAAAAATTCCAGCTACATTGTTTCAGTCTAAAAAATTCCAGCAACATTGTTTCAGTCTGACAAATAATTTTCGGAAATTGAATAATCATGGAATATTGGAAAATTGAATACTTCATTTGATTGTAAAATTTCATGTCGTACTTTGAGATAGCTTCTATACATATACCAAATTTCTCTGATAATATTGAGAGACAAACCGTCTAATTAGAAGAGCGTACGGATAGGACTGGTCGGATCGTGCAGCCCCTCTCGAACCATTTAATTAGGTAGACACCCTTCAAGTTTTAATCGTCAATGAATTAATCCCCTGGAGGCAGATTTCTCGGAATCGGGGATGATATCGCGAATTACACAAGACTTTATTCAATCTTCTGAGAATTTTACGATAAAGAAATAAAACGAAAATTCAAGATAATTTTTCTATCCTTCGAAACTCTTTTATTCTCTCGGCATATTTTCAAGCTTCGTGTCTTGAATTCTGTAAAGAAGAAGAAGAAGAAGAAAAGAAAGAAAGAAACTGGCAGAAAAGAGACCCGATAATCAAGGCTCGACGGGCTTTTTAGCAAATTAGAGCTTTCGACCGAAAGAGAGAATCGGTTCTTTTTTCAGGACTGACCGATCGGAGTAAGAGGAGGGTGAATCTGTCAGACAACAAGTGGCAAATCCACTTCAATCGCGGTATGTGTTACGGCCTTCCGTTAGGAGAACGCTATCGCTCAGGCACTGGAATCGATTAGGGCTGAGGTCGTCGAGGGCAACTCTTCTACACACCAGCAATCGATACCGTAAACTACAGCCTCTGGGCTGTATAACTGATTGCTACCTTTTTTCGCTTCTCTCTTATTCTCTCTATTCGCAGTTTTAGTTATTCAGAACTCTCAACGAAACTACTTTTGTCACTGGAATAACAATTTCGTATGAATTCAATTCAACGTCGGTTGTGGGAGCCATTTTCCTTGAAGTCCTTGAAGTCCTTGGGGTCCTTGAAGTCCCTTCAATTTAAGACTTCATTATTTTTTGCAACATTCCTATGTAATCCAAACAAATCAATACATTTGAATCATTATATGAACGTTTTAACGTAATTTTTGCAATGTTTCAACACTTTTCTTCTGTTTCCAGATGTTACGATATATATTCTTCACCTAATATCAATACGAAAGAGTAGAAATACTCGAATTAATCACGTGGAACAAGAATCAATCAGTTTTATCGAATCTAGATGAAGAAATTTTTTTTAATTAATCCAATTAGCTTCGGGTCAATGGAGACGATTCCTAATTTCACAGAGACGATTTGTGCTGTCTGAAACGTACAGATTATCTTGACATTAATAAATGTCTTAATGAAGGAAAAGAAAAAAAAGTTTTAATCAATTTCAAAGTTGAAAAAGCAAATAATTTGTTACTAATCGACAAATATAGTGTTTGAAAATTCTTGAATGCGTGTCCAGTACTTACACATTTTTTTTTTCTCTTCAAGTTATACCGAAGAATCCCCCCATTGTGGTTGATGACGGGGCAATTTCGCGCTGTGAATTATGCTCGTTGAAAATGTTTACAGGTCGGAAACATGACTGACAAGAACAACATCAAAACGACAGAGAAAAAAAGTAGTAACAGTAAAACAGTAACAGAAGCTTTAATTTGTCGTCAGTCGCGGATATTCGTGGCAAAACGACAGTCGGTTGGTCAGTCTATGAATAAAGCAAACAAAAAAACACACCAATGAGTGTAGAAATTGCGGATTCCGATTCAATTGGTTTATTGCCTGTCGGATAATCCCCCCCTCGGCTTTCCACTATCCCCTATTCTTGACGTAAACCCATTCGTCGATAACGCTCTTTGGGAATTAGTCCCCCTGCCACATGACCCTGACGAACTTGAAGAGAACCACACAGATTTTTTTTCCCATTCATTTCTTTGTCTTTTTCGTTCTAAATCAATTTCGAGACGTTTCGAGTGATATTTTGGAATATTGTATCGCTCAGGTTTTGTTACATTGTTATTTTCTTACGTCATTGTCAAAATTATCGAAAAATCTGGCAGAAGATTTGCTACTTTGTTCGTAATCCGAGTTACAATGTCCAGAATTTTCTGCAACCCTGAAAATGTCTTGCAGAATATTTTCTACATTGTTCGTAATCTGAGCTACAAGGTTGAAAATTAGCTAGAACCCTGGAAATTTTCTACATTGCTTCGAATCTGTTACATCACAGGAACCCAAACTTTGCTACATTGTTTAAGATTTGTTACATTGAAAAAAATGTTGAGCTTCTAAACGTATTCAAAATTTGCTACTTTGTTCGTAATCTGAGCTACAATGTTCAGAATTTTCTGCAACCCTGAAAATGTCTCGCAGAAGATTTTCTACATTGTTCGTAATCTGAGCTACAACGTTGAAAATTAGCTAGAATCCTGAAAATTTTCTACATTGCTTCGAATCTGTTACATCACAGAAACTCTGCTACATTGTTTAAGATTTGTTACATTGAAAAAAATTTGAGCTTCTAAACATATTCAAAATTTTCTACTTTGTTTGACATCTGCTACATTGTTCACGAATCGCTCCATTGTTCGAAGTCGGAACTTGAATATTCATTACATCCTACATTGTTTAAAATTTGCTACAATGTTCAATATTTCCCGCATCCTCTGAAATTGTCTACATTTTTCCATATCTGCTACACTGTAGGAGGTTTGCTACATTGTTTGAGATCTGAGCTACTATATTCGAACTTTGCTAGATTGTTCGAGTGAAATTATTTTATTTTTTCTCAAGTTTGCTGCATTGTTTGATTCAATAATTCCTACATTGTTTCAGATCTGCTGAATAATTCGAAACCTTACTACATTGTTGAAAATATATTGCTGCATCAACTCTGATATTTCGCTACATTGTGAAACCTCGCAATTATATCCAGTCTCAATGTATTTCTTCCATCAAAAAACAAACTTTCAGACCAAAGAATCTCCGAGTCTGATTGCGACTGATAATTCGGTACGGGAATTTTAACACGCGTGTCACGTCCTTACATATTCCGGTTGGAATCCAGCCAACAAAGAATTTTTTTTGTTGTTTTTTCTTCGTCTGCTTCAACTTCGACCAGATTGGAGTCAGGCCTGGCAGAATGCGGCTATGGGGGGGCACCGATGCGATTGAAAATGACCGGGTCCCGGCGCGATAACGACGATACGCGATCAATCGCTAGCGATTATCGAATATCGTACAATAGAATATTCTCGGTGTGGGTTGATTGTCGTACAATATATAGTAAAATGGAGGAGGACCGCGAATATCACGGTGTTAAAACCAGATCTATAGAGACCCCCGACCCCTCAATACTGCCAGGCCATCAGCCAAAGCCCGCGCTTTACCCTCGATATTACGGAGCTAAGTGCCAATTACCTTACGGTCATCAAAAAAGTGCTGATCCTTCGAAAACCTCGTCCCCCACTCTCCTCATTACACTTATATAGGTTATGTACCTACGTTATATTATATACTCAATTATAATCTGTATATGAATGAAAATTTAATTCATCAGACTTGAATTTTTTTTTCTAAGAAATTTTATTTTCAACAATGTTGCGAAAATGCTTCAATGTTTCAGCAATAATTGACACGTTGCAACAATGTGACTGGAATAAATTTTTTGTTAGAGTCATTTTCAATTTTTTTTTCCATTATTCCAAAAATCTGGGTCCATTTTCTAAAAAATCAAGTCCCGGCAAAGTTTTGTGAACAAAAAAAAAAAAAACCAAATTCGTACATTGTTTTATTATACTGATTGAAATTGGAGTTCTTATATTTCATTCTACTTTATTTTCGAGTCTGTAGTAGACAGTGAAGAAATCGATAACTTCAAGATTGAAGAAGGACTTGAATTTTTTTTTATTTCATTCAAATACGATATATATTTCATTCGCCTCGTCATGTCGGATGAATATCAAGAAACTCGTTATTCATTCTGTGATTCTATTGTAAAAAATAATTGTTACAGAATCTATTCGGTTGAATATTTTCGCATCCCCTGTCTATACTAAATATTCCGGATGGTAGCGTTCGTTAAAATCTCGTTCTATTGTCAGTCTTTATAATTGCGACACAAAAAACCGTCTTTCATTTTTCAAATTTTTTTTTTATCTCCTTTTTATATACATTTTCTCTATTCTAAAACTATTTTTACGCAATAATACGCGAAATACAGAATTCAGGAAGTGAGTAGAAACTCGTATGTATGCAGTTCCAGCCCCATTTCCTGTCGTTGAACAAAGTAGTTTTGAATTCGAGAAATCTTGGCTTTACAAAATTTAAATTCATGACGTGGCGTGATTGTCTTGGGCTCTAGTTCCTCTCTCTTTCTCTCTTCTTTTCTTTTCCTCTTTCTCTCTTACCGCTGCCGGTTCTTGATTTCACTGATTCAATTGTCTCTAGACTGCATTCGCGTTTCACCCAACCCAACGCAATCCCTCAGCTGCCTCAAATCCGGCTCATCCCTTCGGTTCGCCGCTTCCTTTTCCTCCTATTTTTTCCTCTCAAGCTTTAAAACAGAAAAAAGTTCCGAAAATATACTCCGAGACGAGAGTGAACAATGTAGCAAAGGCTGGACGATGTTACAAAATTGTAGCAAACGACAATGTAGCAAGATGTGAAAATTAACGATGCATGATTACCGCTGCTATGTGGCAGAATATCTCAACAATGTTGCAACATATCTAAAAAAATATTCTAACAATGTAGCAGAAAACAAATCACCGATGAAGAAAGAAAAAATCAAGAACGTAGCAAAATATTTTCAACAATGTAGCAAAGTAATTCAACAATGAAGCAAAGTAATTCAACAACCTAGCAACGTAATTCAACAACGTAGAAAAGTAATTCAACAACGTAGCAAAGTAATTCAACAACGTAGCAAAGT
>JAFFZH010016124.1:1687-17149 GCA_018420115.1 Euura saliciscinereae | reverse complement strand
CTTTTGGCGTCTTATAGTCGTCTTTGAGAGTCAAGACAAGATTAGAAGACGTCTTTTGGTCTCTTATAGTCGCCTTTGAGACTCAAGACAAGATTAGAAGACGTCTTTCCGTCTCTTATAATCGTCTTTGACAGTTTAGACAAGATTAGAAGACGTCTTTTCGTCTCTTATATAGTCGTCTTTGACAGTCAAGACAAGATTTGAAGACGTCTTTTTGTCTCTATAGTCGTCTTTGAGAATTAAGACAAGACTAAAAGACGTCTTTTCGTCTCTTATAGTCGTCTTTGAAAATCGAGACAGGATTTGAAGACGTCCTTTGGTCGTCTTTGACAGTTGAGACAAGATTAGAAGACGTATTTTGGTCTCTTACAGTCGTCTTTGAGAGTTAAGACAAGATCAACAGGTAAAAAGTATGACGTTTAACGTCCATACGACGAATTTGTAGACATCTTTGAGCTCTGTGGTGTCTTGGAGGTGATATTCATTGGATAGTGACAGAGAGAGAGAAACAGCGACAGAGTGGGGGGGAGAGCTGTTATTTAGATTATCCAATTTTCAGAATGGTGGCAGGTGGTTGATGTACAAAATTGGAACCACAAAGTTTATCGACGTGTGTCATGGCGTGGCACCAGTGTACGGTTCTTCTATCCGGACATACAGCGCTATGAGCCACGATAAACCCCTCCGAAAGGCGAAACGACGAACCAATTTGGCACGGAGCACAAAACATGATGTTGTTTTACTATGGAATTGATCATATATGTATATTTGCGTGAATTTAAACACTATACAGACACACACCAGGAACGACTCCGACCCCGAAACACCCGACGCGACTACCAACACCTCGAATTATGCATGTATATATCTATGCAATATCATATAACAACGGTACAAGGATATAAAATATACATAAACAACGTATTGACCCGCAGAAAGGAGAGAATATCTTCCCCTACTCGGTGAAAGGTTCTTTCAAAGCAAATTAAATCTGACTCACGCTCATCACTTTTTTTGTTGCACAGTACGTGATAATTGTTACAATGTTTTAGATTTTTCAATTCTGCAGTCATTACATGTTGCGATATTTCCACAATGTTGCAAATGACGCCTTGATCAATTCAACAGACGTCACAATGTTGAAGGATTGTAGGTGCCTAAATTCTGCGAGCATTGAACAACATTGTTGAATTTTCACAATGTTGCAGATTTTTTTGGTTATACAAAGATTGAGTATAGCTACAATGTTTCAGACTTGTTGATTTTACAGTCATTCCATTGTTTCGATTAACATCTAAAAGAGGCAGACCACACAAAGCTGCAATGTTTCAGATATTATCTGGTTCACAGAATTATGAAAATGTTCAAATTTTTGCAGATGTATGAATTTTGTGAGTAAAACGAACCCGCGAAATTCCCACAATGTTGCACGTATTTCGAATTTCTATCTGAATTGAACATGTTTGAATGTGACGCAGATATCTTAGATTCTGCTAAAAGCACATGTTCCAATAATCCTACAATGCTACGAATAATTTGAACCTCGCAAATGTCACAATGTTGACGTCATTATACCGATAATTTATCTCTGCCACATTGTGAAGCGAGATTGAAAATTCTTTCTCCACAAATTCAATAAAACAATATTTCGCGTGCTAAGTCGAGTGTTTCTGTATGTTTCATTATTCTTGTTACATGTTATTTTTAAAAATCGATATTTCCCCCAGAATGGTCGTCGTCGTATCGTGCGAAAATACGGAAACACGGAAGGTACACTTTGATCACGCAATCGTGCAGCGTAGCATAGAGTTGCTGGTACAATTCTACTCACACAAAGATAACGCCGATAATGTAATTCCAGTAATTATAAACGTATACAGCTCGGTTCGGAACGCTCGAGAATGTGAATCGGGTAATTATACTCTCATTAAGATCGTGCGTACCGCCCCATCTCCCGATCATACTCCGCTCTAGTTCACTCGATTTTATCGAATAAAGTTTATAATTGCCTGTCGGAGATATCGCTCCGATGCCCATCATCGATCGCGGTCGATTTAACCAACCTACGTGTTAGTCGATGTTACACGGGTACTTGCGACTGTCTGAATTTAGCCTCACATCGTGGTTCACATATTCATCGACACCTCATGGGAATTGAACTGTTAAGCATCACACTGTTAAGCATCACGATTCTGCAACATTGTGGGAATAAAATTCGACGAAATGTCTGCTACTTTGTGAGAATATGGTTCAATTTTACTCTCGCAGCATTGTGAGAATGATTATTAGCTGATTCTGAAACATTGTGGGAATAAAATTCGACGAAATGTCTGCTACTTTGTGAGAATATGGTTCAATTTTATTCTCGCAGCATTGTGAGAATGATTATTAGCCGATTCTGCAACATTGAGGGAATAAAATCGAACGAAATGTCTGCTACATCGTGGAAATATGATCCAATTTGACTTCTTCAACATGTGAAAATGGTGCTTTGTGTTATTGTCGCAGCAATGTGAAAATATAATGTAATGCAAGTACTGTAACATTGTGAAAACGTCATATCTGAAACATTCCGAAGATCATGCGATGAAGTACTCTGCTACATTGTGGAGACATAATTCACCAAAATTTTGTAAAAATAATGTATCTTCTTATTCTTCTCGTATCTTTTCGTGGGAATTTAATTGAATAAAATCTTTGCAACGTTGTGAAAACATGTCATGAGTATATAATCAGACTTTTCAGAATCTCGAGAATAAACGTCGTCTACAGAAGAGAAGCTTGTGCTTATTTGGAAGGTTGTGCAGCAAATGAGACCAGTGATCATGGATCTGCGGTAGTTTTTTTTTAACAGACGTGTAAAACTAATTGGAAATAATAATCTTTCAAACGGAACGGATTTTAAATTATAAAATCCACTCAATGGGGAATTGGAGTGAGAATTCTTGGGCAGTTTCTAAAGCTCGCGACTACTTTCCTACCTACCTACCTACCCACTTCAGAAGGCAACGTAATTGCACGGGTTATTTTCCAACGCCTTTAATAAAAGTCCCGGGAAAAAGCTTGGTAAAGTATTTTCACCCGGGTAGTACCTACTATGTTCGAATATTGTGTGTGTGTGTTCGAGATTAAATTCTCCCAGTGGTCGCTTACTCGGCTCAAGATCAATGACGATAAAGTCGGTTTCATACATCATACAGCCACGAAAACACACAGAGCACGCTAACCGAACGCTTGCAACAAGATTCCTGCAATGTTGCTAAAATCTTGAATATTCATAATTTCTGAATGCTTCTACGATTAAAACATCCGCAAATATCTGCAGCATTGTGATACTCGTGAAAATTAAATGATCTGCAACATTGTTCAAGTATTGTGATGGTTGCAACTTTTCAGTGTTCAAAGCATTCAAGATAACTATGAAACACTGTCATGTCTTCGTTATGAAGACATTTTTCAACATCGTAGAAGCATCGCAGTTTGTAATCATTAGAATACTTGCAACATTGTGGAAACATTCCAGCCTGTTATGGTCACAAAATTCATACGTTTGCTGCAAATGTTGCAACATTGTGATGTCTGCTCAGTCTAGACTGATATCAGCAATGTTTCACAAATATCGCGAAATTTCACCCACCTGATCGGAATCCATATGAAAAAAAGGTGGGCAACGAGAATTCAACAGTCGAATTACAAATGGTATAACTTGAACAAGAGGATTACGGCTTCTTGCCTCGGCTCGTGAGCCGCGGTATCAATCCAATACTGCGATCATTTGCATGTAAATTGGTCCTGGAAACTCTACACGCAACTTATTTCAGTGTGCTGCTTACGTCCAGCCGGTTATTACACTTTTTTATAATCGAACCAATTGCTCAAGTTCTTCCATGCCTCTTATACTTTTCTCTTAACGATACTCGCGATCGTTTTCATTTCCCGGAAAACGTATAACGAGTTTTCAAAAACTTTCAACAACCTTATCGTTATTTTTATTTTATTTTGTTCCTTTATCGATTTCAGAGAGAGAAATGAGAAATGAATCCGGCGTGGAGAGAAGAAGAAAGATTTGAAAAATACTGAAACATGTCAGAAATGCTTTCATATAATTGTCGCAACATTGTCGACGTCTGATGCTAGCATTGCGATATTTCCTCAACATTGAAGAAGCAATATTTCTGACTATGAATATTCCGTATTTGCAAAAAACATTTGCTCATTCCGTGTCGAATGTCAAAATGACACCGCAGAAATCATCTCGTGCGATTTCTCATTTTCTGATTGAGGTCGATCATCCTCACTGTTATCTCCGTTCGCGTACCGATAGACGAACTCGTACGCCGTAAACAATGCAGTTCTCTTTATTGCACCGTTTATCTAATCGGACTCGTGTTGTTCAGAGACTCAGGCTCTCGTCTTTCTCAGTCTCCTCTCGTCACCCAGAGCATAAAAGCCTTCCCAAGTATCGGAAAAATCATCTTCATCGTCATGCTGCTCGAATCGGATCATCTCAAGCGGCTGAAGGACGAAATCGTCCCCAAGATCGTCCGGGCGTTGGGTAGAGAGGACGAAAAGTATCGTTTTGACGCCAAGGTGCCAACGGACTCGTACTTCATGTCGACCGTCTACATGGTGAAGCTGAGGTTCTCGGAGAACGAGGTCCTCCGACTGGTCGTCAAGACCCCCAGTGACGACGAGGCGACGCGCCTCTGCGCGAGGACCGACGTCCTCTTCGGGAACGAGATCGTGTTCTACAAGTATTTTGGCAAAAACTACGTAGACTACCCGAGGTGCGTCTTCGCGGCCTCGGAGCCGGTGTCGATGGCCGTGATCGTCCTCGAGGACGTCTGCGAGCTCGGCTACAGGGCGATGAAGTTAGGGGATGAGATCGGACTCGAGCGCGCTCTGGCGGCGGTCCGGGAGATCGGGAGACTACACGGGAGGGGATACGTCCTGAAGGAAAACTACCCCGAGGAGTTCTTTGGGATCGTGGCGAGGCTGGGCAAACCCAGGGACAACCACGCGCATCCGGTGATGATCGAGTACACGAATAGGGTCTCGGTTAGGCCGGTTAAATACCTGAGATCTGTCAACTACGCTTCGGTAAATATCGTCTTCTGGGGGAAAATGAGAGAAATTGAGAAGTTTTACGAGAAATGGGGGGGAAATGGTAGTTTTTCATTTTTTAAAATCGTACTTTCAACTTCATTGTAAAAATTGTAGTTTTCATTTATGAAAAACCGTAGTTTACCGTATAAAAAGTAGTTTTTCGTAACAAACTCGTAATTTACCATAGAGAGAAATAGTAGTTTCTGGTAGAAGATCGTAGTTTTCCACAGAGAATCGTAGTTCACCATAAAAATGGTAGTTTTTTCATGAATAATCGTAGTTCACCGTGAGAAAAGTAGTTTTTCATGAAGAACTCGTAGTTTTAGAACGAAAAAATTGTAGTTTTCCGGTAGGAGTTTGTAGTTTTTCATAGAGAATCGTAGTTCACCGTACAAGAAGTAGTTTTCTATAATAATAAAAAAGTAGTTTTCCATAGGGAATCGTAGTTCACCATAAAACTCGTCATTTTTATCATGAATAATAAGTGAGAAAAGTAGTTTGTCCTGAAGACCTCGTAGTTTTAGATCGAAAAAAAAAATTGTAATTTTCCGGTAGAAGATTGTAGTTTTTCATAGAGAATCGTAGTTCACCGTACAAAAAGTAGTTTTCTATAATAATAAAAAAGTAGTTTTCCATAGGGAATCGTAGTTCACCATAAAACTCGTCGTTTTTATCGTGAATAATCGTATTTCACCGTACAGAAAGTAGTTTTTCATAAAGAACTCGTAGTGAGAGATAAAAAATGATAGTTTTTCGTGAAGAATTGTAGTTACATCCCATTATAAAAAGTTTTTTTTTTTTTACAAAGTCGTAGTTTTACAACAGAAATCTTGGTTTTCCATTTAAAAAATCGTAGTTTCTTGTTCAGACAAAATTGTAGTTCTTCGTAAGAAAATCGTGATGTCTCTAATGAGCTTGCTAATGCAAATTGAAGTTTTTTGGATAGTGAAAAAGTAGTTTTTTATCATGAATTGTAGTTTGAAATTTTCCATTGGAAAAAGATTCTTTGGAGATTCACTGCAAAATGAGAAATTGTTGGAACTCAGAATTAAGTGATTTTTTACTAGAAAATCATAGAAAATTGTTTTAAAAAATCCTAAATTTTCAGTAGAATTTTTTTTTAACACTAATTTTTTTGCTAAATTCCACAAATTTCGTCATTGCTTCTGGAGACAAAAAATCAACAAAAAAAGTTACAATTTCACTCCGTGAAAAACCACTATGTTCGATTTTTCATGTTTCTGTAGAAAAACTATGAAAGAAAAAAAGCCACTGTCAACTAAAAACGTGTTCTGAATTTCCCCTAGTAGAAAAACCTTCAAAAATCACGAAAAAATCGTACAAAATTTAGCACAAAATGTACATCAACCGAATATTTCGACCAGGTCGACCCGGAGTTCTGCGACAGGATGGAGAGCCACCTGGGTAACGCCTACGAGGCGATACTGAGAGACTGTGCGAGGCCTCGAAACGAGCTCGCGGTTATCTGCCACGGCGATTTCACCTCGAACAACATCCTCTTCAGGAGCAACAGGGGCGTCTTCGAAACGAAGCTGATAGACTTCGCGCAGCTGACTTACTCCTCGCCGGCCATCGACCTATCGACTTTTTTGTACGTGAGCTGCGAGGAGGAAGTGAGGGACGAGTTCGACCTCATCTTCAAGGTCTACCACGAAACGGTACTCGGACACCTGGAGGAACACGGGGTCCGGGATCTTGAGAGGTACTCGTTCGACGCTTTCCTCAGGGACTACAAGAGGCACGTCGTCTTCGGGTGCGAAGTCGCCATCTTCTTCAAGCCGGTCCTCCACCTCAAAGAGCCCAGAGGCTTCGACTACATGGTGAAAAACCTTTCGGCGTTCGTCGAAGAGGTCATGGACAGTGGCGGGGATCAGCTTTCGAAAAAGCTCGCCGATATGCTGATCGATCTCAAGGAGGAAGGGTGTCTCGATCATATGATGTGAAAGCTTCGATGTGAAACAATAAATGTTTTATTCATTTCCGTTAGTATTCCGTTTCGTTTTCATCCTCGTCTTGTCTGATTCAATTAATCGATTCGTTTCTCGCAGCAGAATGCGTGATTCTCTGGTCCGTCGTAAACCAGTAGTAGGCACTGTAACGTCGAACTCGGAAATACGACATATGCGTGAGTGTCCAGAGCAGGATAGCGTTTCAGTAAAACTCACTATAAGGCAGAGGGACATGACATGACCGTCGCGGGGTCTAAGGTCTTAAATGGGTTTATTACAGCCCATAAAAACCGCCGTTAATTAAACGCTCAGTTTTCCGTAACACTCGAACGCCCATCGTCACAAAACGTGTTTGCTACAGCAGACGCGGTGAAAATTCGTCTTTTTTACCTTTTTCAGGCACACGGTTCATCCGATTATGTCCCTCGACATCTCATTTTGTTCGGAGCGAAATCCTCCATCATGTGAACAAGGGAAATTGGAAAAAAAAAATTTTGGACCAAGTTATCAGCAAAAGAGTGACTAGACTGTACTAGTAGCTTAAAAAAGGAAAGCACGTTAGAGAAGAGGCAGCAATGTGTCACCCGTTTACAGAGTCAGCCTTCCGTCCCTTCGCCCTCGTTTCCTAAGGGACGGCGATCGCCGTCCTCCTTCCTCGTCACGATTTGTTTCCTTTGATGTCAGAAGCATCCCTTCGCCCTCGGCATTGTCGTGCGGGTTTATTCACGCGTGTATTTCATCAACCCTTTACCGAACCCGTTCTCTTCCCTTTTCTCTGTTTCTCAAATGTATACAGACGTCGTCGTGTCCTTTGTAACACAGGTTCGCCGTTTTATGGAGGATGGATGTCGAGCGGTGGACGCCACTCCTCGCATGCATGATAGACGTACGTATTGTGGAATTCGCAAAGTGCCAAAGTAAGTTAAACCCCCTGGTTAACACCGGAACTTATACACTGGGATATAGACTGGACGGAGGACTTGTTTGCACGACGTGCTGGACCACGAGCTTCGTAATATCCTTGACTACTAAATCGTCGGTTAACTTGATTATACCCTCGGGTATTCGACCGAGAACTTTGAAAGGTCTGCCACGCTGCAGCTGCAGCTGCACCGAGCAGCTCCTTTGAACGCGGTCAGTTCATGGGGTTGGACTAATGGTCGGTAATCTTTTTCGACGTGCGGTCATTCTCGAATGAGTCCTTTTTGGAAAAAGTACTTTTAGAGTTGGGTACATTTTGAACGAGTATTTTCGGAATTCACGTTTTTGGGGTTCATTTTCCTTTTATTTTATTTTTTTAGTATTCTATTGAATGAGGCTATTTTGAAAAAGTACTTTTAAAACTCGGTGCTTTTTTGAACAATTACTTTTGGAATCCACGTCTTTGAAGTTCATTATTATTTTTTCTGCACGAGTATTTTTTGGAATGAGTACTTTTAGAAATCGGACACTTTTTGGAAAAAGTACTTTTAGAATTGGGTACATTTTGAACGAGTACTTTTGAAATCCATGTCTCAGAGATAGAGATACTTTTTTAATACAAGCAATTTTCTGATCAGTACTTTTTAGTATACAGTACTTCCAAAATAATACTCAAAATACATAAAAAGTACTTTCAAAATTCGGTGCTTTTTTTGAACGATTACTTTTGGAATCCATGCCTTGTGGAAGTTCATTATTTTTTTTGTACGAGTATTTTTTGGAATGAGTACCTTTGGAAATTAGACACTGTTTGGAAAAAAGTACTTTTGAAATCAGTGCTTTTTGAATTGTGTCCTTTTTGAACGATTACTTTTCGAATCCACGTCTTTGAAGTAAATTATTTTTCTGTACAAGTATTTTTTGGAATGAGTATTTTTAGAAATTAGACACTGTTTAGAAAAAAGTACTTTTGACATCAGTGCTTATTGAATTGGGTCCTTTTTAAACTAGTATTTTTGAAATCCATGTCTTAGAGATAGAGATACTTTTTTAATACAAGCACTTTTATGATAAGTACTTTTTAGTATAAATTACTTCCAAAATAACAAGTATTTCGTGAAATTATTACTTTCTGAATAAGTACAATTCAAAATTAGGTACTTTTTAAAAATCGAGTACTTTTCGAAAAAGTACTTTCGAACAAAGTCCTTCTAAAATCATTAAATTTGAAAATCTGATCACTTTCCAAGACTGAAATACTCTTCATGATCAGATTTTCGTCTTCAAATAAAGTAGTATCTTTTTTTTATACACACATCACATCTCAAATAAGTACTTTTTGAATAATTACTTAGATTTATCAACTCAGCTGTTCCGTCTGCGGGGGGTCCGGTCGTGAATGATTAAGTCGACTGACTAAATAATCGAAAACATCGCGTGTGAGTTGATGAAAAAAAAAAACAATCATTGCAAGTGTGTTGAATACGGTTTAACACACATCGCAACCCTTATCTCGACTAATCGATCAGGTTTTACAAGCTAATTTCACTCCATGATAAAGGATAAACGAAATTTAAATGAATAAAGAAGAAAAAAACGCCTTTCAACCGGTCAATTAACGTCACCCTTAATTCCTGTGGAGGCTAAGCTGCGCAGGGCTGTATTTTGGGGGTCCAAAAAAGGGGCCCAGCTCGATACACTCGCTGCTGGATGAACGGTGTCAGAATCGTGTGGAATATAGATCGTGAAAAATACATGAAAGAATATTTTCACCTGCAAAGCACGATTTTGCAATTCACAATTCAATTACTTTTTCTCCTTTTGGTTCGCTCCTGGATGAAACTCGCGTATTCCATGTAGTTCGATTTCAAACTAAATTTATCGCCCTGTCAACCTCGCAACGGATGCACAGCTTCGTGCGTTTCTACTGCGAAGTATCCATGTTTTACTAGCTGGGAAATAAAAAACAACGTTGCAGATACTGTTTTCATATATATATACAACAATTTTCAACGAGATACAATTTATCGTGAAAATACTCGTCGAAAATGGAATTTATCTCATTCCGTCCATTTTTTTTTTTTTTTCGAAAAGGTTATTAGCAAAAAAGGGGGGGATTAGTTTCAATGTGCAAAAAAAGTGCCTTTTTTTCACTTGGCTCCTAATTTGCGTTTCTTTATTACGATTGGAACTTTTTTTTTTGGTGATTCTGTCTTGAAAGTATGAATTTTCAGCAGAGACTAGAAATGAGAGAAGAGAAAGGAAAAAAAACTGGATTCTTCGGGTTAATTTCAGTTCGTTAGTTTTTATCTTATTCTTTCTGTCTGTTGCGTAGCTGTGATTTTTTTTTTTTTTTTTCGCGGTCCAATTGGTGATTCGAGTGGAACGTTGGTGGAAGATGATAAGATGAGAAGAAAAAAGAAAAAAAAAAGAGTATTTTGTTCAATATTTCAATCAGTTGGAATTGGAAATTACTACAATCTGATATTCATGGAATATTATTAATATTAACGTCTTGAATATTGAGGAAATATTAGAATTGTCCGAGTTTCTAGGCGATATTGAACAAATATTCCAATAATTGATATCGGAATATCGCAATATTAGGATGTTTGGAATTAAAATATTGCGAAAGTTGATATTGAAACATGGCAGTATTGCGAATTTTGAAGTTAGAATATTCTAAGAATATTGCAGCGTTATAATTCGTCCAGATTATTGTTATTCTACATTGCGATCATTAATTATCGATTAATGTTTTAGCTATGTGGTTAAAAAATATTGCAAATTACGTGAGAATATTGAGTAGAGGTACTTTTCAAACATTTATATCGATTTCCTCCGATTCGAAATCGTCATCTTAATATTGCAATTTTTTAATTTCATCGTTTCAAAAAATCTCTGACCTTTCCAGAAACGTTATTTCTTCCCCATTCTTGATTCTCGTCTCTAGTCTCATCGACTTTCGTAATCCCAATTTTTTTTTTTTTTTTTTTTTTTTTTTTTTTTTTTTTTTTTTTTTTTTGTGACACCAGAAGCTCAGTCCTGGGCGTCAGGATGGAAGCCCGTCCCATGGTATAGCGGCCATGGTAGAAAAACAATACGTGAAGCCATAGACCGCGGCCATTCCGAGGTATACGAGCTTGGCGAAAGGGGTGAAACCGGATATAGGCTAATCTGTGCATCGTAGGGGTTTCCTTTTTCCCTCTCTTATTCTCCACATCTTCATTTTATCGACTATTTTCTTCTACCCTCGTTCTCTCTCACTCTTCACGTTCAGTTACTATTACTTCACGATTCAATTCCTCCAGTCCTGCTCGACAGGCGTCGATAATTCATTCATTAGAATTTCTGGTGTTTATTTATTTGATTGATCATTCATTCTACTAATTCACAAGTTCTTGATGTACAGAAAAAACAATGAAACTGTAGTTCTATGCTTTCTGGACATTTTGAGCCCAATCGAGTCCGAGAATTCTGAAAATTGACGAAGTGACGACGGTTTTTGTGAAACGGAGGTCAGTGAGAGGGCAACTTTTCCACTGATTTTATCCAAGAAGACTTTGGACGCCAAACTCTGGATGTATTCATCCAATTTCGATGGAATTCCGCACACAGATTCTCAGGATCGATGGTTTCGGACTGGGATTATTGAGTCGGATGCAAAAAAGTGTGCTGAAAAGCGACGAAAATACTAAAAAGTCGCTGAAATGATCATATTTCGTGAAATATGTTGAAGAACCGGAAGATCCTGGCTCAGGCCACAACTACCGATGATGAGAGTCTGTGTGCGAAATTTCAGGCAAATCGGCCAAGTGGATCCGGAGTTATAGCGAGAAATGTGAAGCTCAGGTGGTAGCGTCAGTGCTTTCGAATTCGACGCTCGAACATCGACGGTGACTCAGTGTCGGCTCCTGTCGTTGCGTTGCTACTTGATTCGAACGTTTCAATGTTCATTTTGTGACAACAAAGTCAGTATTTCTCTGTTCCACAATTTCCCCGCTAATTGAGTGCGCTGAAAACAAGCTGTACGCTCTTAGACTGGTTGTACTTTCTTCCAAAGTACAATAAAGATCTCAAGCCGGTTGCTGACAGGCTGGTTTCGACATAACGTACGGTTTCACACTTGTGAATCATAAACGTTGATGACGTTTAGTTGTTTTCGTACCAAAGCTTTCGAGCTTTCTTCAGCACCCAGTCAACATCCAAAGCTGCAATTTGTTTTCAGTCCACATATTTCACGGATTGTTATTCCTTTCCATTTGTCACAATGGTCCAGTGGTTCGAAAATAATCCCTGAAAGGCTGACTAGTTTTCCATTAATGACACCAGTACCAATTTCAACTCTAATATAATTTCGAGTCAATATAATTGAAGTCTAGTCTAGTCGATTTTATAATTCACAGACGATCATTAGCTGAGGCACGAATATTGCGTTCAAATTGACATGACGTATAATTTCGATTGATCGTGTGTCTGATTACAGACTTTATTTGAACTTCTATGATTCTTTAATAAAATTGAAATCCAGTGGTCACAGAATTTCTATTTTTTCTTTTTTTTCTTTTGCTGAACGAATGGATTGAAAATAATTCACAGAACAGTGAAACGATTCCAACAGATATAAAAGTGTAAAAAATTTCCAATAATTGGTAACAAAACTTTTCTCGGAATTTTCATTTCATTTATCTTCTCTGTGGGTATTTTTTATTCAATTTTTTTTTCATTTTCTCTTCGTCAAACTATAAATGTATAATCAGATTAGCCGGATACTTGAAAATTCTATGTGACGAATACTCGGCTTCTGGGAATATTTAATCACCGAAAATGAATGAATAAATAAATAACTTATGATCGTCCATATAACGAAGTCACTAGCAAAGTTAGGTGGGATTTTAAAAGTTCAACGATCGAAGTGGTGGCTGTGAAGCAAATTTATACGTGGATCATGAGAAATTCAGTTTTTTCGTCATATCTCGACAAATATTGATCCCATCGTCGCAAAGGTCAGTATAAAAAATGAAGCCTACTAAATTTCCTACAAGAAAGGTTCGATACATTTTCCTCGTATCTTTGATAGTTTTTCTCTAATACACCAGTGAATACGAGAAAGTGATTTTCACGGCAGCCTGGGACGGCAATAGAAATATCGATACTTTCGGCCACGTATTACATGAAAACTATCGAAGATATGGAAAAAGTGTATTGAACCTTTCTTGTAGAAAATTTGATAATCTTTATTTTTAATTCTAACCTCCTCGACGATAGGATCAACGGTTGTCGAGATATGACGAAAAAACTGAATTCGAGCACCTTGAATTGAAGATGACGGACCAAACCGTCGAGTTTTTTCTTCCTTGTATTACATAAAAACTGTCTAAGATATGAAAAAAAAGTATTGAATCTTTCTTGTGAAAAATTTAATAAGCTTCATTTTTTATAATCACCTTCGTGGCGATAGAATCAACGGTTGTCGAGATATGACGAAAATACTATACAATCGAATATAATTGAAAACTGAAGTCATCTTACTGCAGAAAAAATAATGACGCCCATCCAAACTATATTCTTCTAATCTACGATCTCAGTAAGTTCGGGGGTAGTTTAAGGGATGTTCTTTGTATCGGTTGCCTCGATATTTGATTATTGGCTACAAGTCCCTCACTCAGTCTCCTTATATTGGTCCATTTTTCATTTTGAGGATAGGGCAGGAAGCCCTCGGTTCGTCTCCTGGGATTCTGTAGCTCCTGGGTCCATTTAAGGATGTATGGCCGTAATCTCAACCAAGAATGGTTCTCGTCGGCAAATTGAGTACTTTATGATAAAACAAAAATCTGAAAAAAATCAACCGCGATAAAGATGATAAGAGTATTCATTTTGAATAATAATAATGCCCGAAAGTTATCGATAAATTGTTTAAAAAAAACATTGTTTAACAAATTCTGTGGTGACGTTATTTTTTTTCATCTCAAACAAATGCCCCAATTTTTCTGAACACACGTGCATTTTTTAAGAATTTTGTCACTATTTTTTAATTTCCGTTTACATCCCTTACATCCAACAGAGTTTTCGAATTAGCAAATACCCCGGGGGTGAGACACAAACTCCAAACGAGTCAACCCCACGGATCTCGATCAAAGAGACTCATCTTCCCACCTCGATTACACCATTTTTTTATTCAACCCTTTTAACAATATCCGCTCAAATTCAATCTCGTTACGCTACCACCTGAGCTTTCACACTTTTTACAACGTTTTTACAGTCTTGGGATTATTGGATTCCAATATGGTTGTAATTTGGTTCGATTTTTCTCCAAACTGTTCGATTTTATGATCGTGAAATTAATATTGTAGCTCAGGTGGTAGCGTCATTGGATCCAAATTCGAGGAAATTAGGTTCGACCCACGTCTAAAAAATTTTTAGAAATCTGGGACACAAAAAAAAACTACAAAAATGGGAAAAATGGATTCTGCAGAATCTGGGGAAAAAAAACAAAAAAAAAAAAAAACTACGAAATGTTTCAAACTTTCCTAAATCTGTGATTAAAACACTATTAGACCTTCAGAATTCTATTCTATTAGAATTCTTGAGAAAGGGACAGTCAAAAAAAAAAAAAAAGAAAAAATCCTAAAAAATTTAATTAAAAAAAAATAAAAAAATTTCCCAAATTCCCTAAAATCTGAAAAAAAAAAAAAAGAAATTGTTCTTCATTTTCTTAAATCTGTGATAGAAAAAGAACCTGAAAAAAAAAAATCAAAATTCCCTTAAAATTTCTAAAAAACTTACATTAAAAAAAAAATATACATATACTTTTCAAAATTTAATAGAATTTCAAATTATTAATCTAAAATCTTAGTTTCCCGCCAAGTTCGTTATACATACTATATAATATAATCAATCTCTCATTAAAATTCGTTGAAATTAAATCCTCGAAATTTATTTTGGCGCGCAGAGATTTTTTTTTTTCTGTCTGTCATTTCATCCAATTGCTGGGTATAAAAACAATATGCAAATGTAAATTTATATCTGGTTAATCCTCTGTAATTTTGTATATATTCCAAGCACTTTGTATATATACGCAAAGGGCTATTATCTCAAGCTGACCGTCGTTAGCGAAACTGTGTAGTTTGGCGGGGGGGGGGGGGGGGCAGGGTAGGGTAACAATGTCGGCTGCTCAACAATTACAACCTAATATCTATTCTAATTTTCTACATCGTACGAAACTTTACATAAAACCTCTGACCAAATTGGGGGGGGGGTGGGTTCGTAAAAATCCCCCCCCCCCCCCCCCCGGTACCGAATTATAGGTAGAATTGGAACTGGAAACACTGGAGTCATTTTAATAACCATTATTTTATACCCACTGATCGAGGGTTCTGGTTTCGATGGGAGAAAAGGGTCTGAAAGGGTGTATTAACGAATTTTATTAACCGGTGGTGAAGATACCCTGGGGGGCGGGGGGGGG
>JAFFZH010016108.1:158308-209506 GCA_018420115.1 Euura saliciscinereae | reverse complement strand
AAGAATATATTAATAGAAGATTTACTAATATTAATAGCGGCCGTCGATAAACTTCAGTACTTTCTAACACATTCTTAAAACCAAGCGTAATTATGTAAATATTTTGTGATTTGACGTTTTCCGTTATCATAAAATAGTACAGATAGTAGTTATCATAAAAGTGAGAATGAATGGTAATAAAACTTCAACAAAGTCTCCCTTTCAAATTAAACTCAACTTTGCAAAGTAAGTCATAAATGACTGCATCTCAAATCCCAAAATTACCTATCAATATTGAAAAACAATCATCCGTATGTTTTCATAGCCAATCAAGGATTCAATGAGTACAGGTAAGAACGAAACGTGTAAGACATCACTTGAAAACGATCCCTCCTTAATTGTATTCCATCTGCGGGGAACGGGGAAAGGAAGACGAGATTCAGAGAGTGTTGGGATGTCTGACGTTAGTTTTGAATGGGTGGGTGGCGGGTGAACGGGGTTGGACAGCGGACATCGGGTCGCCGGGAGCGTCGGGACGTCAGGCCTCGAACCCAGGTTCCTCCCATCGCGAGTACCGCGCCGGTCCGTAGCCGCCGAACGCCCCGCGCACGAGTTTTCATAGCCTAGAACCGAAGCATTCGAAGCGGCGTTTCCACCACCTTCGCGAGGCGACCAACCCCCACAGAAGAGGAGGCTACCGATGAAATTCTGGCCATCGAAACGTTCCCAGAACCAGAGGTGGGGCGGACGTTATAGATCCCCTCACACTACCGACTATTATATTTTACAACCTTGTAATACTTCGCCACCAAGAACTCAGGCTCGGCTGTCAAGGATTTTTAGAATATTGCGAATCAATTCACATCAAGAACGGTGGTCATTTTTGACACGTTTCTCTTTACGGTTGATTCAATATTACGATTATCGAATACATGTATTTGTTCGAGGAGGAACCTCATTTGGAATTCGGAGAAATGGTTCACATTTTTGGGCGAAGGTATTACCTAAACAATCTTCGTTAATTGACAATTTACATAGACAATATTATTTTTCGTCACACCTGCAAGTTTGACTTCGCGTATTGTGAAGGGTCCGCGAGATGACTGATTCCCTTACCGGCCAAAAGCAGTGCCGGAATCTCGGCCGGAATCTACATAACAGCACTCATAACAGCTTAGTGCGAGAATACAGATTATGCAACATAAAATATAAATTCCCACACTGCTTTGGACCCATAAGGGGATCGGCTGTCTTGCGCACCCTCCACAGTTCGTGAAGTCGAACGTCTCATTACAGGTTTTACCAAAAAGAGGGTGAAAGAAACATTTTTTGCAAGTTACTGCTGACTTCAATCACCGCGAAACAAGTCACCTGCTTGATCGTCGCCGGTATAGTCTTTTTCGAGCTCTACGCTTACAGTAGGGGCGGTCGATGATGAGGCATAAGTACCGAAAAAAATATATGGTTGACCTGCACCGACATATGATTGCCGAAGTTCGCATGATTTCACTTTTTCGGCTTAAAAACTCTTCCGCATAGCTAAAAAATTAACACGACAACTAGGTGGCATGGCCACGTGCTTTTGTGGCGGCCGCGACCACTGGGTCAGACTGTCTGCCGACCTGTACTATGTGTATCCACGACGAAATAGAGCAGTTCAGATGGCCTGCTGGCAATCTTCTTGTAAAGTTCAAGGGTGATCACCATATACAGCCTCGACGAACGCGGCAAACTACGAAAAAGCCGTGTGACTTCGCTACCCAGTAACGATCCAGCTGGGCAGCGCAGTTTATGCTTGGCATCCCAGTAGCTTTGACAACTTGACAGCTAGTTCGAAGATGGTTCACTGGGGATGTTCTTACACGATTCTATATGGTGGTGACCTGTACACAGCCCATATGGCCGGCGAACTACAGAGTGACCATGCGACTACTATCACACTAACTATATCTCGTAATAGGTAGGGGAGAGTCGGGTAACACGGGAATGCCGGGCGAGATGGGGCTTCGTTGATTTTGGCTTTTTGCGATATGCAATATACTCAGCGACTTTACAGGACTGTTTTACATGAAAAACTGTACATTTGAAGTAAAAAGGTTACAAAATGGTCACGGGACTCGTGCGTTAGGGAGCCATTATGGGTCTGAGAACGTGCTCGGTGAAATGAGATGACGTGATTTGAGTACCTGAAATACCAAGGGGATGCAGAATAATTTTGAATTTATATTTTTTTCCAATAGTATTGTCAATAAACTACGTATTCACGTTTGAGCCAACACCTTCCTGCTGCCACAGTGTGATAAGGGTGTTTTTGTTCATAAAATTGCGTAATAGGGTAGAACGGGGAGCTCTGGCGAACAACTTGGATTTCAGGTGATTGATTTTTTTTCCATTTGAAACCGATAGAATATAAAACTGAAGGCATTTAGTGCTATTTGTGAAGCCACGAGGCATATTTTGGGGTTGACGATGAGAATAATAATGAAAATTGCAATTATCAGATATATCATTGTGATTAGCGTTTCTTTAATCTTTATCAATTTTCGTATAGCAAAAGTATTTTTTTTATGCTCAACAGTTCAAAATTACGATGCTGCGTCATAATATTAGCTAGGTAATTGTTCGCAGATGGTGAATACGAGTGGACGATTTTTATTCATAATGAAAAGTAATTTATTTGGTCTCAAACACTAACATCCCCATTTTACCCGACCTTCCCCTACCCGCAAAACATGGCCGTACAAAGTTGCGGCCAAGTAGATTCCAGGTACCGATCTGACATGGCAAAGCTCGCTAGGCCCAACCATATTGTCAATGTGGCGTAGCCATAAGGTCGAGTATAAGGTACAAACCAAATAGCAAGTGCAGGTACATCGTACATCAGAATATCAGACAGCCACATGACTCGGCTATATAGTTATTGGCACAAAGCAACATTGATAGCCTAGATGAGTACGCCATACCATCGGCTGTCAAAAAGCCATATTGTCGCCACGCAGCTATCACCTGAATGTCGAATATTAACCGAATCAAGTTCGGAATCCAGACTCTCTACATTGTTATTATATGTATACTTCGAAATGACATATAGGCCAGGCGTCAGGGGGTTTTGGTTTTGCTTTAAATCAGTAAAAGGCGGACAAAGCTGGAATCACTTCATTTCGATGCTGATTAGAATGTACTAAGTTCTCTACCTTCTGCGGGGGCGGCAACACCCCCCCGCTCACAGAAACTCACGAGGAAGACCTATAGACAACCCGGAGGACCCGGACGACCCAGCCGATGACGAAGTAAACGTTTTTAACACTATCGAAGTGAGGGACATTTTTAGACCTCCAACTTCGAAGAAAGCCAAGACGACTCAAGACTTTGACCGTGGATTAGGCCTACTGGGGATACCACTAGAAAAAAAACGCACCGTCAACTCTACCGCAAGGTGGTGTGGAAACGGGTATGAAATCGTCGTAAATGTGAATTTCATGTTCATTTGCAGCTTGGTAATAGTGAAATCGACGGAGAATATCAGTATCGAGTTCGTTCGAACACTCGACACGTGAATCGTGGGCTGTAACGAGCAAAAACCGGCATGCCGCGGGAAAAGGTTGACATACGATGTCAATTTGAAAAGATACTCGGCTTCTCTCAGCTGTAGCTCCAAGTAGACTCGTTTTAGACGAAAAATGTATTGAACATTTTCGATAGGAAATTTGATAGGCTTCATTTTTTGGGTCCGTCTTTTTTCGATACAACCAACCGGAACCGAAATATTGGCCAAAAACTGGTTTCCAGCCGCCATTTCGATAAAAATGGCGGTGTTGCCGCCCCCGCAGAGGGTAGAGAACTTAGTACATTCAAATCAGCATCGAAATGAAGCGATTCCAGCTTTGTCCGGCTTTTACTGATTTAAAGCAAATCTTTGCGCTTTTAAACGCCCTGACGCCTGGCCTAATAACGGTAGCTGCAGAAATGGAATAAATTGGTATCCGTGACTGGTCTCCTCTCTAAAAAAAAGTTCATGTTCGCGCCCGAACTCGGCCGTTGATCGAATATCTCGCTTTTCGATGTCACCGTTTTATTAGCGCTGCGATTGGCTGCGCGGGACGGAAAAACTGCAACGTGAAAGAAATGCGATGGTAAAATCTGCGACGAAGAAACTGCGATATGGCGATGCAAAGAAGAATCTGCGATGATAGAATCTGCGACGCTGACGATTAACCTCTCATGTTAATCTTCTGAAGTGAGATGATAGTGAGAACTGTCAGAGCTTCCTGTCAGAATGCTATTATTCTGAAGTCAGCTGAGAACTGTCAGCACTTGGACCTGGGCGATGCAACTTCAAAGGATAAACATTAACCATACAGCACAGATAAATAACGCATAGCTGTCAGAGCTAGAGCCGTCAGGATATCTGGGACAGTCTGACGGTTCTTATAGTGCGAACTACAATATTGTATTGGGATAAATGAATGAAAAATCAAATGAATTAATCAGGAAAATTAACTTCTAATGAATCTAACCTGACCTAACCTGACCTAAACCGATGGCGTAAAGTACTGCCAGCTGTCAGAAATGAGTCTGAAGTGCGCTGAGAACTGTCCGTTGTCAAACGTGAGTCTGAAATGAGCCGAAGATAGAATCAATTCGGCGCGCGCGCGCCGCTCGAATTACAATGATAATTTTTTTAATAGTAGATATTACTTATGCAAAATGAAAACTGAGGCTGTCAAAACTGACGATGAGCTGTTTTTCTTGGCTGATGGTATCGACCATCTGCGACATCGGTTTGCGGTTTCGCGATGAAGCCGCTCTATTCGCGCTGCGATTGGCTGTGCGAGTCGGGATTGGTCTGAGGTGAGCCGAGAGCTGTCACGGGCGAAACTTTGGAATTTCTGAGGTGAGCTGAACTGTCGAAAACTGCGATTGAAACCTGCGACGGAGAAACTGCGATGAGGAAGAAATTACGATAAGGCGATGCGCGAAAATCTGCGACGCTGACGATTAACCTCTCATATGAATCTAACCTGACCTAACCGATGGCGTAAAATACTGCCAGCTGTCAGGACTGAGTCTGAAGTGTAATGATAGTGAGAACTGTCAGAGCTTCTGTCAGAATGGTATTATTCTGAAGACAGCTGAGAACTGTCAGCACTTGAGCGATGCAACTTCAAATAATGAACATTAACCAGACATGAGAGGACAGATAACATTAACGTAGCTGACCTACGATTCTGTTGGGATAAATGATTATTGAGATAACTGATTTAAAATTTGTAGGCAGAACGAACTTTTGTATGTTCATATAATTGATTTTCGCATTTTAAAGAACATGTATTTGACGGCTGATTCGGTTACAATTATGTTTTCTGTTAGACCATCAATTCCACTGCGATGAATGTTAATGAATAATTTTATAGAAAAGCGTTGAGAATTGAGCTGCGATGCATAAAAGAGACTGCGATAGCAAACTGCGGTGGTGAGATGGGGAGTAGTAGTAAAAAATCCGACGCTGATGATGAAACTGCAGAAAATTAACTTCTAATGAATCTAAGCTGACCTAATCTGACCTAACCGATGATGAAAATAATTCCAGCTGTCAGAACTGAGTCTGAAGTGAGCCGAAGACAGAATTAAGGCGCGCGCTCGAATTTCTATGATAATTTTTCAATAGTAAATATTACTTATGCAAAATGGAAACTGAGGCTGTAAGAACTGACGATCAGCTGTTTTTGGGATGAATGAAAGTATCATTTCATTGAACTAAAGATGTCCATTTCACTGATGAATTTGACCGATGAGAGATGAAGGATATAGCACAAACAAAGCTAACGCTATCGGAACTGAACTCTGAGCTTCGAAAAGAAATGATCGCGTGGGAGTGGCAGCTATCAGGAATGAGTATGAAGAGTTCTGAGATTGTATCTCATTAATAATCAAAATATCGACATTACCTGAAGATTGCGATACGCTATACCTGGGGCACAATGATAACCCCTATCATGGCGATCATTTCGTATTCGAAAACAACTTCTGTAAAACTAACTAAAAACCAACTGTGGAAATACATAACTTTGCAATAAATGAAATAATTCGCTTGCAAAAACAGTTTGGTGCTGAATATTGAACTCTTGAACCTGGATGTGCATACTTTTCTACATTGAACTTAAGGGATCATTTTGCCCTGCTCTATGGAGCAAAATGATGCTTGATTACTGCTGCACTTTTGTCAAATTTGTCGCATTTGTAGCTACGCATAAAATCTAAAAAAAAAATCAGCAACGTGTCGGAGGATGGTACGATTCATGGCTTCTATGTTTGGATTCCTCAAGCAAACAGTTTACCTGTTTACCTCAGTTTAGCTTAGACCTTATAGTCATTTTTCCCTTAGGGGGATCATCTTGCCTCGGTTTCTAATACATCTACTTGGCTTCAATGAGTAACAACGTTCTGCTGCAATATTATGAGATGTTATTCTCATTTCGGATCTCAGCTAGTCCCTCTTATAAAAAGTTTATGGAAATGTATCGTTTTGCGATAGTTGTTGCGGTCAATCTGCTGATTTCATGTAAGATAATTTATTCTGATTTTGATTGGCTGAGCCCGTTCTTCTTCGTGCGGTGTGAAGTCTGATTTTTTCCTGTGTCTCTTGTTCTGTCAGATGGCAAAGTGAAATGAAGTTTCCACACAAAATATTGGTGTCTTTTATGGTGAGTTGCAAGCAAAAATATTTTTGGGTAAGATCCGTCAATAATGAATATCATGTTCATGATGATGATTAGTATGACGACGATTTAGTGTCTTTTATGGTTAGATAACAAATTAATTGAACGCTGGATAGAGCAAAGAAGACGTCCTGGCATTACTAAAAGTTGAAAAACGTAAGGAATGTCAACAAAAACACTACCAGACATCAAAGGCATAGGCTGAAACACGAAATAATGTTAGTATTGAGTGATATAAAATCATCATCATAAGAGGGACGTATCATCAAACTAATTTACGATTTTCAGAACAAAGCAGAGGGAAACAGTATACAAAAAAAAACTGGTAAATTGGGACACTTATTATCAATTACCATTAAAGAAACCAAAAATGTATTCGAATGTTCAACATTATGCATAGCCTATGAATGTTCTGTGTCTCAGAGGTGGTGCTGAACATTTTGAGAGAGAAAAAGTATGTAACAAACAATCGTTTGTAGACCGTTGTGCGTATTGAGCAGTCCGTCTCGAAAATCTACCAAGCTCTGCACGAATTGCGAAAATTTGTCAAAGGTAATAATTCTAAATCCAATAATTTCTTCGAACGTATTCGATTCTACAATAACTCATGATCTTTTGCACCTCTGAATGCTAATTCAGTGTCCTTGTAGAGACAACGACCAGGCCCATATTATTTTTTTTATTCCATACATGAACGGAAAGGCCGATTTCGCTACCTATTTTGGGGGAGCGAAGTGCGGCTTTACCGACCGGGAACTCGTTCTTTCCGCTGGGAGACTATTCGGTAAGAAAGGCCAGTTTTTCCTCCCGCAAAGTCTTTCTTCCCGCAAAGTCATTCTTCCCTGAAAGTCTTTCTTCCCAGTTTACTCTGCCGTACCGACCAGTACGGCTCGGTCAGTACGTCACATAACCTAAATCGACGTGTCCTAATGAAAAAGAGCCAACTCGCCGTACGGTTAGAAAAGAGCCAACTCGCCGAAACACAATAGAAATTTCTATAGAATTCGGCGAGTTGGCTCTTTTCTAACCGGCACAGCGAGTTGGCTCTTTTTCATGAGCACACGTCGAAATGTAAACACCGTTCTGTCCGTGAAATCGGCCTCCGTTCATGTATGGAATAAAATATCGTGTGCACCACGGTCGCAAAACGTTTTCCCTCCCTCGGTGGATGCCATCCCTCGCCTTCGGCTCGGGTGGCAACTCCACGCTCGGGAGCGAAAACGTCCTTTGCTCCCTCGGTGCACAATATACTATTTTTTCACTCATCTGAAAAGGGGCCCTTTCCAAACCAGACACAGGCATCGAAAATCAAGCTTTCCACGCAGGTGTTATAAAAAAATGTTTTTCGAAAGGGAAAAAATGTGTCTCCTCTGCGCAAAGCCTGTGTGCATTTTGAGAATGTCAAAATTAAGGGCCCATTGTTTTGGCTATCATTTTCGGAATTCCCAAACTTTCCAAAAAGTATCCGGTTATTTCGGAGTTTTATTATTATAGAACAATAAAGTTGTTTCGCATGTCGTTTTACATCTGCAGCTGTTGTAGCGCTTCACCGCTGCCATTATGCTTTCTTAACTTATTAATATTTTCCGATGAGAACAATGGAAAAATACAACAACTTATCAACAACTTCCCAAGACAACGTATCGCGCAATATTACCTATACTAACTGTTTGCGAAAGTTTGAGTCTTTCTCTCAATACCCGTTTTGAGCAAAATTTTCAACATCGTGATCAAACTTAGTTCATTTTTTATTTCATTTTCGAGTTTTTGAGCTCATTTTGTAATCCCCGAAGTGGGTAAAAACCGATTAGCGTATTTTTTCCCCGATTTGGGATGCATTTCTGAGAATTGTGGCATGATCAACTTACGAACGAACTAAGGTTCTTTACTGAGAAATCCACTGATTTAGACCCTATGAAGCAGAACCTGCATGGTATTTTCAATTGAAACAAAAATCGTTACTAACATATCCAGAATATGAGAAAACTTCATTTCCGCCTTAGTTATAGAAATATGCAGAATAGGAACTCTGATTAATACAATTTGAGAGTGTGCAGAATGAGCATATAACTAAAGACTGAAAATAAGATTAAAACAAACAGAATAAAATGGTTCACAAACAAGTCACGATTTTCTAATTAGGCGGCTAAATACCCGCGACGTTTTGTTGCCGTTGCAAATATTATCATATTTAGTATGCATACTTAGGAAGGAAGCTTAATAATAACCAGAACGGAGACTCAGTAGGAGGCAAAAGTTGCGAGCGATGTAATAAGTTCTGTTGGCCAAGAGAATGCAACTCCACGGACTCTTGGAGCACATTTTAACCCAGCTGAGAACCATTGTACTGACGACCGTTCGTACTCTAATATAGGAAAACTAATGAAGAAAATAGAACACCATCAGTAGCTTGAAACATAAAGATAATTCAAAATAAGAAATGAGTGATCGTGTGAGAGGCTGCTAAAAGTAGTTTAACCTTGTGAAATTCATGGGACCTCGCTATGAGTTGTCATAATTTATGAAGACGGGAGACTAGGTTGAGATCGTGGTGAGTAGCTGCTAATTTAAGGGTTAATTCCTTGCAAGACAAGTTGGCAAAATTATTGCAAAAATATTCATGGGGAAAATATGAATATAATCAACGCAGCATTTGCTAATGAAAATTAAAAAGTCTAATTAGAAAATGCTTTTCAAGTAAGTGCTGAAAGTCGTATCAATTTTTGCAAAATGTTTTTACCGTCAACAATCCTTTCGCCCGCGCACAAGTAAATCATCATATTATTCTCCTTCAAAAACCTCTAATAGCGAAAGATATTTTCAGTCTGGATTTTCGTGTGTCACGTCAACCTTTCACATTCTATAACCCTCGGCTTGGCAATGAGTCCAGAATTTCATGTCATACGATACGCAGTCTCTAGATAGGTGTGCTTTTCAATTTTCTTTGATTTACCGATATTTTACAGACAACATTGAATTCGCAGGGTATAGGCGGACGTAGGTACCCCCAGACGCGACGTCTGGAGGAATAATATAATATGAAAGAAAATAACTTCAAGGGTGTGAAATAGTACGCTTGGGTAGCGTTAGCATGAAATACTACGACCTGACTATTTCTTTTTTCCAGATTCTTTTTCTTTCTCGAGAATATATCGAAAATAAATAACCGGAGGTATCGTCTGCTGTGTGTGAGGCAACTCTTGAACAATTTTTTTTCTTCCTTTCGACAAATTCGAATAAACATATTTCCATGAAACGTTTAGAACCTGCAAACAATTCAGACCTCATAGGAAGTACAAGGTGCCTCTGGGATGTTTTCTTTTAGCACGGCAGACTAAAAGACTAAGTGATGTCATTTACATTTTGTAACTTTCTCTTGGGAAACAAAAGCCCGTGGTGTGTCC
The DNA here is from genome assembly GCA_018420115.1 of Euura saliciscinereae. Taxonomy (NCBI): domain Eukaryota; kingdom Metazoa; phylum Arthropoda; class Insecta; order Hymenoptera; family Tenthredinidae; genus Euura; species Euura saliciscinereae. Next base: position 199,404 of record JAFFZH010016108.1, on the reverse strand, counting down.
CGGTCCGTCTGAGAAACGCAAGAGAGGGCAGAGGACTGACGTCAAGGCTGACAGCCAGATTTGTACTTTTTAAGTGCGTTTTCCTACTTTCCCAACGTCTCTCACACTCCTCGAGATAAACAAAACTTCGTCGCGACCTCCAGCCTCCAACTAGCATTAAAATCTAATTCAACCAAGAAAAAATTACCAATATATATGTAGCGAATTCTATGATTTTATTTACGGCTTCAAATCATCGATCGTGAAACTAAGGAAGAATACGGGAGGCCAAAAACACGGGGAAAAGCTCTAATTCTGACACCCACTCAACAATGTCCGGACTGTCATCGTTAAAGCGTACATCAATTCAGGGTCCACCTCCCTTTTCTTCAGGGTGGAAGAAACTCTGGGAGTGGGATGAAATAAAAATAAAGAGAATTTATTTGCGTAATTTGAGTGGGAGAGCTCGCTCTGAGGAGGTTTTTCGGGGGTTGGTATAGAGCGTATATTCAAAGCTCCGGTAGGTAGCCGCTAGGTAATCATCCCCGGGGGCTCAGAAGCCGAGTGGCAATATAGTTTACCTAATGGGGCTTAAAAAATCTTAAAAAGACGATATTAAGGATGTGACTACGCGCGGGTACAGAACTGAAGAAACTCGCCGAGGTCGAGCCTTGGGAGGTGAGGGGTGGAGAAATTGTTGTTGAGTTGGAGGGGACGACGAGAACCGTCTAGTTAATCGCCGTAAGACAAGCGGAGAAATGAGCGGAACTGAGGGTGATATTTAAAGAAGTGTCAAGCGCTGTAAAAAGAGGAAGAGACACAAGCAGAAGAACAAAAAAAAAAAATACTGAGAAATTAAAGATGAACCTTCGGTGGAACGAGAATTCAAATTTAAACTCGCGTCGCGGGGCGCGGGTGCCAAGATTCGCACTTGGCTTTAGTGGTTTTGATTAAGTCCACGGACTCCTGGGGGATGAGGGCGTTTACTTCAACTCAGACACGACGGGATGCCAAAAGACTTTCCACCACTCGGCTGTACTCAAGACATGCTTACATAGGTACAGCAGACCCTCATTGTTAGCCACAAAAAACGCTGGTACTGAGATAATGGAGCAGCTACGTAGGAATATTGGACAAAGATCAGTCAGCTTAATTTCATCATAATCGTACTGCATGTGATACGGATCGTTTTTAATTTTTGTATAAATGTCAGCATAAATTATGACTATAATAAAAATAGAGTATGACAGCCAAAGTCAATGCTAACCACGAGTCAGTCCAAATTCATATCTTGTATCGGGTTCCACACCTATGTGCAATTGTTAATCAGTAATTTCGTCAAACTCGAAGAATATCAATCCTCAAAATGAGTAGGTATTAATCTACTTTGTGACAGTCTTGTACCAATAAATTTGGAAACATTTTATCTTTGACAATCCATTGCGAGCGTAACTGTCAAGAATTAGGACAAGTACATAGATCTATACAGATCGCCATGACCGGATCGAAAGACTTGCAATTCAAAAACATCGGTGCCTGACCAACACACGTCATTTACACGTATGTGAATCACTTTTCATAAACACCGTAAATACCTACTAGAACGAATAACGCGTTTCACGTACGTACACCTCAAAAAAATTCAATGATTCTCTCTTACCATTCATTATTTTCAATACAATATCGCTGTGCCTAATATCGAAATACTTTGCCAATATACATCAGTATGGACTCTGCTTTGTTAAGTTTTGTGGATTAGAAAAATTTCGATGGATCTTAAAAAAACTGGCACAGATGCAGGCCAGCAATACTTTGATTGCTGAAAATGTATCATGGGTAAGCCGAATGAGAAATCTCATTACTCATAAAAATCTGTATTGCTATTTTACTTAATGTACGATATTTTACATCAGCCAAAAGTATTGCTGTTAGAAGTATAATTTTGGTAGTACCGCGGGGACGTCTTTTCAGTGTCTGAAATATATATGTATACTTTTTTCGAGCTTCCTTTCTAGTACATTGCGATCAAATTAGGTTCACCTATATGCAGGCACTATTTGCCGAAGACAATATTTTCATGTATGCCAGTATCGGTCCAGATGTGCGACAAATGCTCTGCTCACTCCGCTTCATATTAATCCTAATCTTACACGGAAAAAAAAAGATGTAATTTCTACATCTACGGTCGTAATTATTTGGACAGCATCTTTTTGGAGTTGAATCTACACCAATTGCGTTAAGCTTTATTAATCCCATTGATAAACCTTAACGCAATTGCTGTAGATTTAACTCCAAAAAGATGTTGTCCAAATAATTACTACCGAAGATGTAGAAATTACATCTTTTTCTTCCCGTGTACGTACTATTATTAGCTTTGAAAATGCTTTCGTTTTCGGGGTAATAGTGCACCACTGGTTCAGTATAGGGCTCCAGATACTCAATGTCACGATAAAGTGTCATTCGAAAGCGTTACGGCGTAACGGTTACGCTGATTGAGCACCAATGAGTTAGTGGGTCAAGATAGCCATGAATTCTGAGGTTCAACGGTTACGGAACAATTGAAAAAATATGTAGTATATTTTTATGTCAAACGTAAAAGTGAAGTTTTTATCTCAAACCTAAAAGCGAAGTTCGCGGAGCGGATGTGACAGAACTCTGAGCGGTCTACGTAAAGAAGTCTAACGGTGCTTCGGGAAGATGTGTGAAAACTCTGAGCCGTCTACGTCAAGAACTCTGACGGTTGCGGAACGAATGAAAAAATATCGTCAACGGAAAAGTGAAGTTCGCGATTTTGTTCAAGATAAAAAAAAAGTCAGACGTAGAACGAGCAAAACTACATCGTGAGCGGATGCGTGAAAACTCTCGCAGTCAACAAAAAGACTAAAATGCTCAAACTGACGCGAAGCGAAAACGTTTGAGTAGGTTTAGACAGAAAAATTCAAACGTTCAGGTTCAGCAACAAACATCAGAGGATTCAGAATCGCAAGACGAAGTTCAGCACGTTCAGGCAGACGTTCAGGTTCAACAACCAGCATCAGAGGATTCAGAATCGGAAGAGGAAGTTCAGCAGATTCAGGTTTAACAATCAACATCAGAGGATTCAGAATCGGAAGAGGAAGTTCAGCACATTCAGGTTCAACAATCAGCATCAGAGGATTCAGAATCGGAAGAGGAAGTTCAGCAAGAAAAAACGTCACCGTTTGGTTCCGATGTAACGACTCTGGTTGCTCGAACCAAAGCTGAGTCTGCTGTGTTCCGTCGGCTTGAGGAACACATAACTTCAAAATTTTTCACCGACACCTTCAAGATTACTGCAGAGTGTGCGACCGGATTTGGTGGCGGAGTAAACTGCGACCCCCAAAGTCTGTCAGAAAGAAGAGTGTTTCTGAATTGTTGCAGGCAAACGGATATGATCTTCATAGCCCACAATCCGTTTGTGTGCAAAATGCACAAAGACAAAACAGACAAAGATAAAACAGGGGACATTTTCAATGCCTCGGCTGCTTGCGTTACACGTAAGATCTGTAGATTTACATACATATATTACTACTATACATTACAGAACGAAATATTCATCCATAATTGACTGCAAAACACGTAATCAACTAATCGTAACGACTCGAGTCGCTTGAGTAAGTCGCTTCAATAATTTTTCATCGCAATATCAGAGTGGCTCTAGAGCAGGGGAGGCCAACAGGGACTCCCAGAGCCAAATTCACTCCCGCCAGGTATACGTGCGCTCCTAAGCTTGTTACCCGTCCACTTAGAAAGGATTAATACCTGACCACCTGGGACTACCTGGACTGAACGGGGGGTCGCATAGAACAATGGGTTCTTAGAATAATTTACCTGGTCAGATGTAAACATATCGAACGTGTCCCATATTCCTATGCCCAATTGCTCATGCCTATTGTCCGTTATCATAGGATCGACAGACCTTTCCTCAACCCAGGTAACAAGCTTACCTGACCCGCCCAATTATGTACTCCGGCTTCCGGGCTTTGAGCTCCCAAAATGGCGCGTGTTGGACACCCTGGCTCTAGAGACGTAAGAATCATCGTTCAGACCGATCAACTACTGATGCCCGAGTAGGGTTGGTCTTCCCCAATCCATCGTAATCAAGACAATGAATATATTTGTGCTGCCACCCGTAATTACCGCGTATTTTTCACGCTCCTCCCCGAAAAGCTGATTGATATTTTGTATTCAGAGCACCTCTCCATTCCCTGCATAAACGAGACTACCAGAGCTTGTAGACTGAAAGCTGCAGGGTCGGGACGTTGGGGACACGGCAAGATGGGGCAGCTTTTCCCATCTGACACGGGTGTCCTAAGGTCGACGAGGGGTAGTGAGGTGGAAAAGAATTAAGTGATTGGAGGGCGACAAGAAGCTCTGCTTACGTAATTAGACTTTATACTAGTGAAAGGAACGCTTGTTTTCTCCGGGATTGAATTCGATCAGCAACTCTCCTTTTCTCTCCAGCCGGATATCCAGTGTCAACTACATTCCTGACAGTTCCTCTTTTTCAGACACTTTTCGAGGGACAAGGAACGTGCTTTTTATAACATTGGTTTAATCAATGTGCTTCCTTCTTTTTTCAAGCAAGTCTCTAGTTCAGCTTCAAAAAATGGGCAGATCAGGGATCAGAGATAATCCTCATGTATTCAAGAGAGTGCATTTCAAAATGAATGTGTGAACGTTGCCTTGGCAGAATTAATCAGAAACAAGGAGATTCGTAAATCCCGTAGTAATGAATCCTTTTCCTACCTCTACATCCGGTCCCTTAAGTCGGTAGTAGCGTGGGTGGTGGAGCTGAGAGGCGAAACGAATCCTCGTGGATATTAAAAAAGAGGACCTTTTTTTATGTCTCGAGTTGGGTACCTGGGTAATTACAAAATTCAAATTAACTAGAAAAATAGCGTTCCCGAGCCATTTTTAAGAATCTTCTTTTTAAGGAACGCCAGGGACGTGACCTATTCTTCTTTGCTACTTTAGCCGTTTCTCCTCGTTTAATTGGTACCAGGGTAAAATCATAATGAAATTTAACGTTTTTAATCTCGACATAGATGAGCCTCTTGATAGATAGGGTCGAGGGAAGAATAAACGAGTAATTAACAAAGACTGCTTATCTCGCCGGATTCCTTCAGCCAGTTTTACCCTGAAAATTATCGGTGGATACATTACCATACCTTTAACAGTATTTCGTTCGTTCCATTGCCAGTCGTCAAACCTTTTACAGATCTCGAGTGAGAAAGAATTCCGTGTATACGAAGCTTGAATGTATCACATTATGAGTGATATAAAAAGTTATAGTTACATTATAATAAGCCACATAAAGTTTGAAACCAGTCCCTGAAGCAGTGGAAAACGAGAACGGCTTTACATTAAATTCACTATAAATATGAACGCGGGAAACTCCATGCGGTATAAGACAGCACATGGTGTGAATTTATCGGCATTTAAAATTTAAATTCCCGATTATCGGGCCGTTCAGTTGGGGCAGATGGTTCGATTTGCTACCCTAAAGATACTGGATCCTAACCGTTATACGCCCACCGTAAAAAATATTTAAAAAGAAGTCAGAAACACAACCCCAAACGCAAACGAAAACAGGGAAAAGCCGTTTTCGAAAGTTTCAGAAGAATCACGGAATCTTCTTCACTAGCGTTGTATGCTTGTGAATTTTAAATGGAGAGGGCAGAGCAGACGCCGTATTCTGCGGAGTCTGGATTCAGTGGATTTTTATATTTATATTTATTTTTATTTTTACCTATAATTTTCCCCCATTTAGAGTCGTAGTTGGAATAAACGGAAATTACTGGGGCCATCTTGCAATTATACGGGCTAATAGGAACGCAATTTAGTGGCTCGAACCTGGAGTTACCAGCAGCGAAGAGCCCTGAGAGCGGCGAACCCAGTCTCTGCGGAAAATTAAAATAATAAACGGCATCGTTAGGATTCATCATCTGATTTTCATTTCCATTTCAAAATGATTGCACATTATCTCTCTAACGTAGCCACCGAGGAATTAACTCCCGTGGTATTGCTGTCCCCGTTTTGAATACATGTCAAACCCACCTTAATAACTCAAGTTGCAGTTGCATCTAGTCTTAGAGAAGGGAGGAGAAAAAATCCATGTATAAATCTCATCATACAGGGTACCTTTAGCTGATACGATCATAATAGCACGTTTTATACGAGGAAAAAAAATGATCTCAGCCTTTTGATCTACAGTTGCGATGAAATAGAGCAACATAATGCAGGCTATCTGATATCCTGTGAGTAAGCAACCCACAATACGCTCAGTAGTTGGAATACATCGTAACTCACAATATTAACAACAATTTATATGAAATATACGCTGCAAATACTGTATCAATGAATCAGACATGGATTCTGGGTCATATCTATGAAAAATGTATGTATACTATATTGTAGTACACTTGGATCAAAGTAGCGGATTGTACATCTGTTTATTGAATTTGCCGTATGAAAATGGCAAAATTATGTGATACGACAATGTGATACGATACTATCGAGGACAAATCTACATCAGCTTTATTTTCTGGAATAACAACTATAAATATGGTACAGGGACAGGGGACAAGGTCGTAAATGATCTTTATATCAACAGCTTATACGAACAAAGTTCCCTACCTGCCAGTCACTTTATCGACTGAACAGCAGCCTGCAAGCACCCTGACTTTTATCGACACCGAGATCCCCGTGCAAAAAAGTTTTATGAGAAACCTCAAAGTGGCACGCCCAACTTTTTCAATACCCATTTGAAAATCTCAGATTACGGGTTGTTAGGTACAAGATGAAAGCTATCTTTATGAGTCTTCAAATCGTTTTGACAACAAGCAAGCAAGACTGGATTTCATCGCAATATTAGTTCCCGGAATAGTATATTGTGCATCAAGTGCAGGAATCGCCAGCCCGCAATGTCCACTTTCCGGCACTGCTCTCGGCCGGTAAGGGAATCAGCCATTTCCCGCACCCTCTACAGTGCGCGGAGTCAAACTTCCCATGCAGGTGTTACGAAAAGGATATTTTCCGCACGCCGTGCGTAAAGTTCGATTTTACGCACGCAAGCGTGCGTGTAATCGGACTTTACGTGCGTTTGTGATGAAAAATGTTGTTCGATACATGTGCGAAAGTTGTTTTTCGACTCGTGAGGTTGTCACCCTCGCTTTGCTCGGGCGATAAACCTCCCACTCGTCTCAAAACAAACCTTTCGCACTTGTATCGAAATATACTATTCTAGCATGTAGCCAGTCACACAACAGCGTGGTAATTCCATTCAAATTCATGAATTACATATACGTCTGTGGAGGGTTTATCATCATCACTCTGACTGCGAAAAGTATTAAGACCATTAGTGCAAGGATATGTTTCTAGACGTAAATTTGTAACGTTGGAAATATAGTATATGTATCCGTTATCCAACATACAAGGATAATAGACCCACTGAACTGTTGATTTTTATATTTTGACAAATGAAACCACCGAATAAAAAATGCTGAAACGGAAACTTCAGAAGGGTGAGTGAGTAGATGAAGAACGTTACGAGTGGATTTATTGATGCTACGGCTAGCAGCGCTAGTGTCGGTCGTCAAATACTGACACCTCTCAAAATGGTGGTTGACTTATAATTTCCACGAAGCTTATGACTCGGGTTATACTCGGTACAATGAGTGGACGATAAAATTAGACTTTGTGTCTCCCCGTAAACAACTGTGAGTTCCATTGTATCAACCTTTCCGTTTTTCCCTCTTTTTTTTATTCGCTATTCTGTACTCTTTTTATTGTTGCTTTTAATTTTTTTTTTAACATTAGAAACCGACGAACGAACGCCAACCACCCAAGGCTTTCCACGGTCATTCCTAAGCTCGTAGTATTTACTCGTTGTACGAGGGTACTTAATCTCAAAGTTTAGCAACGAGGTTTTAGGAATGGGAATGCTGTTTTAAGAGCATGCTGGAGTCAGGCTTTACCCACCGTACCCGGGTTTCACTTGCTTTCACTGATATCAAAGCCTACGCGTCACGAGCGCGGAAAAGGAAACAACAGCGTAATTCTATATTGAATTCCGAAGATTTATATTGCAAAACTTCTTTATTTCATGCACTAATAGAGACAGGATATGGTATTCTGTCATGTGTCAGTGCATGAAATAAAGAAGTTTTGCAACATAAATCTTCGGAATTCAATATAGAATTCCGCTGTTGTTTCCTTTTCCGCGCTCGTGACGCGTAGGCTTTGATATCAGTGAAAACAAGCGAAAACCGGGTACGGTCGGTAAAGCCTGACTCCAACATGCTCTTAAGCCACCTTTTTGTCTGGCCGATGTACGTCACCTCACAACCACTGCACGGTATTTTATAGACAACATTTGAAGCAAAATCAATTGGGGTTTTATCCTTTAGTCGGGAGTATATTGAGGACAAACCTAACGGTTTGGATTCGGATTTTTGGCTGACTGTTAACTTGTAAGTATTTTTTTCTAAATTAAGTTATAATTGTAATCGCGAAGTGTAAGATGCTGCATTGTTAAATCAATTCTAGCTGAGGAGGACCCACTCCTAGGGTCGAAACGTTAAAAAATGGATGCTATTATTGACCTTGGACACCAATGAAGTAATCACAATAAAACGCCATGCATATCATAAGACCGAGTCTAATACGTAACAGCGATTAGTCATTGCTGTAAGCACCCTCGGATACCCGTAACATCCGCATCCCTAAGCTTGGCGAAAAGTTTCCGCCATAACCGTCCTCAAGAAAGTTGTAGTCCGATTGTCTTTCAAAGTCTACGTGTATATTGTAAGTGGCTAATTAACATTACAACTACCCGCTAGAAATCTCTCTAGTCTAGTTCTGCAGGGACGTTGGGGGTATAGGGGTGTAATTTAAGTATGCCACCGAAGACACCGTTTCAGAGAAACCACCACCACCACCGTATTATCATGGTAATTTGTTGGAAACAAACATTATAATTCTGCAGGCCACGGGGAGGAAGACCGGGTGGTGGGCGACTTGGTACCAAACTTAAAGGCGTAAGATCTGCTGTGTTTTGGACAGTGTCCATTGTCTCAGGGATATTTATTAGAGACGGCGTCGCTTGGTACCACCATCCGACTCTAAGATGGCGGTTATAACATAATAGTGGATTTATTGCACCCCCAAAACAAGACACCATTATGCGCTAGGATCTATGGGAACTTGGTGGATCTTGGAAGTTTGGACCAGCGGTAACCTCGGGTCACCTTTATTGCCCTTCATGATTCCAGGACCAGCAGCACCCGAAGTTTCAATGGGCCAAAATAAGCGTAGAATGATTTCGACCATTCACCGTGACGTGATTAATCATGAGGAAACTATGGCTGTTCCCCATTTGCTGACCGTCGCCATGACTAATGTAATAATATGTACGATATAGAGGAGAGCATGAACACAGCACCACGGTAACCCCTCTTACGCTGTTTTAGTCCTTCATGGATTATGCAACTTGGATGTTTGCCAATTTATTAGTAGACATTCTCAGTTAGTTACTGAGGAACCTATTCTACCACTGCGATGTGTTGAGTATAACCCTTCATCTCTTTGTCTTCCTGGATTGGAGAGGGCGAAAATAGCTGCGTCACGAAATGACCATTCTGGTGAAACGACGACCTCAAGATACGTAAGAACAGTAATGATGAATATTAATGAAAATATACCATCCGATACCTCGAGAGGCCAGAATTCACAGATCAATTAGGACGTTGGGACCACCCGGTGTGTTTCGAGCCCTAATAAATCCAGGGTTACACATAACTCGTTCTTGAATAAGTTCACCCAGTGAAATCCATGTTTCTCGGTGCCACTTCCTGTTGGAGGTGGAAACCTCTGTATTATTAGATATGCAACCGCGAACTGCCTTCTACTGGTGTTATTAAACTTAGTTATGAATGCCCATTAAAACTGTAAAGGAAATGCATTAGCCCACCTGCAAGCAGCAGGCAAGCAGACACCACGACGACCTTTAAGCTTGACAATGCCTGCAAGTCCCTATATGTAGAATAAGAGTTATCCGGATGAAGGCTGGCATTAACTACTCCTTCATGAAGTCTTCTCTAAATTCGATTAGCATATGGGCTATTCCACGTGAAACGGATCAGTCACTTCTCAGATATTTTCTTAATTTTGCATGTCGATTGTGTAGGGGGAGTTAGATTTTTGTTCCAAAGCCCGATTTTGATAATGCGAAATTCGATTTTTTATTTACAATAACAAATTAGAGAACCTTTTTTTCAAAAATTCATAACTCCGCCAAAAATGAAGTTACATTCAATTTTCTTTTTTTGATTCGCGCGGAAGGCTTCATAGAATTGAGAAAAAAATACAAAGTTGAGGAAAACAATTGTTATCAATAGTTTATGTAACAATTAATTTTTCAAAGATTTTTAAAGCACTGAGCCACACGACTAAAAAGTTCTAAGAAATTCTGACATGAACCTTGTACTATACTACAACCTGTGAATTAATTTCAGAGACGTGTTCTTTTTCGTTTTCGAGTAAAAAATCGTTAAGGGTGTCGATGCGTTCCAATTTGAGGCGCGTCGCGACTCACGGAATGGCAAGCAACCGGCTGCCGGCCCCCGCTACTCCGCGGTAGCGAATTGATAACAATTGTTTTTTTCAATTTTGTATTTTTTTCTCAATTCTATGAAGCTTTCCGCGTGAATCAAAGAAAGAAAATTGAATGTAACTTCATTTTTGGCGGAGTTATGCATTTTTGAAAAAAAAATTCTCTAATTTGTTATTGCAAATAAAAAATCGAATTTTGCACTATCAAAATCGGGCTTTGGCACAAAAATCTAACTCCCCTTACACAATCGACATCCAAAATTAAGAAAATATCTGAGGGGTGACTGATCCGCTTCACGTGGAATAGCCCATATTCAGAACTTTGAATCCTTCACAACTTCCACTCAAATTTCAGATATATTGATGAGTTCTGGTCGACCATTCGAATCGCCAAATTCAAGGTGAGCTAAACGAAAGTAGATTTTGTACGAAACTATTCGAACAAGATCATTGTTGATAATGAAGTTGTGAATCAGTAGTAAACTGCGAACTCCATAATGCATATGCTCGGTGGGTTATTATCTGAAAATTATTATCACTGGTAGTTGCGTACAAGCATGTCTCTGCTTATAGGCTATATGCCCCAGTAATAACGAAGGAGGCGTAATACATTGAGTCAGTGGGTGGTGCCGGGTGTGGAGAGGTATAAGGAGAACCGGGGGGGGGGGGGGGGGGGGGGGGGGGGGGGGGGGGGGGGTGAAAAGGGGGCAAGGAAGCCGTAAGGGTGTCCCCGTATTTTAATGGCCAGGTTTGACAATAGGCGGCATTGTTGTATCCAGTGTCTTGAGAGATAAAGGCGCCATCCCCTATCTTCCAGGTAGGAACACACCGCGCTAGTGTAGACGACTGTATTGTGTGCACAGTAGTCTTACACGTTCGCCACCACCCGCCGTTCGCTATTTCTTGCAGAGAGATACGGAGACCGAGTCCAATTCGCTACGGGACTTTATGACCGTCCCGTGGATCCGCAAGATGTTAATTTCTAATCGTCTTTCAGGGAGTTATATACCCGGGACTCGCCGTTCAAGTTTCACATTATTGTACAGAGATACACACCCCCCCACCAACTTCCGCTTCGAAACTGCCCGTGTATTCACCGCCTACGATGGATTCTACCGCAAATTTCTTGTTGGTTTGAAGAAAAAGTCAAGATTCTTTATTTCTGTGGTCACTACATCATCGGCACTGGAAAAGAAGAGATGTAAGATCGTTCGCACGACGCAGAGAATATCTGGCGGTCTTTTTAAGGGCATGCTGCACTCGATTGTTACCAATTCGTAGCGGAATTCTACAAATGATTCTGAACAGATACGTGCGAAAATATTTTTAATCTACTCCAAAATGAAGGAATGGCATGATTTTTACGAAGTCATGATAGTAATTTCATAGAAACCATGCCATTCCTTCATTTTTGAGTGAATCCAAAATATTTTCGCACGTATATGTGCGGAATCACGTGTAGAATTGCGCTAAGAAGCTGTTTCTTGCGATTTACCTCCGTGGACTTGGATATTCGGAGATATCTGAATGTCGGTAACGATCAAGTACAGCATGCCCTTAATTCAAAAATTTACGATCGCAGTTTCCGTCTCGTACCGGGATTCTCCCCAGGAGTTTTTTTTTCCTTTTTGTTGATTTTATACCCAATACAATACTTTGTTGCAAGCCCCTCTGACCCGCTCGCAACCAATTCATTTCCCCCAGTAGGTATTCTCTTCGCCATCGCGTCACTTGTCCCAGCTTGACTTCCGTCGGCAATTACAAACTTGGCGACGTAAATAAAATTGAGGAAAAAAAATAATTGTCGCCTCTCTACCCCAAGCCTGAAGCTGATTTTTTACCTCTCTCCACGCTCAATTCCCATATTCGCATATCTTTACGGGGTTTTGCAGAGTTTTACGTTTCACAACGTCGACCCACCCTCAGGGTATACATACTCGAAATATGGAAGTTCAGGACCGAAAGGATGGGCTTAGCAATGTGGTACGGGTTATTGAACACCGTAGCGTTGGCAGTTTTATGGCAAAGTACGTCACACTTCATACTGTATCGAGATACTAGGACAGGGGTGCGAGAATTGAGATGGGGTTTGGTATTGGTCCAGTTCAAGCCTATTCGCGCCCCTATACGAGCCCGATGTTGCAACGCCCGGTCGAATACTAACTCGTCGAAGATTATTTCCCAGTGAATTGACGAGTTTATATAGAATTATATGGTAGCAAGACAAGACCACGAAAATTTCACTGCACATCACTGAAAAAAAATGTGGTCTAATTCCTACGTTAACTCCATCTCGAGTCGTGTCCATGGCACTCTCCGCCAGCTCTCTGCCTCTCGAAGTCTCCTCTCCAAGCCTCTGCGCAAAATGCTACTGACCACCTTGATTTTTCCCATCTTCGACTACTGCTGTGTAGTCAGCTATAATGACCTCTCTTGCGTTTTGAATGCTAAGCTGCAGCGTCTCCTCAATACATGCGTGCGCTTTGTGTGTGGTCTTGCTCGTGATCAGCACATAATCCCGTTCCGGCGTGAGTTTGGCTGGCTCACGGTCAAAGATATAGGGGCTTTTCTTTCTGCTCTCGCTTCTCTTTGTGACCATTCGCACAGGTCGCCCATCTCACCTCCGCGAACTATTCGTAGATCGCAACCCCAATGCCTATGGCTCCGTACGCCTCGTTCGTGGTGAGTTTGTTCCTTCAATGCCGCGTACCGAAACCTACAATAACTCCTTTATGGTGTTAGGGATTCGATTATGGGACACCTTGCCGCGCAGTCTAAAAGCCTCCGGTACACCGGGCTGCATTCAAACTTGGTCTGCATGACTATCTCTTCCGCACGGAAAATGAGAGGCTTTGACTCAGCATGCTATGGTATGGTTGCGCTCGCTCACTCTTTCTTCTCTGGACAGCTGATAGGCTTTGTTTTTAGCATTGAAAATTAGCATTGAAAATGCTCCGTTTTCGGGGTAATAGCGAACCACTGGTTCAGTATAGGGGTCCAGATATCAAATGTCACAAAAAGTTGTCACACGAAAGCGTTACGCTGGTTGAGCACCAATGGTTTTAGTGGATCCAGATAGCCATGAATTCTGAGGCTCGACGATTGCGAAACAATTGAGAAAATATTGGAAACGTATACGTGAAATTCGCGGTTTTGTACAGCATTATCCAAATATACGTATAGCAAAGAATAAATTCCTCTTCTACAGATCAGATAAAATTCAGAAACAGAGAGCAAATTGTTTTAAATCGAATTCACACTAACTTGAGTCACAAGAGTGCCCGCGGTCGAAATTCCAAAAGACCAAAAAATAGAACGGGCGAAATGTCGAAAAGTGAAATTAACAACGATTCGAAATGTGAGATGGGTCCTAATAAGGATAGGCCATAATATCGTTATTTTGAAAATCGATGTTTCGTTTTCCCGGCATATTGATTATCGCATAACAAATTTTTAGAATGACTGAACGTTCAAATAAATAACCCTCTCGCTGATACAGCCGTTCGATTTTTTAGGCACGTCGATAAGAAAAAAATCGTTCTTCTAATGTTCCGTGATTTTTAGATTCGTATGGAAAAATCGAGATATTGGCCGTTCTGTTTTTGATCGTTCGGAATTTGTACCAGCATCCATTTTTTTTTTTTAAATTGATCCAAATGTAGCAAATCCAAAGGCAATAAAACAAAAGATAGTCAAAACATAATGTACAAAGACGATAAAACAGGGGACATTTTCAATGCCTCGGATGCTTGCGTTACAAGCAAGATCTGTAGATTTCTTTATTTTCTTCATTGAATTTGCTTATTTTTTTAATTTTTCTTTCTGTCTTGGTTTGCTTTCCGCTATCTTACATTTATATTAGGCGTACTATTAGTTAAACATAATGTATACCTAGCTCCTAAGTTTGTCCAACATTGTAATGGATACTAATAAATTCTATTCTATTCTATTCATTTGGTTGGCAGAGATTCAGTTGAATTGAATAAATGTTAGTTGCCTAAACTGCATAGCTGACTTTGATAATGCGAGTCATTTTCTGGAATGGATCCGGCTTAGTAGTAACCGCCCTCCGACCATTTTGAGAAAACTGGATTTTTGTATCGAGTCGTGAAAAACTTTGTATTTGTATATGGGGCTGTCCACGTCAATTCAACCAACCTCCAGACCGCGACCTCTCCGATTTGCCCCATGATTTTTTGTGTTATTTTCCGTGCTTTGAAACATTTTTCTTAATTTTTTCAGATTTTTCGGATCAACCCTTTTTGAGTTATAATTTTTTTAACTCAAAAAGAAGGACCATTTTTAGAAATCTGAAAAAATTCAAAAAAATCCTCTGACTGAAGTAGAACAGTCTGCCATTTGCAAGAATGTGGAACGAATTTTTTTAATATTTTTTTTTACGAATTGATTGATTTTTTTTTATTTCATTTTTTTTCAAGTAAACACTACACCCACGACTATTATCCTTTCTAGATCTGCCAGCACTATTTTCAAATTATACGAATCGGAAGACATTGGTATTCAACCGGTCAGTTACTAGAACAATTAGTTCCATCCAGTATTCATTTTGCTCCAAGGATAAAATGTGGAAAAAATTGGTCGTTTCAGCTCGTGTTCATCGTTTCTGGGATATATACACTTTGGAACAAACAATTTTTTCCACATTTTATCCTTGGAGCAAAGTGAGGATGAGTCAGAGGATTTTTGTGAATTTTTTCAGATTTTTAAAAATAGTCCTTCTTTTTGAGTTAAAAAAAATTATAACTCAAAAAGGGGTTAATCCGAAAAATCTGAAAAAATTTAAAAAAATGTTTCAAAGCACGGACAATAACACAAAAAATCACGGAGCTAATCGGAGAGGTCGCGGTCTGGAGGTTGGTTGAATTGACGTGGACAGCCCCATATCCAGATGAGCAGCCCCCAAATGCTATACCTATTTCAACTCTTTCTTTCTGTATTTTCAATAGACTTTCCATGACTGGACGATGGGTTGTAGAAATGAGCAAATATCAAAATGTATGAGAGTAAAACCCCACTTTTTTTGTGTTAGGAAGGCTTGAATGTCAAGATTTTAACTTTGCCTAAGAAATCAATGAATCGATCAAAAACTTGATCTCAGCCGTTTGCAAGACAAAAAATCGAAGATGAATTCAACGACGTTCATTTTCCTGCAAAATTTTGAAACGAAAAATCCGACCAAAACCAATCGGATTCCGCACTTAAATCAAAACCTTCATTATTATTACTATTATTGTTATTGGTTTGAACAAATGTCGACGCAAATGACACATGAGCGTCGTCGAATTCTTTTTCGGTATTTTTCTGGTGAACTGCACCCTATCCCTTGACTACATTAAACCTCTGGTGAAGTACTATATAGTAAGAAAGAGTCTCGTCCGAATCCGTCTCCCGGTCTGGGCGGTCTGCCCTTGTAAATCAACCCTGCGAAATTTGTTTGGTGGCAGTTCACCAGTAATTTTAGTATCTTGATTGACAGAATGAAAGAAAAATCGATCGCAGATCAACTAGATATTCCTGGTATTTTAGTTTATTTGTAATCCAATCAACTGAAACCATCAAGTAATGGAATCGTTGAAAAATTTACGAGATCAGAATTTGAAACAAGTTTGAGTAATTTCCACTTTAATTTCACAACTTTATCACCCATAAATCCGCGTTGTGATGATTCATCCGCATTTATTATTATAGCGTAAGAAATTGTGTGATAAGCTAATTTTTCGCGTAGATAATTAAAAAGTAATTTTTCGGTGGCCGTTTCTGATTGGCGGTGGGTCAGGAGTCGGTCGCAGGGGGAAGGGGGGTGGTGGTATGCATACACACCTACGCGGACTCAAATATACGGGAACAATAAAATCCACGGAAGTGTTTTACATTGAAGTCGGGGGACGGGGGACGGGGGGAGTCAGGGGTCTGCGAGCTCGTGAATTCACTAAGTGGCAGACAATGGCTTTTGTGGTAGACGTTGCCACTGGAGTTATTCCCATTTCGTATTTCATGTTTTACATTTTCTACACGCGGGACTGGACCGCTAAATTTTAACTGTCCCATTACCACCTCGGCCGAAAGCCAAAGTGCGTACAAGGTTTTGCAGATTCGATCAGAACCCGCAAAGATATGTAAATTCAAATCTCTGTCTCTTCGGACATTTCATCAAACATCAAACTTTATTTTTATTGACGAAAATACTAAAAACTCGTGATCGATATGAATCTCGTCAAGAATCACTGCACAGATCGCAGAATGTGGTGAGAAATAACACAAAGGTCGCGGGTAAATTTTCGCCGGGTATATAAATGCCAGAGTAAAATGACTGAAATATTAGTCATAAATAATAAAAGTTGCTCGGCTTTTCCCGCGGCGAAGTTGAAACCGGAAGATAGGTATCACACCGTGTCGGAGGGAGTTGGGGGGGGGGGGGGGGCAAAGAGGGGTTTGAGAGTGTAGGGACGGTAAAGAGAGGTCTACACGAAGAGCAGAAGCGCGGTGGTTTGAGGGAAGAGGAGACACACAAAGACGCCCCATTGTCACCCGTGCCGCCATCGGAACCGCCAGCCACCGCGCGGGAAACTTTGAATCATTTTTATTGCATCGAGTTATCTTTGTTATCTTTGTTATCTTTCTTTATTACTAGCCAACGTCTAACCGCCTTCTCTGCTAAAAAAAACGTAGAAAAAAGAATGAAAGTAAAAATGAAATAAAGTAAAAAACCTAGAGCCAAGGCGAGATAATACGAAAACGTTCACACCCCTTTGACTCCCGAAATGGGATAAGTTCTTTAATCCGAAAATTTAGTGGCTGGAGATTGAAAAAAAAAGCCGGAAGCCGCAGAAATTACAATCCGGCATAAGAAACTCATCTTCTTGTTACATAGCTACTGAAAATTCAAGGGTTGTACCTAAGGGTTGAAGTTGAGTCGATGTATGAACCTCGTTCGTTCAGCCCCTGACCCTTCGTTCCTCGGCAGCCCACGAGAGACCGCAAAGCAGGAGCACACGCGAAATTCACATAGGTATATACACATACGCACACGTAGGGTTTTGAAAAGGGTCTGAATTTGCATTTTATTTGCCGTTGTGGAGGTTCGCCTTTTCGGTCGGGACATTTATTTTAATTAAATTAACTTCTCAGCGTCGAACAACCCATTTCCTATAAATTATCCCTCTCACACCATAACTTTGCATACAGAGGATTTTAATGCACTCGGCTCGCAGTACTTTAAACGTCAAATTGAGATCGGATGAAAATTATCAAGTACTTTGGTGCTGTCGATTCGCGTTTAGTTACCTATCTCCTCGTCCCTGCCTCTTGTCCCCATGGAGAAGTATGAATCATTGGTGCGAAGGGGTCACGTTCGATTTTTAGAATTATTCAAATTTTCTTTTGCTTCGCAGCCTCAAAATCTCCGTCGAAGATCAACTTTTCCCCCACGTCTCGAGAGATACAAGAAAACATATCGGGGTTTGATACACTGCGGAACGTAGAGGCGATAAATAAGGGAAATAGTCCATTCGGTGCGCCCCGCTGGGCCATCCCCGCGAATTTGCGTATTGAAAAAACTCGAAAATCACACATGGGGTGACGGGACTTTGAATCTCGTCGCACAATACGCTGGGATAACAACGGACACACGATTGGCAGGCGTAATAAATCTTGGCGAGGGAGAAAGTATTTATTTTTTGGGGTTTTCAATCTGTTTTATAAATACTCGTAAATAATTATCATTGGATATTGATGTCACGCCCGCGCCTTGTTGCTTATTGAAAACCAGAGTTGGAAAAATCGAACCGGAGGTTTTGGTAAAAAAAAGAATAGGATAAGAACTTTGTATTGAGCATAAAACTTCCACCCTCCAATAAATGAAAATCTAATAAAAGATGGGTTACGGTGTAAATCAAAGCATGAATTATGCTTTAACTTTACAGTGTGGAAGATATGTAATATTCATAATATTTCAAATAAAAGCAATTTCAATGAGGAATATTTTATATTACCTATATAGCTATGTATGGGGGTGGGCGAAATTTATCACATTCTTGAAGAAATGAAGAAAAAGGAAAATATATTATCACACGTGCTGAATTGAAGCTATATTATAAAATAGTCATTACAACACTTCAATTATTACTTCAGGAAAAGCACTTTTTAACACATTTCGGAGATATTGAAAAAAAAAATGATCCCCATGCATGTAGCTTCGGCAACTCATATATTGGGCTGTCCACGTCCATTCGTCTAGCCTCCAGACCGCAACATTTTTTATTGGTTTCGTGATTTTTCCTGTTGTTATCCTTGTAGTCCAGTCAGAATGTACATGAAATTCACCGACTTCTATTCAGTCATAACGTAGAGTAGGCGAATTTTCGACAGGTGAATCAGGTGCCCTAGAACTCACTCTGAAGTGATCGACCTGAAGTTAGGTTCCGTGTTTGGACGCAAAAAATGATTAAGGGGAGTATAACACCTTTTTTGTCCAAAAATATCGTCGTTTTTGATTGCATCATACAAGCTCCTGGATTGAAATGTCCTTTTAGGACACATTTATTACATTATTTGAGAGTACAAAAATATGTTTTTCAAATTTTTTTTGAGCTCGTTAAGGGCCATCCAGCACATCAACGAAAATAGTGCACAATTCACTGCGACCACGATTTGAGGTGAACGGAAAAGGCCACACGAGGCAACCAAAAATTTTCTCGTAGCTGATTAGGGTGCCCCTCTATTTTTCCTTGAAAGAACGGCGTCAAGATGATCAAGCTATGTTAATTAGTTTAGCAACAATAGATTATCTTTAAAAATCTGGCATTTCTTAATAACTTCTACACGAAGGATCCCACGACCTGCGACAAAATCATGGTTGTAGTTTTTGATCCCTAATTTTGAAACGTGTATTTTTTTTTGTTTTTATTGCCGAAACGAAACCATGTTATTGGCGAAAATAAAATTTCGGCTTATAAACAAATGTGAAGATCTTGGTCAATTTTCAATTTTCCGGGAATATTTTTTCAGGTTCTCTCATGTCTTTTTGAGACGGAAATTTTGGAAAAAATCATCCCTTAATCTCTATTAGAACTGGATGATTTCAGTCTCAAAGATTACACATTTCATTCTTGACGCAGTGAATATTTGATCAAATTGACATTCCTTGTAACCGACCAGTTGAATTGGATTTTTTTTTCCATTCTTCCGATTCAAAAATAGTATTGATATATCTATGGGGGGACAAAAGTCGTGGTTTTAGTGTATGATTAACAAAGAAAAAGGTTTTGATTACGTAAACAAAATAAAAAAAATTGACCTGCATTCTCGCGAGCGACTTGACGTTAATCATATATACAATTCTTGTGATTTCTTTTAGATTTCAAGAAATTTTCCTTTTTTTCGTTAAAAAAAAAAATCAAAGACATTTTTGAACTATCTATAATACATATTTTAGTGGTTTTATAGCAGCACTGGCGACCAACATTAATTTTTACATGGTACTTCGTACCTCGAAATTGCAGAGGAAGTAATAGAATTGCACATCTCGAAATTAGAAGACCCTGAAGCGGGCAGCCAGAGTTAGTAACCACAGGCGTAAATCCAGGGAATACGGGTCAGGGCCCCCGGGACACAAATTGTGAAACGCATGTCGATAAAAATTTAGAAAAAAAACCAGGAACATCGTCTTTCGGTCGTAGAACGTCATGACGGTTCAACTTTTGTCGAGGAAGATTACGTCATTTATTTATAAATAGTGAAAAATATAGCGAAAAATTCCCCGATCTTGTATTTCGACCCTAAAACACGATCCCGTTTCAATTTTGTTTGAAACATGAACTTTTTCCTCGATTTTTTCCCTAGCAGCCAATTTTCAAAAGTTGTTAATTAATTCATCAATAAACAACGGAGCTTTACTATGCAAAAATTGAAATCCCATTGTGTTTTACGATCGAGAGGCAATGTTCTCCTGAATTTTTTCAAAGTTCGATCGACATGCGTTGAACCTCGCGTTTAACAATTTTCAACCCAGACCCCCGACTATTATTTATTTATTCTTCCCCCTGGATTTTTGCCTGTGGCTGCTAACTCTAGCTACCAGTTTCTTTTTCTTCTTATTTCCTTTATGGATTTAGGATCCAACTGGAACCTATGTACCAAAGAAAGACAACGATATTGAGCAATATATTGAGTGTCATCAGAATGAGGCCTGTGAACCATTGCATTCGTAAGAGTAGCAAACTCATCGTCACGTGAAGGACGTGACCTCTGCCTCAAGAATGCTGAAAAAGTCAGAATTGACCCAGGGATTGACAAATTTCATCGCCATGAACAAAATCTTTTTTTCTTCAATATTAGGCAGTGCTTCAGCATCAATGAAACCTATAGGGAACTGTCAGTCATATTATCCCACATCCTGTGTAAAGTGGTCAAAACATTTTGAAAAATAATTTTCAAAGGATGCGACGGAAAAAGCCTATAAATTGAGACCCAGAACGTGTAATCCCCCTCGTAATCCCCGGTGTAATCACTTACATGGGTTGGTTCGAAAGACATAGCATTGTAAAGAAAAGAAGCGTTCGTTTCGCGATTACATCGATAGCACAAAATTGAAAATTTGAATGATTTATAACTTGCAAATCAGTGATACATTCTCTGAAGATTTGTATGATTGGACATAACTTGTCAAATAATTATTTCTCGTCAGACCCTCACGTTCAGAAGATAAACGATTATTCCCTGAAAAAAAATGAGACGTCGAGAGGTTCAATCTAACCAGCGGTTTGCTTGGAACCTTAGGAAAAATGCAAAAAAAAAAAAAAGAATTCTCATAAGTTCATTAAACTTTGATTAAGGTATAAATGGATTTTAGAGCATATTAAATTTGTCGTATGAAGTTTTCTTGGTCCCCTCAAATGCAACTCATAAATTTTTTATTTTGAGTTTGAAAAATATCAAAATTAGGAAAAGATTACCTAACTCTGATTGTAAGCTTGACTGTATTTGCTGAAACACACATATTTTATTGTAGAGAATTTGTTCATTTGTAATTTGATTCCTTGTCTAGAAACATCTAAAATTTTCAAAAACCAAAATGGAGTCATTACATCAACTATCATGTAATACAAAAAAATGCTCTGGAATCAGCCTACACAACACGGTCTTCTTGAACTAGGAGTAATTTTTGTTTCATCAGAAGTAATTGAACTTTAGATTTAAGTACAACTTTTATTTTTGAAATGAGCACAACATTTGTTCCCTAATTCAAAAATACCATCCTCAAGTTAGGTATAAATTATTCTCAAAGTAGAAATTCCTTTCACAGCACAACCGCACTTCAAACTCACTGTAACTCTCATGAATTGGAAAATATGATAGTGAATCCCTATTCTTAAGGTTTTTAAAAGTATTGTAGTAAAAGATCTATTCAAGAACTGCCTAATTCCATGAGTTCATTGCACGGCAGGGGTCCGACACTATCCTCTCAATCCCAATAATGAATAAAACTGCCCCATAATGAACATAACGTCTCACCTCTCGTTATAAGTCCAATCTAGTCGAAGAAATCTCATCTATATTATAAACTAATTCTCTGAGTTCAGGAGTAAGAAAATTCATTCCAGTATTATTTCTTCATATATACATAACGACTGGTCGCGAACCAAATTTCTATTTTTAGTCACCTTATTTCATGTCACAATCCAAATATCATTGGAGTATTTCCTAGAAACCCAGTCACAAGAAATTGAGGCGAAAATCGAAGCTGCGAGACCTTGGCGATTCCGAAACTTAGCCGCGTAGTTCGATTCGCAGCGACAAATCTGTAAAATTTTACCTTATATGGAAGCTATATTTTCATATACTGCAAGTTATTGATCTAGGGACCATTCAAAGGCATGATGATCATAGCGCAAGCCTCTGAACAAACTTAACAACGTGGGGGAACAAAATTAGACAATTATTTCAAAGCTATCAGTTGCGGGTCAGGTTAGAGAGGATAGAAACTACCTCCAATAACAAATATGTCCAGAATTGTGATCGGAGTCAATGAAATAACATTATAAACTAACAAAAAAGACCCAGGTTCTGCGCTGTCGCATGCGGAAAAAGTGAGGTTAGAGAGGTTAGAAATCGCCTCATCCACCAAATACACGGTTAATTCGTCTATAAATCGGCTCAACCGTATTACTAATTAAAAACACGTAATTTTCATCGCCGGAATGAATCGCGTTATGTTAACCTAATCGATAAATACCTGATAAACAACGTCGTCGCCGGTATTCCCGCGCGTCGCTCCGAGATTCAACGTCAAAATGCAACTCTCGTTGGCATTCCAGGCGTACAATATATCGTCCCGAATCTCAAATATATTCTGCGTCTCCTTCCCGTCCTGTGGTACACTTTCTTTTATCACTTTGAACAATTTCTTATCGTTTAAACGAAGAGTGTCCGTGCAGGAATCCATCGTAACACACAGCTGTACTACTACACAATAACCGTACAGACCGTACTTAACCTCACCTAACCTCTATTCGCTGTTTACCTACCTACCGCTACACTACGCGCGTCAGCTGACCGCGAAACGAAGCGAGGTACAGATAGATTACCGACCGAGCTGACGACACGAAATAAACCCGACTTTATTATGAGGATATGGTAGATTTGAAGAACGGTTGTTATATTAATTGATATCATATCCCTGCTTCATTCTCTTCGAAGAGGGTTTATTCTATGAGAAAAACAAAGATGAATGGAATTGAAAAAAAAAGCTAGGAGTCGAACGCTTGAAGATTCGACTCAGGCCCCGGGGGGATTCGAACCCCCGATCTCCTGTTTACTAGACAGGCGCTTTAACCAACTAAGCCACGGCGCCGATGGTTCGTGGGATACAAGCAACTTTCATGGACTGAACTTCGGGTAATTGAGGAACGAAAAACGATTTTTCGAGTTTCTAATACCGGGAAATCTGCTGCTCACTTTCAAATCTTGATATTCTGTCGATGAAACAACACCTTATTAAAATCTTAGTGAGAGCTGGGATACTGCTGCAGTTTTCAAAAAATGTTGTTTCATCATTCAGAAGTTTAGGATAAAATGAGGTCACACTTCTTCTGTTTTCAAATTGATTAACAAGGCTTGGAAATCAGAAATATATTCTATTATGTATATAATACACGATTTACCGATATTACACAACGAAAACCTTAAAATACAGTGTGCCTATAACAGGTTTAATAATTATTTTAAACGATTCAGGAAACATACCACGTAATTGTTCCGAGATACCAACTCATACTCTACATCAGAAAAAAATGATGTCAAGATTTAATTCAGAATCCGTCTTCTTTTGGGAATTCATTGTTATACTTCGTGCATGATTTCAAGACTTTTTTTCATGTCATTACGATACCTTTTCGATACCTTTTTACCAACGAAATAATATAGAGTGCGGTTCATGAGTATTATTTTATTTTCTGGATTAGGAAAAAATAATCGCCCCCGGGTGGGCTCGAACCACCAACCTTTCGGTTAACAGCCGAACGCGCTAGCCAATTGCGCCACGGAGGCAGATGATCACTGATTTATATTTCAATTTGAGGTACAAAAATACATCAATATTATTTCACATTACTAATCATAATCAACATATACAAAAAGGAGTCTACATACACATTGCAATGAAGCAAACAAAATTTGCCGCTATTTTCTGTACGATATGAAACATGTACCAAACAAACGAATGAAACTTGTCAAAATCAACCTCTTCGACGTCTATCGTAACGCATCCAACAATTCACAACAACATAAAATAACGTGGGTACAGCAGACGATAGCAAGTAGGGACAATTTCGAATTCAAACTACGGAAGACACATGACACCAGACGCTATTTTGAAACCACACACACACACACACACACACACACATAATATTAAAGAGAAAACACATACTCCTCTCCAAATTTTGTTTACCAATTATACGTAAATTCTAAATTAAAATATCATAACAATTTTAGGAAACTTCCTGTCAAGACCGACAAACATTCTTGTAAATACCATATACATGTGCTTCTAATACAATAAACGGGGATTAACACACATAGAATTGAACAGAAGTCTGGTAGTATTACTGCGTGAATGATAGAAAAACTTGGGTGTTCCTGGGTCCGGTCAGTCCCCACCGTCAAATTTCGAGTAAATGTGACTACACAACCCGAAAAGTAGTGCAAAAACCGAGGTTACATGGTAAATCGGACCACTAAGAGAATCACTTCGGTCTCGACTTCGGTCTCAACTTCGGTCACAACTTCGGTCACGGCTTCGTTCAATTAGTACGTTGATTCTGAGTCCTCTCGATATAGCGTAAGTATGTAGAAGAATCCTCCTCCGCGATAAGAAATTATTGTATTGCACAAACTTCCTCAGAATCAGGGCCTTCCTCAGGTCCAGAACTTGGATTGAGCTGGCCCCGGGGCAAAACAAAATTTGGGGGCCCCCCTTTATGAATTACTTATGGTGTGAATATAGGGGATTCCACGTCAATTCAAACGGTCGATTTCCCTGACCCCTTGTGATCTGTTTGCCCATTTACACAGTGGAAGTACACGTTGGAAGGATCAACTGTGGATTTTTTCAGATTTTACTGACCAAGTATTTCTTTACCACAGCTGGTCAAATAATCAGCTTTCAGCGTTTTTTTCGATTTCTCGAGCCAACATAGCGAGAAATCCAGATGAGCAATGAGAAAAGTTCTTATACGAAAGTTTCGCGTCTTTCTTTGAAATTTCTGAAAATAATTTTTTGCCATTTTTTGTGCCTCGCGAAACTGCATTTTCGGTGAAAAACCCTCGAAAATCTTCAGTAACAAAAAAGTGCCCTAATCGAATTGGCTGAAATTTTGACACAGCATGTCTTTTTCGATACCAAAAGTTCTCTGAAGCTTTTATAGTGGGCCGAGCAGTGGTTCAAAAGATACATCAACAAAAATATTCGCACAGTGGCGAGAATTCGACGATTATGAGGTAGCAAAAAAGTTTTTTCGCCCGCAGTTAAAAAATTCAAGGGCGATCGCGAGTACGCAATCAAGAATAATAAATATTGATCTTGAATTTTCGAATCGTGGCCAAAAAAACT
The DNA here is from genome assembly GCA_018420115.1 of Euura saliciscinereae. Lineage (NCBI taxonomy): Eukaryota > Metazoa > Arthropoda > Insecta > Hymenoptera > Tenthredinidae > Euura > Euura saliciscinereae. Next base: position 173,663 of record JAFFZH010016108.1, on the reverse strand, counting down.
GTTTTGGAACCTGATAAGCGCCGAATTCTCGCCACCGTGCGAATATTTGTTGATGTATTTTCTGAACCATTGCTCGGCCCACTTTGAAATTTTCAGACAACCTTTGGCATTGAAAAAAGGATGCTTTGTATGAATTTCAGCCAATTCGAGTAGGTCACTTTTGAGTTATGAATGATTTACACTTAATTTGTATTAAAACTACACTTGAACGGGGTATCAAAAGTCTGATGGAAATACTCTCGAAAAGTTCACAAAAAAAACCGAAACTTTCGTATTGGAACTTTTTTCATTTATCGTTCACATGTTGAGCTATGATAAAGAAAAATTGAAAATCAATTTATTCGATGATTTTTCGTAATGGAATGATGAGTCGACAAAATGTGAAAAAAAATCACTGCTCATCCTTTCAACGTGTAGTTTGACTGTGCAAAAGACAAGCAGATCGAAGGGATCAGGGAAAAAATCTCGTTTTTTCGGTCGATTTGACGTGGAATCCCCCATATTTAGAATAGTTAAAGGCAAAAAATCACAGCATTTTTTCGAATATTCTTCTTTTTTTATCCCCTGCTAGGGGGCCCCCTTGGTCGGGGGCCCCGGGGCACTGTCTCACTTGCCGTAATGTAGTTTGGGCCCTGCCCTGCAGAATAGATGGTAAATTTTCGATTTAGTGCACGGAAAAAAATTCCCGGTCTAGAATACCGTAATTCCGGTAAGTTTTACCGAACTGACAAGTGCGTATATGGATGAACTGCCTGTTCGGTAACTCTTACTGCGTTCGTTTGGTAAAGCTCGAATCTCGAAGTATAGTTCGCAGGGCGAATGCCAGGCGTCAGAATTACCAAAACGTACGTAATATTTACTCCGTCCAGCCATCTTATTTACTAGTCAGTGCGGTACCTGCTCCTGAAAATTCACGATGAATTTACCGAAGTCCACAGTTTAAATCACTGCCGTGATGTGGTTCATTGGGCTACTTACTAGCGTCGCGATAACCAAACTCCACTGCACATTTACAGCTTACTGTACTAGTCAATGTAGTAGTTACTACTACAAGACAATGATCAATTCATCAGTTCATATATTTGAGATTACCGATCGGTGCAGTCAGAGCAAATCATAGCAAAACTATTCTACAGGTATGTAGTACCGAAGTCTTTGGTATAAATAACCGAACAGACACTCTTGACTCTATCCATATAGGCACTTGCCAGTTCAGTAAAATTTACCAGACGTTCTGTAAATGTGACCTGCAACGTATAGGTGTAGGAATTAAAAATCTGTAATTGAATATTTTCTCAGTTTATTCAACATTTATGATATGTATTCACATCTTACCCCGTTTTGTAAGTAGACGTCGATTTTCCTTCGTCCGCATTCGTTTTAGACTTTTCGCTAGGTTTTTTTTGCTGAATTACATCGGAATTCAGGATTTCTGAATTCCCAAGAGATTCGGTGCATGTAGGAAAAGATTCTTGTGGGCGAATAAACTCCGCTAATATATTATAAAATTGGGTGCAACGATTATTATATGGACCATCACTGACGAAAACACAATCGAATAAAAAGTCGACGATTAAATTTACTCACCAGATCCCAGCCGCTTAAACGAACCGAAGTAGCCTGGCACATCACTCAGTTGCTGATTTTCTTTAAATTGCGATGGCATGCCCGAATGACTCCCGTTTACACCCACAAAAATATCACCCTAGTGAGCCATGCTGCATCGAGTATAACGAAACAAGTAACGGTTTTTCGAGAGTATTCGACGCTTGTCGAAAATTTTTGTGCGAAAAACTAAGTTCATCATACACCGAACCACGCACTCCGATATTTTCCCCGTGCAAAACGTTGTGAAATCGCGAGCTGGTGAACAATACCGAACGATGAGCAAACTCAACCGCCCTATGTAGGTAGTCTTTCTACGACGGAACCGGTAAAATTCACCATGCACTACAGTGATTTTCCCTTCAAACACGTGCTAACAGCATAGGCTAGTAAATATTACGAGAGTGGTTCGCAAAATATACCGACTCTATGGTGCTATTACTGACCGAGGTAGTGACGATTCGCCATGTCGAGTGGCAGAACTTACTATTTGACTGGTACCCCATGCGATCGTCTCTGTCTAGTTAGCTCACGTCAGCCATATAACATGCATACATCACTAGAATTTCGGTATACTCTGCGATGATGACATCAGTAGGAAATACCGTAACCGAGGGTTTTGCCCGAAAATTTTTTGAAGGACCGTATTTATTAATTTTAAATTTGGCGAGAAAATCAGTCTTTTTGAAACGAATTTCAGAAAAACTGCTGTAATATTCTGCTTATAGTACTCATCAACGTGTCGCGCGATATTTATGTGCGTTTTGAGTACAAACTTCGTGCGTTGGTTTGGACGCGTGTTATTTGGGAAGGCGATGGCCTCGAAGGCCTCTTGGAGGTTCGAGGGCCAGAGACATTAACGAGGCGTTTAAATTGTGTGTTTAATTACAAGTAAGCGACAGTTGCGGCGAAATTTATTGGTCAGTGTTTTCTGCCTCCGTGCCCTCAGACTTGGTGTTCTACCGTACAAACCTGTGTACACGCTATATACTATATAGCTTTCTAGTTTCTCTCCGTAAGTCTCGAGACGATGTCCCCCGAGCTTAGCATCTGATATAGGTAACTATGCTTGGCTGGAACCGTTGCCTCGTACCTAACGATGAATCATTCGACACTCAATATTACACATTCCGAGCGTGTTTAGCGTGTGCTAAAATGACGTAGGTATTCAACACGGAATTATTCATCATTGCGGAAATTCCTATCATATCCACAAAAAGTCGACAAAGACAAGGAGCCTTTCATGTTCAGTGCCTATTTTCCATCATGAGTTCCTTTTTCAATGCAAACCAACGTCACAGCACGAGTCAACCTTGTCGATTTCTTCTGGTTTGACCTATACAGTTTCTTGTTATCCCATGTTTACATGTTACAACTCCCGTAATGCTATTTCTATTTGTAATCTGCAGTCATTTAAACTAGGATTTTTTCGTAACACCTAAACCATCCTTGTTCTACCTTTTCACGGTAGAGACTTGTCTGACAATGAGAGAATAACAGTGGCACAGAGACAGCTGATCACAGTGGCTTAGGGATAACGTTGTCAGAAGTCACAACGTCTTAGGCAGTACATACTGTCATCCTGATCCAAATTTTCATGTACGCTTCGTAATGCATCTCTTCTTCTGTATTATTTGTATGTTTTTTTTAATGATTTTGTCACAACCTTTGTGATTCTTCATAATTCCTGAAATCTTTGTAATCTGCTTGTAATCTGTGGAATCCCCTCACAATTATTTTGTGATTTATGTGATCCTGTGAATCTAGGTAATATATTTCTAATCTTTGTTATTGTCAATGGTGTACGATATGTTTGAACAGTTAATAATCCCTCTGTTGAGCGAAAAACCTAGATGACAGTGAAACATGGATATCTTTTCGATAATTTGAACTGGATCAAATCGGTAGAGATAAAGTTCCTGCTTTCTGTGCTTCATCGGAGTGCATTAGTATAATTAATTATTGTGATACAGCGGTAAATAATTCGCGTGTCAGGATGGTCGAAGGAATTCGAAATATGTGGATTATTACACTAGTGAGCGAAAATTAACAAGCGGTAGGTAATTGTTGTTATGATCATTATCATCAGGCTACGATGTTTTATACGGAAAAGGTGCACGCTAAAGATGGCAAGATGTTAGTGAAGGTGGTGGTTGGTGGTGCCTACAGGTTCGGTATCTCGAGATGCTCCGTTTACTTCTTATTAGGTAGAAATTTATGGCCATAAATCTACGTGGGGTGCTGAGAGGATGAATCTTGGCCGACAAAGTTTACTCCGCTTAGGTTGGACCAGGCATCTTACAAAGTCTGCATGTACTAAACGTACCTCTACCACAACAACCAAATACTTACAACAACCCTCACGGAAATTATGCAACGGGTGGCGACTTTCCATCACGATCACTCGCTGCAACTGATTCCTTCACAGAAGTTCACTCTGGTCTTAAGTCTAATGTTGAGCTTTTTTTCGAAGGATTCTTCAATACTTGTGACGTGGACGTTACAGAGGATTTAGATCAAGAACGATGAATCTTTGTTGAATTTCGAGGACACTGAGTAGACTCGAAACGTCTAAACTTTGCAGTACCTAACGCACATAGGTCATTGTGGTGTTGAGAGGGACTAACTTATAGTAGCATTGGGAATTACTATAGTTTATTATTAGGGAGATCGAGGGCTGTAATCCTACTCACACTTCAATCCCCAGAGTAAATGGGCGGCTTCAAGATTCAGCTGCGCCTTATTTACCTGGTTATATTTTTCTCAAACTCACCCCACTGTAAATGCTTCTGTTCAAGTGTCATCATTCCTTTGGTATAGTGAAATTATATAAGGGGCCATTTATTAATTACCTAAGGGTCCCGAGGGGGAGGGGGGGGGGGTAAAATCTCTACAATCCCCTTAGGGGGGGGGGGGGGGGTAAAACCCATTCTTACGTAATATTTTGTAAGTCGAAATTTAATATTAGAAATCGACTGACTGATCCTTTTCTAACAACATTTTATTGTTCTAAAAAACGAGATAGAATTTTACGTAAGAAGACGGAGGGGGGGTTCGAGAAATCTTATGTACCCTTACATGGGGGTAGGGGGGGGGTAAAAAATCGCCAAAATCATCCTTACGTAATTAATGAATGGCCCCTAATTATAATACCAAACCGGCGAACCATTGGCTAATCAATTGAAAAATTCTACGACACGTGGTGGAAATTGCAGCAGTGCTGTACAGGTCATACACACCCCAGAGCGGGAAGATGGAACCGATAGATAAATCGAGTAGACGAGAAAGCATAGCAATCTGCGGCCTGCCAGGTCGATGTGGCTGGTAGCTAACCATTTATAACTGGGAAAGGATGGAAGGATTGGCGAAAGATGTTGCCATGTAGGAAGACGAATCGACAACATACCATACCATCCCTCTCCTGGCATCTTCCATACATCAAACCGTTGCCCATTTTCTACCATGTGGTTAGATGTTGCGCCAAAAACATATACGAGGGTGCAGCTAAATTGGCGAGAAAATAAACTCATCTTTGGTCAAAATGCGGAAGAATTGAGATTCGATCCATTCGCCGACCCCCAAAAGCGAATGATACCGTAATTGGTGAGCGTAAGGTGCGCCTAATATGCGGGAAAGACAAATCGTTTATCAATGAGGATGCTTTTAGCCTCGTCGTTAGTGAAGCCGTCGACCCCGTTCGTACGTAGAAAAGTAATCAGTATCAATTAATGTTAAAGGTGTGAATAATTACAGGGAATACGTCAGTCGTCACTTAGGTCGCTGGGTGGTGCAGTCACAGTGGCGAAGGAATACACGTCGACAGCTGCTAGCTGTAATAGTGTAAATGAAAATATGAAATTAACATGCAAGCTCGAGCGGCGCGGGTGACAAAAGGATCAACGATTCCGATATGACCTAATGGATGTTCCAAGTGGGACATTTTTCAATCAGGCAAAATGAGGATGCCGTCATACGTGTCACGAGGATTGTGCGTTGCGTGAACGACCAAGGCGTGAAACTGTTTTTTCATTAATATCACAAAGGTTAATGGATCCTTTGACAGGTTTTTCATCAACTGACAATGCAGAAATCCTCTTCCTTACCTATGGCTGGCAATATTACCAGTAACTAAAAATGGATGCTCATACATTTGCCTCAGCTTCTTGTTCGGAACTCTGGGGAACTGCAGGGTAGTATCCAAAATTTCTCGAAATACTTTTTCTGCGTATTCGGGATAAAGGCAGAAGAGGCTAATCACGTCGATCAATCCAGGAAGTTGAAGAAAATGTAGGACTGACTGACGATGAACAAAGGTTTTGTATGCCGGATGCCGGAGTCCTATTGTACATTCAAATATTGTAATTAAAGAAAAAAAAGAAGTGAAAAAACCGTTGCGCCGGAAAATAAGCTCATAAAAATATCAAGATAAGAGTGAGGGGCGCGAAGATACGAGAGTACGAGGATACAGGGGGTAGCGAGGGAGGGATATCATCGTCACTCGAAAAAAACTAGGTAATTAGAGAAATAAAAAGTGAAAAAATATACCCTTCAAGGATGCGATGCACGGGATCGTATAATACGAAACTCTGTATCTTATTCAACATCGAATAACATCACCATGCGCTAGATAGCATCTTGAAAGTGTCAGTTTTTTGAATATGCATTACAACCATCAACTGCCAGGCTCATTGTAATGCAACGACCATCCGACACGCTGTTGTCACATGTGCAGGCCTTACGCTGTGGGACGCCAGCTATAATTGAAAGAAACAATTACATTACACAAACACACGTAATGTAAGATGCATCATACAGCAGACAAATTGGAACAACGACTCGAAGTTACTCGTCTGGAAATCTTCTTAAAAGTTGTGAATCCTGATAATACATGAAGTCTTTCGAATGATAATTGATACAGGATAATTCTTTACAATCGTAGCCTAAACTACACCGTTCAAAGATGTCAATGATAACGAAAAATAATCCTGTACAGTTTTGTCCACAATGAAGAAACATGAGTTGGGAGAGAATTGATTGTTAGGGGAGATGGATAAACTGTGTGTCCCTTGCAGCGAAAGAGTTAAAGTTCTCCCTAAACGGGGTAATTAAGAAAATACAGACGTTAAACAAGCCTCAGGACAACTCTGTTATCTATTCGAGCTGATAAAATGGACAACGAACTACTACTGACCATATGGCGATGGAAGGTTCGTGTTGAATCTCCCTACACCACAAATCCTCGATACGTACTAGTTGTTGCTTCTAATTCACCTACGACCCCGCGGTATAACCAAGGGTAGAAAGACGGTAGGAGGATGGATTGTATCTTGCCATCTCATTATTCGTGAGTGGTTTTGCAAAATCACCAACGCAATCAGGACATAATGATCAATTGTGCCCAACACCTTGTTTTTCAGTGTTATAGGCGGCGCTTAATTAGTTTATTGCGGATACATCACCGAGCTATAGGGTAGATAGCGAAAGATGGGTGAAATATTTTGACTTGTAACGAATCCCCATAACGCTATGTGGAAAGGGCTTCACTCGTAGAAACGAGTAATGGTGATGACTGGGCGCCGGAGTAGCGTGTGGCGTCGTGGTGTTAACCCTTTATCTAAAAAGTTAGAAACTTGATTGCCTCAGGGTTCGTACAAAATCGTTGAATTACTCAAACAGAGAGCTTCAGTGTACCATTCACTTGATGCCAATCGATCCATAATCTTCACGTACGGGTTCTCGGTTCGAACTGATGTCTTGTCACACCTAATTGTGAACACATTTCCATAAAGTATCATTCAATTGTGAGACTGGAAGAACTTTGTGACAACTCATAGTCACAGCGCCAAAACAGGAATAAATTATGCTTAAAAATTTGGTAAGATACGTGCTATAAGATGGTTGGCTCGTTGATTGAGGCCTTTCTACGGTTACCTAATTAAGGTAAAACAGTTCTCAGACACACATGCTTTTGATACGTGGAATAGATATCAGTTTTATAGCTCATTAGCGTTCTATCATCAAATCGTACCGTGAAGTAAGGTCACGGTAGGACTTCATGCCTACTTTTAATTAAATAAATGTCACGATTTCTTCAAATAGCTGTAATATTTTCCCCCTTTTTTCATTTGCAACAGTGCTGAGCGAGTCTTTCAAATTTTTCAACCTGACTAACTACTGCAAGAACACTAACGAGTTGCGTTGAAGAGTCAGGGGGGGGGGGGAAGGGGGTACAAATTATGATGCTTTGGGCTCAGGTGCGTGAAGGTATCTGGGTATTCAAATATTTTGTTTTTCGTTTTAATAATTTTTGCAAACTATAAATAAGGTCCGTTAAATTACGAAGCGCGTCACTCCAGACGATTAGGAAATGCCAACGGCGTCCATTTCATTTCGTTTCATTCCGTTTCATTCCGTATCATAAATTCCAAGCTCTGACCCAAAGTCATTCGTTTGATGAGACACATGAACAATTCTTTAAGCGGAAAATAAATAACATCCCAGGGTTGGGCAGCGAGCATGCCACCCAACAGAAGCCAACCCCCTCTTTCAGTGTAACGCTAACAAGAAAAAACTGAGGGGGACACATTTTAATGTCAACAATTAAAAATATTACACATACATTACTCCTACCCGCTGCCACCCCCGACCTCCCCTCCTACTACCGACACCCATCTTTCTCTGACAAGTATACATGCTCTCACGTGATATGATAATGATACCAAAAGCTCTATATTACCTCAACCCACCACCCACAGTGGCACATACTCTTCGTTCTGTACCTACCCACTCACAAGTTGGATACTATTTTTATTTTACCCTCGTGTTTCGAGGGTGTGTTACATTAGGCCTCGGAGCTAACCCTTTCTTATTACCGGTCGGCATGTCACTGGAGCTTTGCTGTCACATGGAGATTATGATACGTTGGTTGAAGTTGCTGGTAGGTTTACCTTTGTCTTCTGTTTGCTCTCAACACTGTACCGGCGTAATAAGCTCCAGTTTCTCGGTGGCACTCATAAAAATAGTCCGATTTCAAGCAATACACTATCCATGTTTGAAGAGGGTTCGAATCACTCGATGTTTCTTCTAGAGGATAGAGTTTGCATGACCCGTTTCAATATGAAGATCGATTCACCTGACATACGAACAGAGGAAACATGTTTTTCGGTTATAATAATTTCACCTATAATAGAAAACTTGGACCTGCCCACATACAGGGTGTCCCAAAAACGCGACTTTTTAACCGGCCGTATCTCGCGAACGCGACTCCGCAGACCACATATTCTTGGGGTTAATTTACTCAGCGAGACCCCCTCTATTACCCCTATCATTTTGTGCTCCTAAATTTGGGACACCTTGTATATGCTCTGCAATGGTTCGTTGTAAACATATCCAGATCAGCATGTTGATATCTGACACTCACAGCTACAGATAACCTGAAACGCGTTTACCACAATTGGTTCCAAATTCAGTACGTCTTTGAATATCTTCTTATTCGAGGTGTCGATTATCGTCGTGGTTGTTGCTCGATTCATTTTGTCGCTTCGAATGCTTATAGAAAAAAATCCGTGTTGCCATGGAAATGGAAGGATGGTATTTTGCAGCCCCTCGTTTATTTTCATCCCCTCAAAGTGAACTAGAATGTGGATAGAGAGTGGTGGCGAATAGTGTTGGTGGAAACGTATCTATTAATGCTTTGTATTCCGCGTAAGATGTAAGATGTGCCCCGGAGGGCTGGATTCATTTATTTATCAGCCTCGCGTGTCTGGCGTGCCGATACTCGATCAAGCCCTGGACCATTTATCACGTGTCTGGGCGTTAGTCTGGGGTCCCCGAATGAGTCTCTGAACCAACTTTGAATCGCTAACGTCGTCAGGTATGATTCCGTCTTATTAAGGTCACACTCGAGACGTGTGATCATAATATCTCATAATATCAATATTCATATATTGATTCTGTTATTTTGGTACTTTTCGACCGAAGATGGAGCGGCTGTGGCTGGTTATTGTGTCGAGGGAAATGTCTACTTTGCGTTTTAGAATGATTATACTGTTTGACGTATATACCGACGGGAATACAGGGTCGAATTGACGTTTACATATGCTCTAACGTAGCAGTTGTCGTAAGAAGTAATATCCTAGGGAAATAACACACATCCTCCGCCCCCTTTTCTCGACGTATGCAAAATATTCTTTTCTGAGTGACAGCGAGTATAAGGAATATACTTTTCCCTCCAAAACGTTGTGAATTTTTCTATGGAGGCAAATAAATATGCGAATACGTAGCGGGGAGACAGACAGACAAGCAGTCAGACGGCGGAAGTAGTACGAGTCAGCTTCCGATGGCCCGCATTGTACTCAAATCGCATGCAAAACGAACGAACTGAGAACATAATACAGCTTTTCATATTTCACATTCTATCGAAAAGTTTTCCCACACCCCGCTAAGATTTTGGATGTCACAAACTTTGTAAACCAAACGTGAAAAACGGATAAGGAAATTCCATACAAGCTACACATCGGATCACTGAACTGATATTCAGCAAATTCAAATAAATTTTCGTGATTATTGCAATGTTTATACTTCCGTTGCGCGCTTGTAATCTATAATGTTGTTCAAACGATAACAGCGAATGCAACAGAGACACGACAATACGCCGTTAACATTCTCCGGCGAAGCTCGTGCGAAATGAGAAAATTTGTAAGGAGTACAGAGCCAAGGGGTGCAAGCTGTACCGTCGCGTCGGTACGGTAGAACTGGAAATATAAGGGTGCAGACTATCGATAGTAGACTCTCTTATCGACTCGGAGTGCCTATCTGGACACCTTACGAATTTCCCGATAGAAAGGGGTAGCTGCGCAAACCGTAGACTGAATTTCAACATCAGACTTTTATAGTTTCGAGAAAGATTCTTGAACACTTTCCCCAGATTCAATAAATTCAGTTCCGCTTCTGTCTTGACTCGAGATTGTAACCAACGATACAGAGCTAAGAAATTTTTAATTATTAGTCTGCCAGAAGTGCAGGGACTGCTGTAAATAAGGTCTGGTTGCGATTTAAAAATGATCGAGTATGTCTCGTGGTAATTTCGCGCAGAGGTAGGCATAAGGCATTGTATAGATTTTTATGCAAATTCCATTGATATCTGATCGTAGGTAACGATAATGCGGCTAACATGCACATAGTGGCGATACGTTGCGCCTGGTCGAGTTACCCTTTTATGCTTTCGATAGGGTGATTTTCATTGGTTCATTCTCATTCAAAGCTCTTTTTCTATTGGCCAAAGTGGTCGCGAGGGATACCTGAGGCCTTAACGAGACCGAGTTCAATCGCGATTATGCCGAGTAGCTGAGGTCTGACTAACTCTAGGGGTAGTTTAATTAAATATATGTGTTTTGAAAATTATGGGTACCAGCCGGGAAGTGGGTAGATCGGGTTTATGAGAAATCCATACTTCCATACATACCGTAGCCATTGCCCGTTAAAACTGTCAAGACCAACGTACTGATAATGTGCCTTTGCAAAAACCTGAGGCTATAGGCATTCCAGTTCATTTCAAAGTTGCAACTTCTGGTATTCATGAAATTTTTTTTATTTCTCAAACTCAGCTCAACCGCATTACAAGCTATACGACCGTCTGGAACCTGTCCTCGATTCGTTCATCAAAGTCAAGCCTCGCATGGATTACAAATACATGGCGCAAATCTGTTTGAAATTTGGAGACCGTTTTTTCATTTATACGTATCACAGTTCTAATGGACTTTCGGGAGCCAAGTGACGCGGGATCAGCGGTCGTGGTAAATCGGTTTCCCAAAACCTTCAAGATCCGTCTTCAGCCACAACCAACCACGGCGTTTGAGCACGGAGGGAATTGTGTGCGAGATCTAAGACATTGTCTCAAGCTGGGGAATCCCACGCACTTAAACACGGGGCCTAATTAAATGCCTACCCACAACGGAGCGCTCTGAACAATGTTTACTTTAGCCTACTTATACGTTAACAAGAACGAGAAGTTCCGGGACGGTCCGAGGTTTCGCTTGATAAACGGGAAAGAGGAGGCAACCTCCTGGCCAACTTTTGGAATAAAACTTACACGTGAGTGGACTTGGAGGGTTGAAACAACAGAAATGAATGCAGTCCCCGGACTGTAACCACGATATGAATTATCGAATCGATTCTCTAGTTCCGATTCTTCGAACCGTGCAATATCCCGGGTTCGCATATATGGGTTAGTTTTAATGCGAGTATAGAAGGAAAAGATGGAAAACGCAATATCAGCCGGGTTGGCATTAAAAATTGAAAAAGCAATTGTGCCTTATTGCTGTTATGTATGCTTGTGCGGGATAGTGGCTTTCCGAATGGATAAATGTGACGGGACGTCGCATCTTTTTATACCGGAGTTCCCTATACTCTCAAATGGAAAATACCCTTCTGACTTATCACGTGTCATTTATACTTCTCCCTTCTGCCTTCCATGCTGGTATAAGGCTCGACGCCGAGCCGCGCTTTAAAATTGAATGTGTCTCAATTTCGCGTATGTCAACACGTATTGGGAAGAAAATGGATGTTTGAAAGGGGGGCGTCTGATGAATATTATACGAATCGATTCAGGAGAATCGTCCTGCTACATTTGCCTTCGCTACGAAACTCAAGGTCCTCAAAATCGTTAGAAAATTGTTCAATTTTCCTAATGAATTCAAAGGATTGCTGCCGTCTGGCTCTAAAGGAAATCAGGAAAAATATTCTTCCCCACGCAGTGGTAACGTAGGGATGTAAGGCAGTATTTCCCAGCTGGCTCAATAGCTCGATACAAAATTCTTTTCACGGGTACTTGAATGGCTATAGGAAATATGTGAAAAGCTGAATTCAGACTTTGTATGCTCAAGCCTTTCTGAATGTACGAAATAGGTAGTCGAGCGCTTGCAAAGCGCCTATAAGCTTCTCCGTAATGAAACATTAATTATTCAATCGAAATCCGACCCCCGAACCCCCCTATCTCGGTAACAGCTCCGACAATTTCACGACAAGAATTTTTCTGACCGACCAGCTGGAGTTAGACTTATTTAAAAATAATTTCTTTCCCCTCTCACGCGCTTTATGGAATAAAAGTCTATTGATACAGTGAGATGAAATTTATCATTTATCGAGACGTGGGTTGTTGGGTATTGTCCGCATGCCCCGTCACTCGATTTCCAATCTGAGTTTTAATTTTTTTATGGAGGATTTATCGAACTGTAAATGGGGCTGTAAAGGATACGAACGCATGAATCAAATCGAATCCTGGCACTGAGCTTCCTGCTGTCATATCCACACTCAACAAACGATTATTGATTGATACGAATTGGCATCAATTTCCTGGGCGCAATATCTCTTATCGAGTGTGGGTACCACAGCGGAGGGAAAACATCTCTTGTCATATTATATATAAAATACTATCAAAGGTTGCGTGCGAAATGTGTACCCCACCCAATGATATACTTTACGACTAGTTACGCACACGACTACACGCACGCTATTTAGTAGATCTTTATTTAGCAGTATCGTTGCAATCAATTGACGTTCAGCTATTCTCCACACAGATCCCATGGAATTCATTCGTGTACTATTGCTATCAGGAAACCACGCAAGTCATCCGGTCAGTATTATTGGAATCCAGCGAGATAAATTCAGATGAGATTTATTTCCGTTGATGTGAAATAATTGAGAGAATGTAGTTTTCATCGATTAATCGATCATCTGATTGGAGCACGACTGAACGTGAAAAAGAGTTTGCGACAACTTCGATATCAGTTTTGTTTCGATTCAATAATTCAGTGGAAACAATTGCGGAGTTTTATCGGTATCGCGTGCGAGCACTTTCAGGCTCCAAAGAGAAGGTAAAACGGCAGTTCGATCAATTCTGATGGTTTCAACGCAATTTCGACTCGTTTCCGTTCCCCATCCTCACCCTCTTCCACGACACCGTAGGGAGAAATGCGTGACTTGGCTCTCAGTCGTTAGGGAATCGTCTAAAATCTAAATTGTACAGAAAAGCGCGATTTCGTGTGACACTATAAGGTGAACGGGAAGGCGCTAAGACTGTCTGAAAATAGAATTCCATTTCTCTATTGACATTTACACTAAATTTGCTCGCTATATTATTTCGAGCATTCTTTATCCTCCTGAATTGAAGACCTGACTTTGAAGAGCTGCTTTTTTCATAGCCAGAGTAAAAGTGGTCAGATTTTATATTCAAAAATCGATGAGTGATGAAATTTAGAGAAAGATTGCTGCAGGTTCAACCAGAAACCTATATTTCCCTGACAGGAGTTTATCAAACATTTCAGATTTATGGAATAGTTTGTGTGCCATTATTTTTGTCAATTTTCGAACAGCAAATGCAAGAGTTTACGACTGAGAGGCCTGAGGGATCGATACACGATAAATATTCCGAAGACAATATTTCTTGCGATTCGAGTCAACGTTCTTGCCTAAATGCAATAAATAGTGAAAAATACGACTCCAGAGAACACGACACCACTTATCATTCCGGAGTCGATATCATTTTAATATTGGGACTTTTATGTCTTATGTTCTCCTGCAAGTATTATACCTGAGTATTATATGGGCGAGATATATAAGTAACGATCGCATAAACGTGGCTTCGCAGTAATAGAGTTCTAGTTTGACAATGAGTTATATTTATTCGATAAGTATGCAGCGACGACCATGTGTTTGATATTGAATCAGGAGAACCTTATAGTCGGGTCGTGCATGTTTCGTGGCACTCAGATATCGTGTAATAAATCATCGAGACAGACTGAAAGATGTGTTCTTGCCTCAGGGTCAGGTTTATACTTTGTGAGTAATTTCCAGAATTCAATCTCAGCTATTGTGGAATTTGATTAGTCTCAAGTTGGCAGGGGTTAGATTCCTCGATTTCAATCCGAGACGGAGCGCGTCTCTGGATATCACGGAATAGCAAAAAAAAGGTAGGCTTTATCCACGGATTCAATGATCGACTGTGATACCGGAATTTTTGTAATACATACAACAAAGAATCGACGATGATTTATTGATTCTAAGACAGAAACATAGAAATCCACAAAAACTCGGAAGTTATTTGCAGAGAATTTATAGCCCAGGATTCGGCTGCCATTTCGTAGGTTATAACCAATAATTTCCGATGTTCTAAATCACACGCAAACTTCGCAGTGACCAACTTGTTCAAGATAGACAAGAAATATCCGATTGTGATATCTGAGACTTGTGACATATCGCCAGCAACAACGGCGTGCATTACGTCGCAAAGCTGCGAACTTATCTTATAAGCTTATCTTGAATTATTGTGTTAAATTAATTAAACAATACCCCAAATACGATGAGTCGTTTCATAAGAATTTGATGTTGTCTTTGAGCGCCACAAAAATTCGTCAATATTCTCAGCTTTGTTTTTAATGTCTCATAAACTCTTTCGAATTTGTTGAAAACGGTTTTACGCCATAGCCATTAGTTTTGTGCCAGAGTAATTTAGGATGTATTGGGTGAAAAAGTTTTTCCACGTTATCTGCTCGGTTTGTAAGACGGCTGCAAAGGCTAAGCGGAAGTCATTCGTTACATCAATGCAAGATCATTACTGTCTAGTCACCGCATTTTCTTTTGGGGGGGGGGGGGGGGGGGGGGGGGGGTGAGATTTCTGCAGCACACATGAGGCGGGGACACAGCATCAACCATTATCTAGGTGCGCGTGGGGAGATGGTTAGTGGTGTTTGGG
>JAFFZH010016108.1:83552-158208 GCA_018420115.1 Euura saliciscinereae | reverse complement strand
AATGTATCGTATCAGGAAACAATAAGACATCATCTAGATACGTAACCGGCGAATAGGAATTGAGTTTCCTCGTAAATAGAAAAAAAAGCGTTCCGCAAGTTTTGCTACGTTGCATTCGTCAATTACGATATTCCTCAGACTCATGACAATTATTGGCACTTCCAGATGTAACATCAACCAGATTGAGATATAGCGTGTATGAGAGGCAGGCAGATGTTTGATGCAATGATTCTTGATGGACCAAACATCTGACACCATGATATTAGGTATAAGAGTACCTACATTTTGCGAGAGAACTGATCAGCCCAGACACGCGACCGGAAACAGTGATAAATTCGCCTTGCAGCAAGGCAGACAGAGAGAAAATGCACCGAACAACCAGACTCGCCGGAAAACTAATTACTGCGTCTGTCTTACAGAATCAAAGCTATAAATTGGCTCAAGAAAAAAATCTTCCGCAGTTTTTCTGCAAGAATACGAAATTCTGTGAGCTGATCCGATTTCGGTGGATGTCAGTGATGGACAAAATTTCTATTCCAAGACATAGACACGCAGTGGCGATAATAACACAAACGCCATCAGGGTTCAAGCTGTAATCACGTGCCTTTCACGACTCCCACGACACGCCAAAACTGTCACCGATGGCGCCCTGTAACAATGGGAAATCGTCGGTGGACGATGTTAGCTCTACCTGGTTTATTGCTTATCGTCTTCCGCTTCCGCTATACCGATGAAAAAGTTTGATTATCGCTTGAAACTTTATAAAACTGGGGCGAACCGGTGCGATCGGATAACCGGCGACGTTAAATCTTGAAATAAATTTCATTTGCCTTTCTCGTCAAGCATATATCTCGCACTCTATATATATATAGTTACATATATATCTGAAAATGTTATGATCCAATATATCCTGGTGGGAAAATCAAATAAATCTATGGGATTATCGGAAATAAACTCGGTTACTGCAAAAATGAGTCTTTTGGGATATATTCATATTCACTCTGATTCATTTATTCACTTCTCATTGAATAAAAATAGGAGTAATTATTCCTCAGTTTCGAATCAGGAGACGCTTCGATTGATAAGGCAGATTGATAGATACGAACTCGCAGTGCTGGGGATCCGATAAGAACTTGTAATTATCAATCATAGGCATCGCATAACTATCAGTCTCCCCCTTATCTGCACAAGGAGTGATGTATATGAGCGACCCTCGCCCGACTGCAGGCAGGTATAGTTGGTTCATATCAGCACAATACTTCACCGAGATAACAACTAATAATCAATAGTAAGTACAGTAACAAGTTTTGTAGGCCAAAGGTCGACGTCTAACCAACTAGTAAATGGTTATCAACTTAATACCGAGTTATGGGGCTCAAAATTCACGACTTTTATCAACGATCTTTCATCCGCGACTCACGTGAGTCACCTCCGTCTTATACCCATGAATTTGATAATCGGCTTCGCATCGATTCACCGAGGTTGACCTTAGCACGTGAACTAAACCGCGCGGATAAATCTATCCATGTTTCAGCCCGTGACAAGTGATTTTTTAATTATAGCTCACAGGGTTATACTTTTATCGCGTAATACCCGCCCTATTTCGTAGCATAATCTCTATGATTATATCGTCACAGATCGTATCTGATTTCAACGCAACAACACGCTGTTTTCATCGTTCTCTTAAGCAAATAATTATCGCCATTATCACTTTTACCGATAGTAACCGAAAAAAAAAATCCTCAACATTAGTCAGTTTATACACTGCGGTCTTCATGTTTATTAGCTGACTATAAATAAGAGGGTAAATTTATTTTTTATCGATGTTAAAATTCACGGGTAGGTATCCCGTACACCGGCTCGTGGTTAGCACTTCGATTACAACTAGGGTATGAAAAGTCGTTGAAAACGCAACGTTTTTTGATCCATGCGTCGCGTGTGTCGCTCAGGTATACGTCTAGCTTGTGTGTAATGGTTCGATGCTAAGGTGTAGAGAAGTCGTATCGCTCGCAAGCCCGGGGGGTGATCGAACGATAGAGTGCGAATGTAAAATACGAAAGGGGGGGAGTCAGGGGTGAAATAATGTATTACAATCGAACGCACGCAATTACGCCTATCGCCGTCTGTTGATCGGCTATAAAATGTAAAATTTAAAACGATAATTATCACCTGCCGTGTATCTAGGCGACCCTCGCTCTCTCGTCTGGAGGCCCCTATACCTCTGGCCGGGTCGGACACTCGGTTCAATAATTAATATATCGACTTCCGTATCGTTGCTAAGCAATTATCCAGTATAAACAAATGTCATATCATTCACCGACCACGTTGCCGTATCATCAACCGTATCTCACATACTCGTTCAATCTAAGTTCGTTCGATAGACTTTTAGATAGATTTTGCATACTTACAGGTAGTTGCATGAAATTGGTTGTTGTTGAATTTGTTTTAGAACAGTTTCAATCATTTGACAGATATATGAAGCACATAAGGTTTGAAAAATATCAACGTTTGTTCGAGCCCTTCACGGTGATGACTCTAAGACCACTTGTCCGATTTGGATTGAACTGTTGCATGTGAACTGTGATCAGTTTTAGCCATAAATCGGATCTTTTACGTAGTCAAAATATTCTAACAAACGTGCAAATGCTTGCAATTTATTTTTGTGTTCCCCGCGCTTACAGCGCCTCTTTATTGAATGTAACTCACAAAATCTGATTCGGTTTGGAAGGATCCTGGTTCTTATTTTGTAAAATCTGAAAGTACGACGAGTTCCCTTGCACATGAGACTGGTGGATATTTTGACCGTATGCATAACATATTTTTCTAATGTACCGTTGAACAATTTGCATTCCAGTGATATGAGCAGTAGGGTACGGGCGAAATTCCGATATCATATATACCTGGTTTTGTCGTCGTTACGTTGGCATAGAATGCGAGGTCCAATATTACAATATTATTCAATTTAGTATGTGCAGATCCAGAGCTGAGCATTTGTATGCGAGATGGTTATGCCTGGTTTCATATATGGCATCGCAGTCTTTGTCGTGCGGCCAATGGAATGTTATACCGTCGTTTCAATATTCCTTCATATCTCGGATTCCTTACGCACTAACCCGGATTCAGCATACTTAAGTATTACTAAATTCAATATCTTAACTGCCGAGGCTTACTTTATTCGTGAATTCGAAAAATATTTTCTCAAGACCTCCATCGCCACATTTTTTCCTCCCCTGGGTTTTGAACGAGACAAAAAGTAGGAAGACGCCAGATTTCCTACAGAACTGCGAACATGAAAACTATGTCATTATTGATTCCGAAAAATTATTTCTACATATTTTCTGAAATACCATTCACAAAAATGTTACTCGACGGGATAAGCTTTGCTCCCGATATTACAATTCACATGAGGACGACGTTATTTCCTCGAACACGGTGCACCTAGATCCGCATCGGTAATCAATACCACCGGTGATATCACTCGAGGGTGAATAGTTTACCACGACCATAAAAGTTCTTCGTTAATTCGTGGTTAATTACTCAATTTATTTCGGATTTCACAAGAATTGCGCGACATACAAGATGAAGAAATAATCGGGAAATCCGTACAAAGGAATCAAAGTTTGAAGAAAGTAATCAATCGAACTTGGCAACGCCTTATATATGTCGCAGGAGTGTGGCTGCAGCACCGGATATACGGGCGAAGTATGGTGTACGGGAGTAGATAGAGCGAGCCCGTATTTGATTGTTTAATTAGTAAGATGACCCCCCCCTCCCCTGAGGATCCCCCCCCCCCCCCGGACCATCGGCGAAGGAAGCAGCGACCACCGCTCGCCCATCTCTTCGGTCGTCTCTGCTCGAGAGGGTATCTCTTCGGTCTTCGTTCTCCGCAAGGATACACTCCAACTTCGAAGACTAGCAGTTTCTGCAGATTCCGGGCGTATAGGGGTATTAATCCAGGCCCTCAATTACCCTTTGTCTTGGGCTCGGCGTCGTCCACTTGTTAAGATACCGCTACTGTTTGTCTTGAAACGAAGGGGGAACGGGCTGTTTCGGGTGTTTGGGCTGTTTCGGTGGCCGCTTTGCATACGTACGTTTGCCCGTTTACAGTCGTAGACGAACTGCTTCAGGCTCGGTACTGATTGCCGTGGTCTGAGTTCCGGATTTCCAACGCGTCAAACGGATCTACCGACCACCGCTATTTCACTCGGTTCTACCAACTAGATTTTTACGCTCTAAGCTTCACGTTAATTAATCCAGCCTCGGAAGTCCGGGTCCTCCGATGGGTTTATGAAAGAGTTGCTCGTTAATACTTTCAAAAGTATGCAATTAGCTGTTGACTTTTTTTTTTTTTGTTGAGAAATCCGTTATCTCATCGTCTGCTGCTGTATAACGGAGGTTCGACTGAATAAATCGTGTTCAACGTAGAGTTATATGTGCCAAAACCGCGGTGAGCACGACGAGTCAAAGTTTGAATATGTATATGGAGAAGGAATATTGCTTATTTGCGTGCTCAGGCCACGTTGCATGTTCCCCGATTAATAATTGCTTTACAACTGATTTTATTTTATTTTCTACCAGCCACCGCAGCCCCCATTCACCCCCGCGATTCGTTCGTTGCTTTTTCGGTACGACGGGATAGGGTTGTATGACCAAGGGCAGAAACTCTGACTTATTACCGCCACTGGCAAACGTATTAGCATAATTAACCGACCAAGCCGATAAATCTTGACTGGTAATTGTCTTTTTAAACAGTATTTAACACCGTCACACAGCAGTCGTGTCGATTGCTAGTAAACCCGGGTCGAACACGGCAGCTACGACTTTCCTTCAAAAGACGAAAAAATTTATAACATATTTCAATTAATCGGGGAATCGGTTGAGAACACGCGATAATACCGATAATTTTCAAGGTTTCGAGATTGTATCAATTGTCTAGACTGCAATGTAGACAATATCTGAGCAGAACCGAGGGCCCCAGGCCTGGGAGATGCGAGTCGAAAAGTTTTGGGAACTGTAACAACTCCTCAGAGGGCGTGAGGCGTACTCCTCACCTCAGCTTTCGCGCGGCCCTTACGCGAGATGATAATATGAAAGGCCGTAACTATCGCCCTAATCATACTTTATTTTAACGCCGCCCTTATAACGAGGTCGCGAAGTCCTTTGTGTCGACTGTGCGCTGCGTGCGGATAAGCGAGGATGAATCTAAATTCTAAATTACAAAATACAAGTACGCGGGACCGTGGCGTCTCGACACCCTCTCCTTATTCTCGTTACCCTTACTCTCTCTCTCTCTCTCTCTCTCTCTCACTCCCTCAATCGTAAAACTAATGAGACAACCTACGAACCACCAGCCTAGACTGCGGTGACGATAAGAACTTGTACCAACTCCTGATACAGCTACGCCTATTACCGCAACGATTCTCCTCATTCCTATTTTCTATTTTCTATACAGAAACGACGAAGCCGCCATTCACCTACAGATCAAGACTGCCCGAGCACAGTTCGAAAATTTAACACCTGTTCCTTGTCCCAGGAAGTCCACAGAGATATTCAGTCAATTTCTCATTACTGTAACATAGAATCCATTTACTCTGGAACGCTTACTGAATAAACCTGTTTATTATTCGAGGTAATGATATGAAAAGTAATGTCGATCGCATCGAAATCACACATTGAATTTAATGTAATTTACATTAGATAACTAATACACAGTAGTATCTATGTTGAAAAATCTATGTTGCTAAATTTATACTACTACTATCATGTCACTCTACAGTGCGACCTCTCAATAAGAACGCTAAAGGGGAAGAGTTTTTCCGAAAATTCGAGTACCCCCACCAGGCGCGCGCTCTACGCTGACTGACTCTCTCTGTCTCTCTCTATCTCTTCTTTTAGGTTGGGCGTTCTTATTCAGAGATTCGAACGCAAAAAACTCGAGCTCAGAGTTCGAGTCGGAGTGGACGAAGTGCTCGAGCGAGAAATAGGGGAAGCGTTCTTATTGAGTGGGCTCTTATTGGGAGGTCGCACTGTACTTGAATACTTTTATGTTACAGGCAGCTTACAATTTTGGTAGTGAAGTTTATCTTGAACAGCAATTAGTTCTGGTAAATCTAATCTTGATTATTTTGGACAGAAGAAACGGTAGTAGGGGTATAAAGTCTAGAGAAACCGAAATGATTTTCAACCATGATTGATTGCAAGTGTTTTCAAGTGATTTTGAGGGAATTTCAGTCAGAGTGATTTCAGATTTCAAGAAGTGAACATAACCCCTCGATATGGTGTCTTCGATTCGAGACGCTTTAGTACTTTTCCTACGCTCTCGACCATAAGTGTGAGATTCGGAATGTTACTTCTGGAAACAGCTGGGGGTGTTCGATAGAATCTTGGCGATATTAAGATGATATTAAAGCGGTTGGAATGTCGCGCAAGCTGCACTGCTGCAGATGATATATTTATTGTTCTATTAAACCGAGAGGCAGAAGAGTTCTTGTGATTCTCGGTCGATCCTCGATGGCACAGCAACTTATTTCCGTGCCGTATGGAAAGTCCTGGTTTTTCTGAGGGATGAATTTTCCGTATGTATCCTTTTGTCAGAAATAATTGTACACTGTACTTTTATGGCGATTTCGCCGTGGAAAGTTTCTTATTCCGATGACTCGAGAGAATTGTTGAAAAAATAAAAGGGAGAATTACGATACTTTGTCGAATTACCACACCCAAGGGTACAGATTTCCTGGATTTTCGTTCGAATTTGCGAACGATGCCGTTGAGGGGGTGAAATCCGTTTCTTTGCACAGTGAAGAATATCAATTGTTAGAAATACAAAGGGTGAGTGCTAAAGGGAGTCTGAGACGGTGGTTGGAGGTTTTAAAGGAGGATCCTTCCCTCCGGCACAAAACCAAATTCTTAAGAGAATTTAGTCGTTTGAATAGCTCGCGAAATCCATTGCAAATGTTTACACGAGATTCATACAATATCCCTAAGGTATTACTTACCTGATATAGTATCGGTGCACATCAGTCGATCGACTAATTATCAAATTTAGCCTTGTCTCAACATTGATACAACATTTTATGGATAACCAGACTGACAATACCACCAATTCATACACTACATCAGTCTGTGGCATTCTAAGGTGCTGTGTGCGCCACAAAGGGGTTAGCACCCCTAGATATGGGGCTTATGCGTTTGTGGTCTAACCTCCGACATATTACTCTCCTGGTGGATCGTCGTCAATCTTGTCCCTTAGCACCGGGACTTCAGTTCAAGTTGTACAATAGTAAGTTGTTCAGCAGCTGATTCATTGAATGCATAGGAGCAGAAATTCTGTGAAATGGTGGCAAATATTACCTGTTCGTATTCCAGAAACTGGAGCGTAATCGATATCAACAACAGTCGCGAAGAAAATATATCGTGATTTTAACGTACCTACCGAGAAGTTTATAACCGTACCTACCCCACCGTTAGGGTTTGCGTGTCGGTTCATGAACCAGGCGTACAATTAACGACACACAATCAATGATCTCAAGATATATATAACTATGTACTGGCTATGTTGAAAAAAAAACTAGTGTATACGCCGTCACTCCTTCCGTGGTCGTTATTTTCAGTAGAGAAATCAGATCCCTGATACCGTCCGGGAGTGTATCTTTGGATTCTTTCAAATCTTCTCAGACCCCGTGTAAAATTATGCCATTGATTGATTGATTGATTTCTTCTACAACTCATGATCAGCGAGAGGAGTGCCACTTCTGTTTATCAAGTGCGATCATGAGAGAAAATAATCGAAAGTGGCGGTGTGAACGAATCGAGTATTACAATCGAACATGCCGCGATGGGGGCGGGGGGAGATCGTTAATCGAGGGTCGAGAGAGGAGGAACGAGAGCCGAACAGTCGGAAGTGGAATAAATCACGTATTTTTTTTTGTTCGTTGTTGTTGCTTGAGTATTGCCGAATATCGTGACCTGCCAATCACGGTTTAATCTGATGATGTAATCACCCCCTTCGTAGCCTACGCTACCTTGCTGCCACCCTCAAATACTCCCTCCACCCATTATTGAGGCCGCGTTGTGCCGGTAGCAATCGGATCACGCTATCCGAGAATCAGCGTTCAAAAATCGTCGATATCTCTCATTGGAGCCACCTGATTTATCCTACTTTTCAACTACCCTGGAACCATTTCCGTTTTGAGTGTTTCAACCGTACTCTGATTTTTTTTTTTCCTATTAAGAAAAATGTCCAAATAGGACTTCTCGGCTCAATCTGTTTTACGTGTTACACGGACGGGTTTGAGGAACACGCAATTTGCCGATAACGGATGTTGCCGGGATACCCGGCTATCTATGGCTGACAATAATAGGTTATCACAACACCTTTCATCCTGTAATCAATCCCCTTCATCTATACCCACACCTATATTTGCCCGTAGCGTTATTTCGGCAAGGAATTGAAATCACTTTGTAGAATAAAGTAAGAAGTATCTGCCGTGACTGGTGGATCAGGAAACTAAACCAACATCGATCTGACGAAATGATTGAATGGCATGTGGATAATTGACGGAAACGTTAGAACTACGACGAAAGTGATCGAACGATTTTCTCTCTTTCTTTCTCTCGACGGAAATTAAGACGAAATGAATAGCACAGTCGTCGACTTCGAGATCCAGGACCTGAGGTACGCTAGTTGAAAATAGTCTCTTTGTGGCTGTGAAGAGAGATGCATAAGGATGATGGTTCCATTTTCGCAGAAATAAGTATATCTGAATCGTTTTATAGGTACGTGATAATAACAACTTAGCCAACGTTCTGAACAGTACAGTACGAATGCATTACAACAGCGCACATCACGATACAGTTATTATCGACATGAAGTTCTTATAACTGCCATAGTTAGCAACTTATTCCGCAAGCTACGTGCGATAAAATGGATGTACACTTTTTTGATTTAATTTTTCTCTATTTTTTACATTCAGCTTTGTTCCTCTTCTTTTTCGAGCCTTACCCTCTCGCTCTGTCTACCCATTATACGAAAGTGCACCCCCATTCACCGGTACACATTTATTTCTCCCCCCCTGCGTTTCCAGACGCTAATTATGAGCGTCAAGTCGTGACAAAGATTGGAAAATCGAACAGTGATGTGACCGTCGAGATGATACAGAGTTAATAATTAGCTAGGTACCACCGGGTTGTCGCAAATTCGGCAGCCGACTAATGCAACAATGAAGATAATCATAATGATAACAATAACGCTTAACGCGTAGCCATTCGGCTAAGTGCGTCTCTAATCGAGCGTTCAATGACGAGAACGAGGTGAGCTTTCAGCGTTCAAACTCATAAAATCGAAGCTTTGGAATCCGTTCATGGTGTACCTAGGGTTCGAAAAAAAATTCTTGATGGATTCCGGGCTTCGGTAGGAAGAGAAAGACTCCGCCGTACGGTGGCGTCCCTGCGTGGCATAATCGGGAACCTGTAGAGGGGTGGTTTGGGGTTGTTGGGGTGGAAATAGCAGCGGTGGTATAAAGAGAGAGAGGGGCACAGCGCTCCAGCACTTTACGATACGTCGAATGACTAATACGCTGAAACAATAGACTGTCGTTAGTCGGGGGGATGGGAACACCAATGCGACCACTTAACCATTTCTGTATTCCTCCTGTGCTGCCTTCAAATACGAATCCGTCAGACTAAAACATGTGTGAAAATAACTGTGAGCGTGCAGTGGATTCACTGAGACATGAGGGTTGCCCAAAACACCAGACTATTTAACAATAAGATTCAAATTAAAATACAATGACTGACTTTTGGAAACTTTTTTTTCTCTTTACCACGAATAGAAGAATAATTAAATAGAAAAGAAAACAGAACCTTGAAAAACAAGTTTCAAAAATGTCGTTGGGAGAATGGAGAAAACACGATCCTTAAACGTAAAACCCAAGAATGATGACTTTTCATCTTTTTTTAATTCAGGGAACTGGATTTTTCATCTTTTTTTTATCGTAGGCAAGACCAGCACTTTTAATACAAATTTCAAAAGTTCACAAGAATTCGTCTTCTTTCTATCAGAAATTAAGCGACACAATATGAAATACGGGGTTCACAACAAAAACATTTCGTTCCATTGAGATTTTCTTCTCGTTCAAATCTTATGGTTTTTATTTTTTTTTTGCAGGCCAGGTGGCGAGGGGGCGGGGGGCACTCTTCACATCTTCGTTTTCACCCACTCTATGAAGTGATTATTATTATATTGATCTCACGAGATTTCGGACAATCCTCATTCTTAATTCAGTAAACTTACACCAATTGGGATTTGAATCATTGAAGTAGTTTCGAACTTTTGGCAGTGATTGCAGAAATTTTTAGATATCGATGAGAGTTAACATTCAATGGATATGTGATGTGTGATATCGTCCTTCGAAATCATTCGTCGTGGAGTTGAATGCTCGAAGTAAAAGTTTGTGGCAGGGTGGAGGCGAACTGCGAAGAGCCTGAACTACCGTGGACAACCCTGGGCAGCTCCATCGTTGATTGCCATTTCCCCTCTTCGCCTTAAAATTGACGTCATATTCGTTATCCTTTCAACCCTTCTTCCGCCGTCTCGTTCGGCAGGCGAACACCGCGCCGCGCCATACTCGGGTCTGAATATCTCTTTCTCTATGCATATGAGCACGCTCTTCCCCTCATCTCTTGAGGGGACCACACCCTGTCCCTGTTCGGACACACGCGCGCCTGTATACGGATACTGATCACCCTTTTAAGACTTCTGCACGTACCACTGTAAAAATGAGGCGAGATTTTTTCCTCATGTGGGAATCGACGGTTTTCGAGGTTTTTGGATTTCCAAATTATCCCTTCGTTACGTCGTCGGGTAAGAATGACACCACGGGGACTTTGCCGCCTCGGTTGTGGTCAATTCTTGATCGCGGCCATCGTTGATATGGTAGCTTTGATGGGGTGGGGTGGTGGTGAGGGTGAGGGTGAGGGTGAGGGGCTCCCCGCCTTGCCGCGGCAAACCGCCCTCCGAAAGAGCTTCTATCCCGGGAGAGAGCTTCCATTACTAATCCATGCAAAAACCGGAATATCTTTATCCCTCCACGTGCTGGAGACGTATTTCCGGAATAACTCTCTAATTTACTGGCCATGCTTCAACCGTGATAGCGTTTCACATCCGTGCCCAATAATTGATCGGCTTACCAAAAATATCCCTGTTCGGAATTAAGCTGAAAATGTAATCCTGTTCACAAAAACATCTCCTTCTCAAAATCGTTCATTGCTGTTTTTCCTCCGTCCTCCCGAAACGCCGCAGATATTTGTTTCGGAAATGCGTGCATCGTCCGAGCGAGCGGTGGGCAGGAGGAATCGCTGAAGGGGCTGCCGTAGGGGTGGAAGAGACCACCCTCAGGTGGGGAAGTAGAATACGAATATGAGAATTAGAGCCGCCGAAGGAATTAAAGCGTACAGCCGTGGTGCGGATCTCTGAGCTGTGTGTCTGTCTGTGCGACTGCTACCGTGCGGATATTGAGGTTCAGATCTGGGATCCTCGCTTCTCTCGTCCCTTGGCTCGCCCATCGCATCCAAGCCATGCGGAGCTTCAACCCCTGCAAGAGCGCCTGCGGCTTTTCATATTTTATCAAGGCAGTAGACGAGAATTTGTATTTGCATGGAAAATGTTCCAATGACTTTTCGTATCCCATAACAAAAAAAAATAAAAAAATAAACGCAGGTGTTCCACATTTTTCAAGGGGACTATAGTAGTCCAACTGAATATGACAAACTCAATATCCTTTAGGATCCATTTATATCTTAACCGAAGTTCATTACACATCAAGAGTTTGTCAATATTTTTGTTCTTCGTTTTTCGACTGACACCGAATTCGCATAATGTTGTAGCATAGTGTTCACAGACTGCACCCTGCATACGTCAGCAGCAACGCTCGGTCATAAACGCGTCTCTATATCAATCACAGCGTTGGACAACTCTGGTTTCAGTTTTGGTTTCAACTCTCGTGGTGCCCGCTTTTCACCCTTGATATTTCCCCTCCGCAGTTACGCCGCGGTAACAACTGTCTCTACGTCAGAATTGGAAGGAATAGTGGCCGCGACCCATGTTCGGATTGATAATTTATGGACGTTGATTGCTTATCGTTGTCCGTTCCTGATTTCACTGGAAGGTTCGCCTGAGAAAAAAAAACACGCGAAAATCGTGAAATCGTGAAAATTTATTTTTCAGTATCAATTATAATAATTCTTCGATCCGCGATGATGAGAGCGGTGCATTCACTCAGTTATAGGAAATGGGCTCGCGTCATTAAGCCAAGCATTGTTCATGGCGAGGTGATTGTCTTGGTTTCTCGCTCCAGTCGTAGTCAGAGACAATTGTTCAATATTCCCATTGATTTGTGAGGCGTAAGCCCTGCGGCGTTGCCCTCGCGGTCCTTTTGTCAATATCTCTCTATTTTAATGATATAAAAACTCTTTGTGATACCTCAGCTGGCTTAGGTGTTATTATTTTCTTGGTGTATTTTGAAAAAAAAAAGAAAACACAACACCGGCGACCTGCTCTACAACGCAAAAATCCAACTTCCGCTCAAAAACTTCAGTGAACGTACGTGTTTAACCCACGACCATGATGGATCATTATTTCTGCACATTAAAAAAAAAAAAAATTTTAGCAGAAGCCGGAAATCACATGTACACAACTCAACTAACGGAAACTCGTATATCTACTTCACGTATTAACGTATGAGAAAAATGAAAATTTATTTCAATTTTTTTTTTTCGTTTTAATCGGAGCAAAGAGTGTCGCCTCGGTGAGCAATTCTCCGTTTGACTTGAAACAGGAAATTCTTTCGTCTTTATAATTCTTCAAGGGTAGGTATGTGTAACGGAATTGGCAGATAGTATGCAGGTTTATACAGATCAATAATTTATGTAAATGTGTACACGACGAGGGCGCTACCGTGTGCCGGTGAGTTAGAGGACTGAAACGATGGCTGAGGCGGATGTGGGGTGGATATAGGGCCGAGGGAATGGTAGTGGGAGTGGGGAAGATCACGACACCAACGGGGGTTTGATGTCCAACCCTCAACCCTTTCATCAATTCTATTTTGGCTCGCTTTTATCCCTCTTCCCTTTTTCTCTCTGTCACATCACCCCTAGCCCAGGCTCGGGGCTGTACCCCCCCCCCCCCTTTTCAGCCTTAAAACCTCGTACCTACAAAACCGTAGGCGTACTCAGCATTGACTAATGCCTGATAATGTTCCTCATTTGTTTTCGGATATTCGTTAATTCTAAAAACGAGGCTTTATAACACGCTTTGTCGAGTAACGCTTCGACTCGAACACCGTAGGTAATCTTATTTTATTGGTTATTCCGTATGAAATTTATCAAACGGGGAGTTCCTGTGATTTACATCCTCCCTGCAGAGTACAAAGGCAGAAGGTTTACTGATGAGAAGAACATTGATACTAATGTAAAAGGTGCCGGTGCCTCGAACGGACAGAGATACCTATGTCGATATACTCAAAATGGTTTACGGTTCAATCCATCGAATTCACGTTCGTCCAGGAGAAACAGATCATCCATTTCAATCAAAGTCTTTAATTGAGGCACGAAACGGTTCAAGGAAACAATTTATAATAGGATAATCAATAAACCGATGAAACAGTAGTTCGAACTATTATGCGAGGGTCGTATATCCCGTGCAGTCGAACGTTGAAATCGGTGAACTACTTTTTCTGTTATCGGCTGGAACAGTTTCCGCATTTGATCGACTGAATTCCTAAAGTAATTGCCAAAGAATTAATCTTCCGATATCGTCCTTGTCGAAAGAAGAGTCTCACAAATATTTTCAAAGCATTTTGATCACAAAGAGACTTTGGAGATCGTTCTAAAGAGTAGGAGAAAATATTTTAGGTGATTGGTATTGTCGCAGGCAGCTCCTCGCCTGCTGCGGATACCGAGTCGGGGGTTTTCTCTGTTGTATTCAAATGGGGTGGCCATTAGAGTTATGTTAGAATATATTGATTATTGGGGGGATCAAAGGGTAGGGGATGACGCCACCGCGAGCAGAAGGGAGAAAATATGGAGGAAATATGAGGGTTGAACAACCGATATCTCATTCTATCATCCCATCCCAACTCTCTTGTTTTTAGCAACCAACCTCGGGGTCGAAAGCAGCTCCTACGAATCACAATCCCATCAGGCGGATTAAGATACGTGTTGAAATCATCAAGACTTCAACAAAATTAATAAACGTGGGGTAATATTTGTTATCCGTTGCACCAAATAAATACGCCTGAACTGCACATTTGCTTGTTGACTAAATGCGGAACTGCAGCTAAAATCCCGACTGTTTTGCGTTATCTCAGACTGAATTAAAACCCTGCAGGATTTCTCAGGAAGTATCCAGGAATGGGAGCGCAGTCTGTCGGCTCTTTTCTCTTCGAGCCAATAATTCGAAAGAGGATATAGAGGCTGAGAGGTTGAGTGGCTGAGAGGCTCCGGGTTCGAGTGACCGGATCAAAACGTCTAAAGTGAATGTCTAATCCATAGGGCACGGCTCTGTGTTAATTTAGCTGCTATTCTAGAGGCGAATTTACTTGTCCCTGACTCACACGCACCGAAATTGCAGACAGCTGGCTTTACTGACGGGTTGACGTAGATTTTTCTATCAGTATGCAGCTGGTGAAAAAAACCTCCAAAAGATAATGAATAAGCGAGAAAAAATTGATTCTGCCGACGTTCTTCTATCTTCCTGACAGCGGTCGACAGATCACAACCAAGATACAGTCACGTTATCGTAACGGATTGGCCGTTGAATGCCATAGAAGACGTGGTCGGCGAGAACAACTGCAATTCGTGAATGAGTTAAGTCTTTGGAATCTTGGATCTAAATAATCACTCGAAATCTCGTGAAATCTTGAGTTAAAAAAAGTACGTGAATACTTGTCAAATGTCTTGCATGTGTATTTTTTGTCTAATTCCCAAGAGTTTTGGAAACAGCGGGAGATCTAGCAATCACTCGAAGTCATGCAAATGTTTTCAAGATTCATAGAAAGTTGTGGAATCTGACACAAGCTGTCTTGTGAATTTTTTCCCATTTTTTCAAATCGATCTTTTGGTATATTGTTCGAAATGTTTCTGAAATTCATTCATCCATCCTTCAAAATCTATGAGATTTCTTGAAATTTTCAGAATCTTTGAAATACTTCAAGTTTGCTGAAATCATTTGGCATCCTTGATTCCCAACAGTTGGAATAAACGACAATTAGATGAGGCTGATATTTCGTGTAGAAAATGATTCTATTTCCCGAGGGATATGAACATTATACTTCGGTGGTTAATTGATTCAGTTTCATCTTTGAATCGGAGAGAACCACGTTTAAATATCTGTTTTCCCTTTTATCTTCGGCGGTATTAAAGTCTCGAGTACGTCGCCGGTTGAATTGAAATTTGAATGAGCCGCCCCCTCCAACCTTCTCGATAAGTGTCGCTTCGCTCTAGGTCCAAGGAAAATGCATATCTAGAAGCATTGATGGATTAATATGCGATCCATTGGCAGGCAGGCAGGCAGGCAGCCCCCCACCCCTACTCGAAGAGTAATAGCTATGTGGTATAACTCTGTGCGCGACATAGGCGCACACATTATCGACAGCATTAGCGGCACGGTAAAGGGTGTATTGAGTGCTGCAGGGAGTTGGGGGTGGTCTTATCGGCTCAGTATTGGTGCGATTAATGTATTTCAACACACGTTACCCGCACTTTCATCTACCGCGCTACATCCGCCTCAGTCTGCCTCTGGTTCTCTGAGGTGAGGGAGGGCTAGTAACTCAAAGGGCGAAACCTACCCCACTTCCACATTTTCCCACAGTTATCTGTACTCGCACAAGTTGAAACTGAGCCTCGTCTATTGGAACGCCTTTCGAGGAAACCCATTTTGCGAACGTGACGCACACAGATTTGTTCGACGCGTAAAAATGTAGAATTTCTTTCCTCACAAATAATTGATCAAGAAGTGATCGCAAAACGAAGCCTGAAATTTGTAGTTAATAATCATCAAATTGATATTGAATAGTGATCGGTTCAAAGAGTATTGAATGTCTGTTTTTAGGAAGGGGTAGACATCTCCACTGTTTCGGGGAAGTGGGTACAGGGGCTGGTATAATACGGAGGACTAATAAATCAATTTCTCGTCGCAGGATGAGTTAAGAGGGTTACGTGCGGGGCTACTCGGTTCTCCAGGTTGGTTTTTGGTTTCGAGTGCATTCAATCCGAAAATAAGGATTTACATATTCATGCGAGGATCTCACCAGAGAATCGGAGCGGATGTGGTTGTGGTGGTGGTACTCATCGCGGAAAGAAATAGGGGTGAAAGAACGCAATGCTGTACCAAGAGAAAAAATACCCTCTTACAAATCGAAAAAGTTCAACGCTAATTTCGGCGATTCATATTTTTCGGAATCAGCATTTGAATGCAATTTTATTGACTGCTCCATGTGATTCGTTGAAAAATGCAATGCGTTATCAAACGTCTTTCATTCAGAATTACGAAAATTTTAAATAGGTTACGCTTGAGTATTGCTGCACCCCTGTGTGGGAGACGACGGACTCTGATACTTGTAATAGGATTTCATCCTGGCGCCAAGTCGGAGTTATATATATCGACGCATTTATATTGGTCTAATATATATGGAGCACGTGTATATACGAAGTAGTGTATTGGATTAAGAACTTTTTATTCCCCTTATCCGAGAACGGTGCGAGGTGCCGTCCTCCGTTTCTCCATCCACATTTTCGCGATGAGAAAATTGAGAGTTACTATTATTATGATTATTATCAGGGACGTTATTGTATGGAGATTTGTTGAAAACTTTCCGCATTTGTAATAAGCTCTGTAAAAGTCTGTAAATTTAAATGGATTCTCACGCTGATACGCCAGAGACAATTTATCGCTACGTGGAAGGGGATTCGTATACGGCTGCCAGTAAACTCCTCAGTTCATATCGAACTAATTCATCAAACCAAAACTTTTGCTCT
This sequence comes from Euura saliciscinereae, assembly GCA_018420115.1. Lineage (NCBI taxonomy): Eukaryota > Metazoa > Arthropoda > Insecta > Hymenoptera > Tenthredinidae > Euura > Euura saliciscinereae. Next base: position 141,177 of record JAFFZH010016108.1, on the reverse strand, counting down.
ATTCCTTCGAATTTTTTCCGTAGTTCCGCGCTCTACCCCGGTGTCAGGTCACCGGAAGTTAGAATAGAACAGAAGTCGTGATACCGCGGAACGGAGGAAACGAACGGAGAGTAAGACTCGGCAAAAAATGAAAAAGAAGTTAGACTCGACCAAGAACTGTTGCAGGTCCGCAGAAGTCGATCCGGAGTCGAGCCACGTAGAATTTATTTAAAGTTTTCTTTTATTGTCGCGGTCCCGATTACCTATACTCTTTGGTAACTTTAGTGGTTGCTGTACGTGTAGAATCTCATTCCATCTCGTTCTTCCCCGCTCCGTTTCGAAACAGCCAATAGCAGCGGGGTACTACGATCCCCTATATCTATGTCGCCGAGAGACGTTGTAAAAAGAATGACAATTCCAGAAGTGGCGTCGACGGTGGTGGCACTGGAATGAAAAGGACCACAAGATACGGATGACGGCGATGGGGCGCGGGGCCGGGAAGTCGCAAGAAAAAGGGTCGAAAAAGTGGTTGCATCCGTTGCTGAGTGATCCGAGAACGGCGTTACTCACACCGACAATTCTAAAGGAGGATCTGAATCAAATAGAAATTGAATATCTTCTATAATCAGCCGAACCGCATGACTCATGTGACTAATTAATGGGCTTCTGTCTCCTTAAAGAAAAAAAGAGCACGTCAGATCGACCGTTGTACTTGTACATTTTATAAGTGGGTTGTGCACCCCTACTAGCTCCACCATCCCCTCGCCCCAACATCGTTATCCGGTAATATATCGATGCAGAGCAGAGAGCGATTCCCACGTTGGATCTACAGAGCCAATCTTTCGGAAACTAACCCCAGGTCTGAGGAGGCAGCCGATATTTATAGGCCGGATTTAAAGCATGAAGTCTTCGCTAAGAGGGCGAGGGTGTATTGTTATTGTCTAAAGACAACAAGTCCCGTACAAATTTTAGAGCCTTCAAAATTTTACTTTTCGGTGGAATAATCCTCACCCCACGAGATGGAATACGACATAGCCGGAGTAAATCTGTGCCATGTGGTGGCAAACTCCAGCTTCCATTTCATCAGCTTCCTATAACTTATTGTAAGAGTATGTACATGAATCCTGGCGGCTGCTGTCTGGGACGGCGTGAGGTTGGAGAATACCGAAAGCAAGTTGGCAGCAATCGAAGATAGAATGCTAAGCAGTTGAAGGGTTGAACACCAAAGACCGAACAGTGTCGTCAGCTTATAGTGAGCGCCGTACCACCGCCTCGATCCTCACCCCTTTTCTCGCTCAATTCCGCGCCCCATCCTCATCCCCCAACCACGACGCCAAGCGCTGTGCGCATTTAGATAAGTTAAACTATAAATTAGACGGATCACTGGTACCTACTCGAGGAAATGTTGTCAGCGCCTGAATATGCATGATTTATACAAGGTGCCTATAGTTCACTGGCGTAATTTCTGTCGTAGTACCCATATGCCGGCCGCTGTTTATTCCCTGTGTTTCGCGAAGGGCTGCAGGGTGGGAAATTGGAAAGAGAAATTTTAGGATCGTAAGGAAAAATTGACGAAGCTTTGCGATCCGGTGGATAATTATCGGGGGTGAGTACCTATGGGTCGGATGGCGCGGAATAGAAATTTCGAGTGGAGATAGTAGGATTGAAACAAGTAGCAGTCAGTCGGTGAGGAAGGTAGGCAAAGACACGCAAGTTGGTTTAGGATTTGGATTGCGATTGAGCGAGTGAATGCTCGAACGGAATACTAATCAAAGATACACAAATTCAGAGGCTAATACTTGAATCCCCTTCAGCCAGGATCCCGAAATTAAATTATTGGATTAGATGCCGGCGTCGTCAACCCTTCCTATACTCGTGGAACTCGAGTCAGCACGAAATAGATAGCCTGCTTTTAGACAGAGGATCATCGCCTTACAACTTACCTATCTCAGTCCATAAACTGAATTCTAAAACTGTTTTATTTCCTGAACAAGGCTCAAACTTAGCCCTGCTTGATTTGATCTTTAGTTCCTCCTGGCTGATTCAATGACATTCAGTTCGCTTAGTTATGGTCTTCGGTCAATCCTGAAAACCATGCTTCCGGTGTCTTCACTTCAACGCACCTCACTCGTCCACTGGTAATTCTTACTGGCACGTTTTGGATTTTTAATAAGCCTCGGCTATAGAATGATACGAGAATCCCAATCGTTTCAGATTCCTCACCGTCCATTTTTCTCTAGTTGTGATAACATTGGGACCTCATACCTACAAGTAGGTTGAAGACTGTAGGAGTTAGAATGTTCACCACAAGCTCCCTTCATTCACAAGGACTACTTGAGTTATGTGATCGATATATTTCTACGAGAAATCCATGAGATCCTTACCTATGATGTATTCATGAGTATACGTCCCGATAATCCGTGCTTTGAGGTAGGTCGCCATGACAAAGGTGTTTCATCACAAATACACGTCGCAAAGGTCAAGCAGAACGAATCCCAAGAGGGTAAGTGGAACTTGTGACTTTTGGAAATATATCTTTCACTTTTCTATACCTTTATAAATTGATCGTCCAGAATTTCTGCCTGAATGCAGAATTTTGTGTAGCCTTCATGGCTGTTAATTTTTTTTGTTTTTCCAACATTTGGACCGATATTACAGCATTTGATGGAATTTGCCATGATCGAATGATTTATATATTTTTAAATGAATTTTAGTATTTTTGGAAAAGAGGATTAAATCGATCACAATAACAAAACACGTAGATTAGTGTTCGACATTTCGATAACTATTCGGGGAAGTTCAATATGCAAATAATAGAAAATCGATCACAATGAACCGTAGTAATTGTTTTATGAGCTGTTTCTGATTTCATTTTTGTCTACTTCATCGAGTCTGAAGTTGGCGTAGATCGTTTTCGACTAGATATTGTGGTTTGAGTATAGCTGAAAAAGTGAAATGAAAATGTTTTCTTAACTCAACTAGTAAATTCATGAATAAGGTGACTGTAGGAATTCGACACGCAACAAAAAAGTGAAAAACTTTTTTCCGCGGTGGTGCGGGTGAAGATGGCGAAACAAAAGAAGACCGTTTTATAGAATCCCTGGAAAACCCTGTATCCCAGCTACTACGGAATATACCTATAACCGAGTCCTACCTCTCCGAGCTCTATATATTTTCATATCAATGGTTTTATGAGCGCATCGCGCTCCCCCTCGTCGGCAGCCCAAGGAAATCTATATTTTATTGCGCGTGAAATTTTTGCTATTTATTCGCGTATAAGAATTTAAATGTTTCCAAAATATACGTATCCGACAAGCCCCCTACCCACTGGTAATCCTTATATGATTTAAGGACGGGGGTTGTTTCGAGTAAGGACAGGGGGAAGGGGCAGGGGTTTAAAAAAATAAGGTAGTGGGGAGGGTTAGGACAAAGCACCGCGTAGATTAAGTTCGATTCGCCGGCATATTCTTGGTGCGCTACGGCGCAAAAATATGATCGCGGTATTTTAAAATAACGACGCCATTAGCGAAACTCGTACAAGATGAATGAAGTAATGCCTCATTTTTGTATAGCCTGCGGCCGCTTAAAAGGGAAATTTGTTTTTGATATTATACTTACGTTGTTTTCATAACGGTTTCTTATTCTTCATTACATTTTACAAATTTATCCTTAATTTCGTAATTTCAACCCTGCTGCGGTCCATCGTCCATACTATGTGGTGAACCAGAGAATTCAATAAAAAATTGTACCCCACTCATCGCGCATTCAACTAACAAACTTCTGTAAAGCCTATCTCTAATAATTATTATCAATCTTATGAAAAAAGAACCTCGCGGTATCCAAGGATCCGAAATCTTCGCTTAAAATTAGGCTAATACCACTGAAGGTTCGATGTTGTTGCCATTAATCTCCGACAAAGTGATCGAATAATCTATACATCGACGAAATGTGATGTTAATTGGATATAGGTCAGTTGTTATTTTATGGTATAAGCACCCTTATAGAGATGGCGCCAGGCGTTCAACACTGGTAGGTGCAATTCACCCTCCAGTGACACCAATAACGGCTGGGACCCCCACCTCTCTTCCATCGTGCTACTACTCGTGCCCACGTGTACACGAACCATACCCTGAGGCTATAAACTTTGAGTTTACAGCGCGAAATGGAGTGGAAAGCAAAAAAATAAAAAAAATAAAACATTCCACAAGGATGAACTTTAATTGGAATATGGATTCGTTCCACTGTGCTCTGATTCACCAATAAATTATAACATTTTCTTTCTTTCACTGGCCTTTCAGAATAGATTACAACGGAATTACGGCTACTTTTATGTGAAAAAATTATTATCACTCAGCTGATGCGTTGTTCGGAATTTATAACCGAAGAGCGCTAATCTCTTCTACCGAGTAATCGACGGGCTTATCAAATTTCTTGATCGAGGGCAGCTCTGGAAAAGCAAAGGTACTTTTTCATCTACTACTCACAGGTACCTGTTCTATAGGTTCGTTTTGTAGGATATTCCTTGCGAAAAACATCGTACCCCACTTAATATCAAAGTATTTGCATTTTCTTTATGAAAATTCTATAGTTTATGGGGCTATTTGTATGTATTATCGTATATTAGCATATTCCAGAATACAGCAATCTCAATATTGGATACGACGTTCTGCTCTTCCGCCCCTGAAGCCATGCTGTCTGCGTTTACCATCTCCGAGCTTTATGTCATCTGCCTATTACCCACTTCCTATAGATCCGAAAATGCCTGATCCTGCAGCCTTGCAGCCTTGCTAAAATCAGTCCATACAGTTTTTTTCGGCAGAGGCATCAAAAAGTCACTTTTGGACGTCTGCTTACGATCCATAAAGTGGTACTTCACACGGCGAACTGCGGGACGCCTTGTGAACGCCTTAAATACATAGATATTCATGTGGCATGCGCGTAAAGTGACTGTTCATTCGGCAAGGTTATGTTTTCCGCACGAGCCGCTGTTTTGCTCGGCGAGCCGAAGACCGAAAACAATATTTTTTACAGAAAATACATTGAGCGTCACTTTGACGCCAGTTGAGATCGCACGAATTGTGTATCGAAACTGCGGTATGATGACTTTATGCCGCAACTTCGGACTGCGCACTTCGAACGGCGCATCAATGTTGCGGTAGAAATTAGACTTTATAGGGTAGATGTCCCAATTACGGTGCCCACCTGTTTTTTGAAATTTAGGAAACCCCACTACCAGTTATCAAGTCGTGTGAATTTTCGTCATCAAGTCTGATTCATAAACATGACGAAACAACAACCGCGGAGGCTTCAAATTAGCTATTAAATATTCAATTTTCATTCCGAACTGACGCATCGGTCGGAATTGCCTGAGCTGTCTCAACCAAAATGCTAAGAAATCACCTTTTTCAAAGGACGATAATTATGATATGTTCACCTATAACTTAATAAAACCTATATCAACCATGGTATCTCGGCGATAATATTTGATAAATGAACGAAGAAGTATACGATTCAACCATTTCTTTGTGATAATAATAGCGGGGTCCACCATTGGTACACGCCCCGTGTAGAAATTGTATTGTGGCCCCAGCCGGGTCCTAAAAATCATTGCCAGATCACAAAGCGGGGCCAGGCCTGGTTGAACTATGGCAGCCTGTTAGGGGCCCGGCCAAATGTTCCAGTTTTAGATACGGCGCCAGGCCAGGTGCTAATCAGGCTAGCAGTTATTGCCCCTGACTTGCGCCACAATTTCTGCCACGACTGTGCCCGGACTGGCAATATTTATATGAACCTAGTTGTTTTTGATAGGTTAAATTGAAATACGCCGTTTTTATTTTAAGTTGACGGTTAAATATTTATTACTCTACCATCATTAAAATATACAAATTTGAAAAAAACTGACGAGTATCACAATATTTTTCTTAAACAATAAGAACATTACAAGTCGCAATCGGTTTTTTAAAACAATAAGAATATTACAAGATAGATGTTGATTATTGAAAAAAAAATCGTTACATTGAATACTTAACACCACTTTCCGTTATTACAACTATATATAGATAGTACTGACTTTTATTTCTGATTTTTTTTTAAAGTAACAAAGTAATAAGGTACTTCAGTACTTCACAATGCTTTATCGCTATAATAATAGTTATTGCGGACACAACACCTTTGTTAATAATAAAAAATGAATATTTAGTTTTCGAAGCTCTGATCATGATAAAAAATATGTATACATATACATTGATGAAAGACATTGATCAAAGCCCACTGATTTCAGTAAGCAATGGACTACCACTCTTTCAATTCAGTTCTGAAGGAGTTCTACAAAATATATGGATAATTTCATCGATTACTGAAAAACAATCTTGGAACCCTGTTCCTTATCAAGATTTGAAATCCCATTGGTTAATCATTTTCTCATTCAAAGTAGATCTATACACTGCACTATACACTGCGTAGCATGAAGTAAATTTAGATCTTTGTACGATGAGCTTCGCTGTTCGTCCAGTAGTGATTCAAGTTCAGGTACTCCGGATTCTGGAAAAATTTGACAAAATTATTTAAACAAGTTAAGGGGAGACTTCGGTGAAATTTTTGCCAATAATAGGTTTTTCAATTCTTACAATATTAAAAAGAGGTGTATAAAAAATCCTTCCAGCAGTTTTTCAATAATGGTAGTATCTTTGAAACAAAATTTCAGCCTCCTGCGATCACAGTTCAGACGCAAGGAACCTTGCGGAGAAGATGTCGCCCACCGCTGCCAAAAATTCCTTTCGGTTATATTTTCATCGCCGGAGGCTGAAATTTTATCCCACAGCCGATAGTACCATTCTTGAAAACTGCTGGAAGGATTTTCTTATACGACCCCTAATAGCGATTTTCAAAATATCAGGCAGGAATATAACGAAACACTAATGAAAACTGCTCGAGTACCTTGTGTGATGGAGGCAGTTTCCAAATTTATACCGATAGGTACTGTATCTTGTACAACGATATCTGACGTGAAGAGTCAAAGGTGGTTGTAGAAGTCGTCGCGAGTAGCGACGCAGGTTCTCCCGATACTTCTGATGCTGTTGACTTTGCGGATTTTGATGCTTAAAATATCCATAAAAAAAATGTATCATTGATCAGAGGGAATAACTATCAGAATAGGTCCTAACACAATTCAAGCTGCACTGTGACTCCTTGTCGAAATTATAATATTGGGACACAATAAATGGGCAAGAGAGCGGCAACATTTTATTTTTAATATTAATGAATTTTGATGATTAGTATTCTCGAATTTTTGGTTTAGGTTCCGACATCTGCGACAATAATTCATAAAACATGTAACAACTGAACAATAGCTTATTAACTGCACTTATTTTTAGGTTAGGTTATACACGCATATCCAGAATGCGTAAGATTTCAGGTTTTCCGAAACTAAATTGTAATTGCAGAGTACTTGCAGCTGGGTTTTTTGAGCTAAGTTACTGGCAATATCATTGAAATCTACTTACTTTCACGAATATCGACGTTCTCCGGTCCCCTCGTTCGTTCATAATAGTCACAATGTTGTTTCCCACTACCGGCAGCATGTCCCTAACATAACCTCCAAACGATCACGTGGAATAGCGGCGCGCGAATTTGAATTGTGATAATAAAATCTTTGAGAAATGAATGATAATCATTGTTTTCGGGTTCATGCCGATTATTTGCAAGTGTTAGAAACCACCGAATATTTCGTGTAATTATCGACATTAAAATTCCGAGGTACATCCGTAATTCGGTAATCAGAAAAATCATAATGGTAAATTATGTCTACAATAAGAAAGACCATTTTCGTAATAAAATGCCATGTTTGTAAGTACAAATGTAATTTATATTTAGTAGTAATTGAAAGAACCAACTTTTTTTTAAACATTTTTAAATTTGGGATTTGTCATTTGGATTATTCCAATTATGAATCACATTTGTAGTTTGTAAATGGAAATATTCGTTACCACTAATTACATTTGTAATTCGAAATTTTCGAACCTCTAATTACATTTGTAATTCCGATTTTCAAAATCACTATAATTATATTTTTCGCAAGCCACAAGTTTACCCGAATTATTCAGTCCTGGTTTTAAGGCAGGCCACGATAGCGCCTGTTCAGGACCCGGACAGTAGTGCAAGTTTGGCGAGCCACAAGTTTGCCCGAATTATTCAGTCCTGGTTTTAAGGCAGGCCACGATAGCGCCTATTCAGGACCCGGGCAGTAGTGCAAGCTTGGCAAGCCACAAGTTTGCCTCATGTGGCCCATTTCAGTCTTAGGGCATGCCACGACAAATTTCTACACGGGGCGTTCAAACGCTTGTCCCTATTACGTAACCCGGGAAAAAATCGGTTCGATCTATGTAGATCTAAATGCTTTAGAACTACGTAGATCTAAATGCTTTAGATCTACGTAGATCTAAATTTTGGAATAGATCTAATGAGATCTACGTAGATCTAATTTTTATGTCAATGTCAATTCCGGAAATGAATTGAAAAAACATCGATTAATTGCATAACTATAATGAAAAAATATTCACTATCATCATAGAATGAGAAATCATGAATACTTATAGCGAAGAAAAAAAATTTTTAAAACAAATTGTGAAAATCGAACAAATCGGAATTAAACCCTCGAACTTCGGATTACCAAACCTGTACCATACTAGATGAGCTAAGGTGCTTTCTGAAAATACGTGCGTTTCTGGCATACTCATGGTCACCTCAGTCCAGAGAGACTTGAAATATTTTCAAATACGGTATCAGAACTACTCAGATCCGAGTAGATCTACTTGGCTTAAATAAGCAACAACGTTTTGCTGCGATTATTCCATCTACTCATCGCAGATCTACCTAGATCTGAAGTAGATCTAACAATATCTGGTTGGATATACATAGATCTAACAAGCATGAGCAATCGAACAAGACATTAGATCAATTCGAAGCTACGTAGATCTACGAAAATCCTCGAAGATTTAGGTAAATCTAGGTAGATCTACGATTTTCCAAAATTTAGATTTACTTAGATCTAAATTAGATCTTCGGAGATGCGAATTAGATCTAAACCATTTTTTCCCGGGAATGCCATAATTGGGACAGCATTTTGGCTTCTAGACCCAATTACGGGCCGTCGTATACGTGAATTTCGAACAGATTAGGAGGTTAAGTTATATCTAAAAGTTTTACAAATTCCACTCATTTTGATGCGAATCGAATAAAAAAACATGTTGTTTTGTTATTCCCAAGGAAATGTACGACACGTAAAGTGCGGTTAACCTACTCATTATGGCACCCCTTGCGCCCGTAATCGGAACTCTGTATTTGGGACTCTGTCCGTGATTGGGGAACCGTATTCGGGTCACAGATATTTAAAAAAACAGTTACTTATTACGCGCATGCCACATGAATATCTATTTCTCCACGTGAAACCTAATCATATTGAATAAAAGTATCCAGAGACTCGCACAGCGCGCACATTTATATACGTAGCAAAAGGTTTTTGCAACGGAGCATAATACCAGGAAGAACCATGATGATCGCAGTCCCATTGCACTAACAAATGACGTGAAATGGTCCGCATCTACGAATATAGGATATATTGATACGTATAAAGTAGAAAAAAGCTCGGGTAATTGAATTACTCGCGCCACTGCAGCCGTAAACGAATTCCCCAGGCCGATCGTCATTTTTCTCGGTCAAGGGGAAAGTAGCCAAACCACACGCGCCTCCATTTGATAACGAGAATCGCCCAGTGGCCCGCGACAACAGAGCCCTTTCTTAGTTCGATATAAGAAAAAATGAAATTCGCGATGATGTTTCGAACGCTTTGACGATTCGATTCCACATGACGACGAAGATGCTGCGGGCGTTTTGTGACCGGAAGGTCTTGGGAAATATCTTCGGCCTGGGATAGCTTTTGAGAGAAATGCCGGACGTTAGCCTTGGGATGGTGGGCAATGACGGAAGTTGATACGCGCCGATGCTTAGGGAGTCCCTGGCCGCCCGAGTTGTGATCTATAGTGGGTGTACACCGAGACTGTTGGGGGTTGGCGAGGTGGTGTCCCAGAGGATCTCCGTGACGTATGTGGCTATCTGACGAGAGAAAACAATCTTCGGAAATATATCGCTTTTACCTGCCACCGGAACTCCGGCTACACGTCTCTGAGGACGAGGACGAACGGTCCACCAGGAAATTGAAATTGGAATAGGAATGGCATATTGTATATTCAAGAAGGCTAAGCCATCTTCTGTTTGGTTTCCTGATGTCTTTTTGATCCACGGTCTAATAAATGGACCTCGAATTCCGCGTGAATGCCCGAAATGAAGGGATTGGTAGTGACATTGTACCGGAAATACGGAAGTGTTACGCTTCCAACTGTGCCGTATGGAAACCCCGAGTCTATAAGTTAACGAGTTAGTGGATTGAAAGACGGTATTTACATATCTGCACCGCGAACGTGCTCTCGTGATCGGAGCTCGCATCAGAAAGTCGACAACTGCAGCGCCTCCTGTGATCCTCGAAATAAATTAAAAGATTTGGCAGGTATGTTTGGAAATCTCACCGGATTTCTGTAACTAATTCATGTTGTTTTTTTATAGAACAAAAATTATTCTCAAAGTGATTGTGAAAATTATTACGCTTCAGCGACAAAGGGTGTGTAATAAAACCCTGACGAGAGGCGAAGTAGAGTGGGAAGGGTTGGGTATACGTTGCAGTGTTGTAATGCAGAGCTTTGACTGAAATTTTCCGTCGTGTTAGGAATACAAAGTCATCCATTGTTTTATGAGAAATGTTCCTCACCCCTTACTGATATATTCACGTATGTATTTCACCAATGCGTGTGTGTTGCCAAGCAACGCTGTCGGGGGACTCATCTCGTACCTAAAGTCCGTAGGAGGGTTAGCTACTTTCATCATTCAACTAATTATTCATATGAGAGAACTGATAGGAAATCAATAGTCAACAAACATTACAACTTGAACGTATATATACGCGCATTTTGTGAATACAACGACAACATTAATCTGCGGGAGCAACATTAATCACGACCTGAAGATGCCGAAGCACTTTGAAGACCACTACGTAGTTCGTGTACCTATACGGAAACACGGGCTGATTTTTAGATCAGGGTAGGCGTATCCGATGTCGTCTTACTTATGGTGTTGCTGATAACTCGCAGACATTCTTCCATTCTTCCATTCAGATTGTTGAAAAGTCGTGACTGAATTGATACATGCATACGCAAAGTAATTGATGACTTCAGACAAGCTTTTGATCCGAACGAACGAAAAGCCCACTTATTCTCGAGCTCTCATTGTTCGTCCCATGGTACTGCTGGTAACTGATTTATGAAATTCTACGTTCTACGTCGAAGTCAAGTGATGAAAACTCATCAGTTGTAGCGTTGGTACCATAAACAAATACATTTCAATAAGCCATGCTTTTGTGTGGAGAAGTATGACATCTACTGATTGTTATCACACCTTTCTGCATCCTTAACGCCATCGTCCATAGATATCTTGACGAATTTATTGTAACCCCCGCTCCAATCACCTTCAGTACAAAAGGTTCTCGCCCTGTATATCTATCCATCGACTAGCCCGACGAACTCAATTTGTTGATATTTCGAGGATTCCTTCTGTTATAGATATAATGTCAAACCACAGATAATTCAGTGGCAGAATTATCCCTCAGTTTCTGATACAGTACGGAGCATTTAATCCTGCGGACTAGTGCTAACGACCTGACCAACACACTATACATTGCCGATAAGCAACAACTTTGAACAAGAAACATTCTCCAATACCGGTATGGGCACGGTGTGCATTAGAATGAGCTTTATCCACATAGGGAAGTATACTATACAGGTCCATGTACCTTCCGAAGCGCTTGTGTGGGACCAGCATTAGTTAAACTGTATCTCTAAGCGTTACTTGTCCCATAAACAGGGTGGTATTCTCCAGTCGATGATCTTCGGATACGATAGTTTTGGGAACTACGTCGTCCCGCCGAACCGAGGCCAGGACTAGGCAAGCCTAGCCAAACCGTGAGTCGAGCCAATTCAATTTAAAGTTCGGACAGCGCACGCGCCTTCGACATTAAATCGCCCGAAATTAATGCGAGTTATTAGTTCGCCGTTCGGCCCAATAATTAGAAGCAATTGCACGGAAAGACAGTGCAGCAAAAGATTAGTTTACGCCGCTGTATTTCGCGGCATATTAGGACGGTTACCTACCGTTTCATTGAATAGCGACAAACTTCATCACTCTTAAGTGCATGTACGTTTATTGAAGATGAAAAACAGACGCTGGTTTCAAAAACTCAGTAGGTTGAGTCAGTATAGATTTTAAGATCACAACTACTCTGGGATCCTTGCACGGAGAAAAAGGAGTGGCTCCTGTAACCAACTGAATGACAGTTGTCTGCAGGCCACTTACTGTAGCCATGCGGACTTTTGCTCGAAGATTACGTATTACTCTAGTATAGCAATACGGACTGCGGCAGGACCAAAGACCAGATTCTAAGCTACAGGAACCAGAAATCTGGCTGTCATAACCACTCTTTTTTCTCCGTGTGGCTACTGCATTGGTCCCGGAAAAGTCGCAAAGATATTAACAACAATTATGGTAACAGAACTAAGGGGATGGGGCACCCCACTTTGCATACACAGACTGGGCACATTTCTTTCGCTTGGCATTTCGATCGTAGGTCTGTATAAATACACATATACGTGTATGTGTGTGAAGGCGATCTCAGAAAAAAGTATCAAGAACTGTGAGCCTGCGCACCCACCCCTATTACTCGTATCAGGGATTCCCGAGGGTATTATTTTTTTCTTCCACAAAACAAAGAAACTGACACGTTTCGAATATCACACAGTCGACCGTACGGCAACGATTATTAACGAGGAGCCTGAAATCTGCCGAGGTGAAGAAAAACGACGAAAATTATGACATAGTATTTGAAACTATCGTCGATCTGCTCCTCTTAAATAAAATCAGAGAATGGTTCATCGATTTGTGACCATGAGAAGGGTGATTGACGATGTTATATTTCGTCGATATCAGGACATGAGCTGATTTTACGGGAATATCTGACATATTTTCCACTGGATGTGGCGTGCCTATTCGCTTCGGCACGGTAGTACCAGCTCTCTACCCTTCGCCCTTCTGTATGCCATTGTGTTGCTTATAATTCAAGTAATACATTCTTTTTATGGAATTCTTTGCTTGTTTACAACGTCCAAGCTTATCTCTTCCGCGACTCTTGATTGTTCGACTTTTATGTAGAAAATCATTATTCGTTACAGTCCTCGTTCTGCTCCATTGTGGAAAATTTATTTCCGTCCTACCCTATCAGTTTATCCTAACAAATCCCACCAGTCCACCCCCCAAAACGAAAAGTCAAGAACAACCGAAATAAAGAATGACCCTTAAGATTTCTGCATCTGCATTTTTGAACTTTGGCAAGCCATAACATATAACCGGTCGGTCCTAGAGGAAATTTACACTTACATTTTTTGTTCCTTAACTGATTATCTGGATACGGAATTTTTCAATTTATTTTTATCAATTCAGTCAGAGTTACTTTTCGCTGAATTTGGGCTTTAGCACACTGTAACTTCTGAACGGTGGATCCTAGAGTAAACTCCAAATAACATTTTTCGTTCCTTATCCAATTATCTAGATACGGAATTTTTTTGTTTATTTTTATGCTAAAGGCTAAATTCGGTGAAAAGTAGCTCTGAATGGTTTGATACGAAATAAAAAATAGAAAAATCCGTATCTAGATAATTAGACAAGGAGCAGATGTTATTTGGAGTCTACTCTAGGATCAATCTGCAGTCAGGAGCTATGGTCTGCTGAAGGCTAAAATGAGCGAAAAGTAGCTTTGTTAAAAATAAACAAAAAAATTCCGTATCTAGATAATTGGATAAGAAACAAAAAATGTTATTTGGAGTTTACTCTGGGATTCACCGTTCAGAAGCTACGGTGTGCTAAAGCCCAAATTCAGCGAAAAATAGCTCTGAATGGATTTTAAAAAATAAATTGAAAAATTCCGTATCCAGATAATCAGTTGAACAACAAAAAATGTAAGCGTAAGTTTCCTCTAGGACCGACCGTTCAGATGTTACGGCTTGCCAAAGTTCAAAAATGCAGATGCAGAAATCTTAAGGGTCATAAATAAAGAATAGATTCAACTAATTATCGAGCTCTAGGATGCCGGGTGACGAGAGAGTATAAGCCTAATTTCAAGTTCCCCATATTCACGTTCGTCAAGCTTTATTTACGCGTGAAACAACGGCTTTGTATGCTGATTAAATTGTATTATTCAGGAGTTTTACGCATACAAGAGAAGTTCAATTAATAAGCAATCTAAAGAGGACGATTCATGCGTCTACATGATTTATGAAATTGTAAAACAACGAGAATCCGTGAATATGTACATGAAGTTATATTGAAAAATAAAACGTTTTTCGGTAAGTGATGGTCCGATCTCTGTGAAGGGAATTCGAAATGTTAAAAGTTAATGTAGAATCGACGCGTACGTCGCATAGTAAAGCCCTCCAGTGCCACCCCACGCCGCTGAGCCGGGTTCGGAAGCTCACTCAGTCTTATTACAATGGCGGTTTGATGAATACCGATAAATCAGACTACGATATGAATAACACCGCGAGAGAGTAGCTATGGCTGAAAGATGGAGAGAGAGGGTGATGCGGTGTAAGAGAAGAGAAGAGACTAGAAACATCCCCTGAGATCCCAACCCCAGAGCCAAATGGCTCTCTCACACCGACTCATTAAATGCCATACCCTTACGTAGAGGAGGAGAACGGGGGGGGGGGGGGCGAGGAAGGGATATATGCAGATATGTATTTTAAAACATCAATATCGCCTATACCCTGACGCTTTGTTATGCATGGCGTATATTGTGTTACTTCGAAGCTCACAATGGCCGCCTTTATTACCGCAGAGATTCGCGTGATTCAACCCCTGATGAAAGCAATGAATCATTCGAATGTTGTAATCAATAACGAAGTGCGATCTCGAAAGCGATAGGAGTAGCTTTCGCGGTTCGTGTACAATGTAACGCTTCTGCGGTATAAATTACTTGATTCTCGAGCGCTGAAGCTTTCCTGCCAATTCCGATTTCACTCAAACTTTGAACGTTCTTCGATTGTTGTAAAAACAGCGTCTAGTTCTATTATGCAATCGTAGAATCAGTCTATCCAACCCCCTCTGACCTATCAGGGATCTGGTCGGGCATCCCTCGTACGCGCATACATTATGCACTTCCGCACGAAACATATTCAAATAAGCAATAACGCATTATGATTTATTTACCGATACTTTATGCCAGGTTCTTCGCGTTCGCGTATGCCGTATGGGGTATGAGTGTGTGCGTGGGTGCGTGCTTCGTAGCGTATGAATATTAACGGAACGCGCGCCACGCGCGCGCCCCGTCGCGAAATGTGTGTACACGCATGCAAATATCAAGCTAAGTGTATTGCAGTTGGAAATCCTGCTACTATAACCACGGGAAAGTTCGTTCCACGTGATGTCTCTGACTCGACAACAAAAATGGGGCCAATATTCAAAATACCTAATATTCTTTTGTGAATTCCCCGAGGGTTTGGGGAAACAGACTGAGTGTATTGGCAGAGCCAAATATCGTGAGAATACATCAAGAGACTGTCGCCTCGAATCTATTTCCGGAATACTGTTTTCAATATTTCTTAGCTGAACCGAAAATTCTCAATTTAATATTTAGGGGTTAGGGCAAAAATAATGGAGGTCTAAATAACGATGAATGTATTTTTTTTGCACGTTTCAACTGGTTTATTGTATACAAAAAAGTGCTGCTATTTCCATATTCCCTCGTCACTTACATCTTTCCTGCAATGGAATGATGATAATCTGAGTAATGCTGATTCGATTGTTTGGACGACAACGTAAGGAGGATTGTGCTTGAAAACGAAATTCCGGGGGCGGGGTTGAGTGGGTGGAAGTTGCGACATAGCTGTCGTGGGCAGCGGTGAGTGGTGAAAGTGTAGGAGATAAAGCCAATCCGTCCATAAAAGGGTTAATTTGCGTCTAGCCCAGGAATCCAGTACACCGTCCCCACCCCACGATCCAGTCGTTGAAGGATAAGCCGGCAGTGATTTCATTTGCATCGATAATTCTAAGGGTAATTTCTGAAGACTTTAGTAGCCGGGTATAGGAGCTCTTAGACCGTTGGGCTTATTTCATCCCACTATTTCAGTCCGCGCATTGTGAAAAAGCTCTTTATCAATATATGAATCCATCATGGTCAGAGATTTGAGGCGAGAGATTCACATTGGTCAACGAGTCATGGACGAGCAGCTTTGTATTAATGACACCTAACCGTTCGGAGATGCAATTCGCGAGTAATAGAATTTTTAATCGAACCTCGGTCCAGACATTCGTCCTATTCACGATTCGCTAAAGCCGCAGTAGAAAGCAAGAAGCGAGGAATAATCCTTCCGCATTTGCTCCCACGTACAATTTTCGAATGTTTCTTTCTTTATCTTTCCTCTTCTGGACTCGTCGCATCGGTTTCGCTCTTCCTCACCAAGGCCAGAGACGGAACGAGATGGGACCAGAGGACGGGGGTGGAAGTGGATATGGGACTCGCAGAGAGTTATTATTTATACCCCTTCTGACTAGCTCCGAGACCCGGGACGAGAGCCCAGAGCCCGGAGCCCGGAGCCTGAAGCCCAGAGGCCAGAGTTCCGAGTCGCCGGACGACGGCCAGATTACATTTATGTCACACACGGGCATATTTTTTGCCTCGTCAAAGCACCCTCCCGTCTCAAAGTATAATTATTTTAGTTGAATTAAAAATGTATCCCTTGCTCTCTAAGGTCACTGGTTCCGGGCAACGGCAGCCGACATGTAATCGAGGGAATTACGAGCTATCTGGTGAAAAGTGAGCCTTGCAATCCTTTCGATTGAAGATTGACGTAAAATTCATCGTTATTTTAAACATGTGAGAATCATAAAAAGTCTTTGACATTTTTTGTAATTCTGCCATTGCCTAAGTTCCGATGAATATAATGTTATCGTTCGCTCGCTACGCTCGCTCACTCGATTGGTTTCTCATAATTATTGTGAACCAAAATTAGAGAAAAAAAAAAATTGGAGAAAAAACTTTGGGGGGGGGGGGGAGTGGTACTTGGCGGGCCAGGTGTGGGTAAGTGCAGGAGTATTCATTCAGGTCCCTATGTGCCATTTTTATACATTGCTATGATGGTCCGCCAAGTACCACTCCCCACTCCCCAAACTTTTTTCTCCAATTTTTTTTTCTCCAATTTTGTTTCACAATAATTATGAGAAACCAATCGAGTGAGCGAGCGTAGCGAGCGAACCGCCACAATGCCGTATACTCTAATTTAATTTTCATGTGTTGTGCTTGGCAGTTGTATCTGATGTCAATTCTTTTTGGTAGGTATTTTTGAAGAAATATTTTTTGTTGAAGGCAAATTTTTCTTCATAGATTTTTTGTAGGCAGATTACATTCATGTACTTGGCGAAGGGTTTTTGCACCAGAGGTGCTTTTTGGGGGGATATCAATGCTTTTTGCAGAATTTCGATTCACCAGCTGTTAATTAGTCTCGTACGCTACGGTCACTCGATAGGGTTTCTGATGTTCCTCGCTCGCCACACTAATTCCGTTGTCAGTATTTTCAGATTCATTTCTATGAATATCGCTCAGTACGTAGAACCATTCTACCGGAACACAAGCGCTGTAATTTTACTGTAATAACGTTCTGTCGTTGCGCAGAATACTTGTATCAGTGTTGGATTTTGGGTGTACTATGGAAAACATGTACCTACTGCGAATGCAATAATAATTGAGGTAATACTGACGGTTCCCGTTTTTAAGGGAAGACTTCAATGAAATTTTGGGCTAAAATAGGTTTTTTTATTTCTTGAAATATTGAAAAGTGTTGTATAAGAAAGTCCGTCCAGGACTTTTGAAATTAGGGCAGCATGGGGTGCGGGAGAGAAAATGCAAGCCTCCTGCGGTGAAAGTGTACACGTTAGGAATTTTTGGCAGCAGTGAGAAAAATGTCCCTCATAAGGTTTCTTGCGCTTACACATTCATCAAAGAAGGCTGAACTTTTTTCACACTCTATACTACCATTACTCAAAAACTGCTCGAACGATTTTTTTTATACGACATCTAATAGCGATTTTCAAAATTTCACCGAAGTTTCCCCTTAAGGGAATACGTTGGCCGGATGAATACGTTTAGAATAAGGCTACCAGATTTGAAGTACTGAAATGCGGGACAGCACTATTGG
Organism: Euura saliciscinereae; assembly: GCA_018420115.1. Taxonomy (NCBI): domain Eukaryota; kingdom Metazoa; phylum Arthropoda; class Insecta; order Hymenoptera; family Tenthredinidae; genus Euura; species Euura saliciscinereae. The sequence goes on along the minus strand of JAFFZH010016108.1, from coordinate 122,854 downwards.
TTCTCCCCCCCCCCCCCCCCCCCCCGAAATAATGTATGCATGTAATCATTTAGTTGTTCAATTTTTTTTAATAATGTTTGACGTGAGTGTAGGGAATTTACTATTTTATGACATTTCACATAAGAATTGAACTTTCAATATATTTTCTCATATTTTATAATCTTAGTATCGCAGACTAGCATTCTTGAGTCTCATATACGTAAGACTATACGCCTAGCGAATACTTGGGAAAAAAAAGTTGAAACGAACTCGCACATAATTCGGGACATGCGGGACAATTTTTGTAAATGCGGTACGAATTCGGGTTAAAAAAAAATCCGGGACACTTGGCTGAAATCCGGGACTGTCCCGCCTAATCCGGGACGTCTGGTAGCCTTAGTTTAGAATTGTCAGACAATGACCTTCAGCATAAGTGGAAATCCGTATCCTGCCATGCTCCAGTATAATGTTTTTATGATCTCTTACAAAATTGAGAATAGTGTGCAAATATATCAAAATCAATGAATAACTATCGATAAACACTCAATGAAGTCTTCCAATATAGTACTTCTGTTCTTAGATTGCATGGCAAGATTCGTCCGTCCCATCCGGTCCACCAAGGTATTCTTCTTATCGTCAGAATCCGATGATTTGACGTCGTGTTACTCGAGTGCTCGAAGAGCTGTTCCGCAACGTGAAAATTGGAAGCTAAGTCATCGAAAAAAAACCTCTGGAGAAACTGCAGTGTACACATTTTCTCTGTAGAGCTAGAAGTAGGCGTGCGAAAATATAACCAAAACAATTTAACGATTGTTCATATCGACAAGTTCTGAGGTAATACACGTATTCGGTCATAAAACCGTGTAGGAAATGTCCCAGTAAACTAAAAAGAATGGGAAAGAATCGAACATTTTCAATTCCTATGAATCCCGTTTTTCTATTCCAGTATTGTAATTATTACGTATAAGGTTACAATCAAAGTCTATTCGTTTGAATTCCAAATATGACTCTCGTATATACGTTACATTTCGAATTGGAAGAGAAATTAACATCCATTAAATTCGGATTAGAACGAATTTGAAAGAATTGAGCAATTCAATTCCATTGCATCCCAGAATTAGAATACCATTCGGAATCTCGAATGACAAAGGATTGAATCGAATATATAATTGTGTGTCTTCGCCATTGAAGTAGGATTTTACCACAATGACAAATAATTAAGTGGGTACATAATTTATTAACTCAAAGATGTAGGTTGATTATATTTGCTACATTGGGCTAGAATAGTATATTGTGGCATGCCGGTGAAGTAACTGTTTTCGGGCGAGGTTATGTTTTTCGTTCGAGGTTTTACCTGGCGAGCCGAAGGCGAGCCTAAGGTAAAACCAACGGAGAGTGCTGAAAACATAACCTCGCCGAACAGTTACTTCACGGGCGCGCCCCATACGATATTTTTTCCGGCAAAGGCATGAAGAGTCACTTTGACGCCAGTTGAGGTCCACACTTCGACCTCTTCTTCTTCTTCTTATTCTTGTTATCCTTTATATCTACACTTCGACCTCCACATCAACCTGCCGTTTAATATTCTTGTGTGGCAGCTCTGAGATGCGCAGTTCGTACCGCGCAACAAAAGTCAGGAACTGCGCATGACAACTACTAATTTGACTATTCTATTTTTCTGGCCATCAAAATATTAGACTAATACGAATCAATGTCTATGTAATTCTTATTTACGAATTCAAACACATTAATCTATTGTACTCGTGCACTGAAATTCCTTTAGATAGAAATTACGGAAGGTGTATTTTTCGATTGGAATTATTTCGAATTCACATCAAGAACTGATTCACGCGAATTAAAATGTTTCCCATTAAATTCCCAGAACAGAATTAAAACGAATCGGATCGTGCTCACTCCCGAGTCGCATTCATTCGGTTCGCGAACCCTCTATGACGAATTACCGGTTCGGAATTCATAACCTAAGACTCATCAATCGGAAAATAAAAGACAAAGCCGAAAAAATCTGCCGAATTCAATCTCGACAACGGCGCCACCTGGCCACTGACTGGGTGTACTCTCTCTTCGCATCTGCTCTCTGCGTAGTCTCAACTAGACACCGCCGCTCTTCCCTAATTTTTATACTCGGAGCCCAAAAGCAAAGTCTGGCTGAAGGAGACGATGATGAAGGGGACGAAAATTTTAGAGTGAAACGGACGTGTCAGATCTTTGAAATAATCATATCTCATCTTTACGTGCACGGATTTAATCGAAATAGGGTCCAAATGAAAGCTCTTCGTGCCGATATTCTAACAATAATATTTCGAGACCCATGGATGTCGTAAGATTGAAGAAATAAGAGATTGTAATTCCCCCCACCACCGCGAGTAGCTCCCGTTCGGGTAAAGAGACTCGGTTCGAGTCTCACGCAGCGTATTAAAAAAAAAAATTTCAATGTACTTGGCGCGAGACTCTACCGAGTCTCTTGATGCATATCGTATTGAGGATAAGATTGATCTTTATTCTGGGGAATTTAATCACTAGAATATTCCAAACGGAATGAGCCATCTGCCGATCTTGAAGGTAAAGCCGACGTGGCGAGGGAAGGAGAGAATGGAAACTTGATCAAGTGAAGTCTGGGAGTAGACTTCGTAAACAATAAATTAAATGCTGGGGATCAAACTAATTCTGCCTCAACCGAGTCTCGAGGAATCTGGGAATAAATTATTCGTTTGCTGTGACGGGGTCGTCCAAGGTACGGGGGGAAAATTTGGAGAAGTAAAGGGGCCGGAGAGGGTCGAAGATGACGTCGAACGTCAGAAACCGGAGACGTCAGGCATCGTATTAGAATTCAAATGATCCCATTACGAAAACAACAATAAAACTAACAAAGATAAAAGGAGGAGTATTTACTCAAGGATGATCCGGGAAGTTGGAATGAAAGGGGCCGAGAACCCCGGCGAGAAGCAGAAACCAGAGAGTGTTGATGGTTTTGGGATTTCAGACTTTTATCATTCGAGAAGTAGTCTCCTTTCTAATCAACGTAGCACCACACTCAAGACATGATTTTATACCTTCTCAGACCTTGAATTTGAATCTAGGTTACTTGCAGGATGAAATCGCTCATCAACAAATGTATTTGTGATCTGGTAAATTATCCAAGGTATCATTGAGAATTATTTGAATATATACGTGTTAAGGACTAGGAGGGAGAACTGTCTAATGATATATGGGATGATTAAAAAATTAACTTTCTACTCAGTACAGCTAGCAGTTAACAGAAAGTTGAAGTGAAAATTCATGTTTTTGAGGTCGACGGAAGTGGATTATTACGTGGTGCTATCCTCGCACGACTCGAGCACAAAGCTGATGAGGTGCCAAAAAGGTCTAAATGCCCTTCCGTACACCAGGGTCTCGTTCTCAGCCAGACGGGGCACAGAGAATGAGATTTTCTATGTTTCAACCCATCCACTGTGTCCCACTGTACCCACCCCGCAATGTCCTTCGTTAAGCAAGCATTTCCGATGTAATAGCGCGCCTACTCACTCTCCGCAGAAGCTTTTTCAAACTTGACCATTCCAAATTTTCGCAATGTCTCTCCGTAATCAGCTTCTACGTACTTTGTTAGCTGACTCCAATTTACTTGGGGGATGACTTAATTGCAACGTCGGACCACTAAAAGCTACCGTTTCTCATCTCCGAAGAAAAAGTTTTGAGACGTTACGCGACTTAGGCTGCTAGAGAACCGTTCGACACCGGGTGGTCCGTGGAGAAAGAGGTAAAGGTGACTCGCCCACTCGAGGAATACTGAGGAGAGTCCTCGGAACCGACTTCGCAGCGGTCGTCGCCGACAACTTGTAATATTTGTTTAAATTAGAGAGTTGGTGTCGTCACCCTTTCATAACGTTGTTTCATGTTTACGGCGGCGTGGTTTCTCATTGCTCAGATCGCAGTCGGCTCGGTAGTGAACTTCCGCATCCTACCCTAAAGCATATGCTCCCCTTATCCACGCAACGGACTTCACTGTACCGCGGCTAGAACCGTGTTCAGAAAAGCAAAGCAAAAGCAAAAGCATGGCATGTGTCGCAGTCAACGGCAGAGGCAGGAGAATCAGAAAAGGACAAGAGGATAGGAGCGGGGAGAGACCGCTCTCATGTGACACTGACGGCTCTGGGGGTTCTGCACCGGAAGCAAAAAGGAGTTGCGTTAAATGCGACCATTTAGACGACCACACGTTGTAGGTACATACAGTGTATCGTAGTAGAATGGGGTTGAGGTTGGGGATCACTAAGGGGATAGAAGCGGGACGCGAGTATAGGGTGGGAATTTCGCGGGACGTTTGCGGGATTGAAAGCGGGATAGACACACGTCACATTACCCCCAAATGCATTTATGCTCCGTATGTTTATACCCGCTTACAACCTGCACTTTGTGCTCTGTGTAATTACACCAAGATAGTCAAAGAAACGCAACAGCCCAAGATTGCGTGTGGGTGGATGTAACATCTCCCCGCAAACATGTCCGGCTAGTGATCCACGCGTTGCACCGCAAGGTATCGGAACGTCGTTAATACCCATGCGTCATAGTGATGAAGAAGTGTTGGTGCTACTGGAAAATGGATCGCCCTGCGCGTTTCTTCGGCAACTGGCGTAAATCTTGAGGTACTGGTTGAGGCGTAGAAGATGACGAGATACGAGACGGGGGCAGGTGTCGCGGTAAACTCCGTTAATTAGACAAGAACCAACCACCGGCACCACCTCCTCCCCCTAGGCTTGTTAATAACGCTTAATTACCATTATACGTGGCGATACACTCTTACAACCCACCGAGCAAACTCAGCCCAACCCTATAAGATAAGATGACACCTTATTATACGCGTGCTCTAACGCCTGATATCGTAAACATACGAAACTCGGAAACTGGATTCTTGCGGATACCAGAGACCATTCTGAAGAGGATCCCGTAAGGTGGGACGGCCAGGTAATGAATTAGGACAATCTTGTTATATTCCACCCCTCTAGGTGCTTCACCTTCCATTTTTTCACGGAAATCACGCGACACTCCACTTGACGTGAAAACGGTATCCAAGTAAAAGACATCATCTGATTCTGACTCCGTGCTCCCTCACTAATTTTATACTCTTTATATGTGTGCATTGCTCATATCCTCTTAATGAATTGCTCGAAGTGTAACTCAATTGACGTTCTCAGAGCCGGCTAGTTAGCCTTGAGTCAGTATAACGTATGGAAGTGAATATTCTTTTGATTCAGATAATAAGAAAAGTTGGGAATCCTCGCGTACGCAATTCTGTATACCGGTGAGTATAGAGTATAAGCAGACAGTTTTGAAATGTACGAAAGAGTTTCGTGTTTCTAGCCTCAAGTTTTTCAAGCACTCTCTTTTGTACATACTAACATTTCCTCTCGACATCTCAATGCGGATGTAGACCTTCGCATAGCGAGTGCATCATTTCATTTATATAATCTTTCTTTCAACTGCTGTTTTCGTAACGCGTTAGTCAAGGTATAATTACACGCACGATAAAGAACATGGTTGAAATGTTAGAATAGGAGAATAATTAGAGGTTGAAGAATTCTATAAAGAAAAATAAAAACAAAAAAACTTGGCTCCCTTTTCAAGTACTTCTCTGTTCATCTCGCGCCACTCCAGAAGAATCTCGAATAAGTGCAAAAATGGTATCTTTGTCGATACATACGTTGCTCAGAAGTTCGCGAGTTGACAGAACCCCACCTCCATCGAAGGAATAAATTCACATCTTTTTACGTTGATTGCGACAAGCGTATGGTATTTTCATGTAATTTGATTTGCTGGGAACATAATATTATTATAATGCTATCATTAGAAAATTTCGTACATTATGAGAGACCATTGCCTCAGTTTATAATATCACAATTATTATGAAATTAGAATGAACGACCGGACGCGAGACTGGTCATATTTTAATTTTTCAGACAACTCGCAGTGCCCTGTCCCACCCCCAGGCTACCTCACAAACACTACGACCAACCCCTTCTGCACCCTCATCCACGGCCCTCGTCGAGCTGCTCTTCCTTCCGCTATCCGTCCTCAGCGCCACGTTGACATTATAGCGCATAATATTTAATAATTATTTTGATTAAAGTTGTAATAAAGTTTAGAATACTTTATTAATTTATAGAGTAAGAAACAAGTTGAAGGGTTGCCTTCCACCTCTGACTGCTCGAGGAGCTACCCCCATTCGTATCAATTACTATCACAGCTTCGGATCAAAAAAGTTCCTGCTGGTGACATTTTGTGATCCACAAATCTCGTGCGATTTTGAAGAAAGAATTTTATTGTCGTTGGTCGAATATTTAATTTCAGATTCAATTAATTTTGATCACCGATGAGCTGAATGATTGTATTATATATTTCAGTGTTAGGGAAAAAAACATGAAAATCATTTGTCCACTTCAACCAATAGAGTTATCAATCATTTATGGATGAACGGAGTTTTAGGTCGACCGTCACGGGTTGTCGTGATGGTAACTTAATTATAGCACAATGAAAGAATGCTCGCGGAAATGTAAAATAAAGAGGTCCGTGTGTTTTTTTTGTCACCCTTCACCCTTTTCGGTGGGTGCCGTCGCCCGTTGCCCCCGACCGCTTCTCGTTACTCGTCTGCTCCTTTGCTACCTCCTGCGAGCCCCACCTCCGTGGCGTGAACCCGGAGGACCACCCTACCATTGTCAGTCTCAAAGGGCGACCGCAACCCTCTTGAAAAAAGGGTTAACTTTCCACAATTAATAGTGACTAATGTTCATTAAAAACTAATTCTTTTATTTATACGACGGTCAACCCCTTTGAATCCTCTCTTGTCTCCGATCCAACCTCCTTCCTCGACCCAGACTTCGTCGTGGTACCCGCCCATGTCCTCTGCACCTCCGCGTCTAGAGACCCTCGTACTCAGACATGAGGCTTTTTATTTACTTTCACCCCCACTACGAGGAGTTGTAACGGAACAGAAGTTTTTTTTACAACGGTTCAAATGATGGATTAAAATTGGAAAAGTTTTTCTGCGACGACTACAATATTTCTCGGCAAACCAAATAATTAAGACTCGAAGTATATCTGTAAAAATAATCCCCTTCTATTAAAATAAATTGCCAGTCAGAAATGGGAAGTTAGTCAGATGTATTACTTTTTCATCCCGTAGCTCGAAATTACACCTCGAACTTTCACGCAGTTGATATAAATCCATAGAATATGAAAATTCAATCTCACGGTTTCAGTGGCTGAAATTTGACTCACGTGGCAGAGTTCCGTTTGAAACTGATCCTACTATCAAATCTCTGAAACTCAACCACTCAGTTGCTATAATGTGTCGAGGTATGCGTCTGGTGGAGGAGTACAAATGAGGGGTAAGAGTTTACACGACTCAGCCTTATTACAATTGGGTTCCTTATATTTCTAATTAGTGAGATTCCTGGTGCAGGGTGCTTCGCTACGTCACGTTGGTAGAGTAAAATGAGCCACGACTAATAGAGAAGGTGAGAAACACAAAGGTGCAGGATCTCGGTCGTTGGACAGATTTTCCTAATTCTGCGTGAGACGCGATTAAACGAATTGTCTAAGGGTCTACTCGATTCAATTGAAGATTTTACTCAACTTAGTTCAACGATCTCTTTATCATTCTATTTACTACATAAACTATTTTATTTCCGCTCTACATATCCTATATTCCTTTGACTTTCGCCTCTTTTTCTTTTCTTTTTCTTTCATAATCTCAGCGTCTGCTCATCCTTCGCTACTTGTACTCTTTAGTTTTCTCTACAACTTTATCCACATACCTTGATTTGTCACTCCCACCCGGTTGTCATCCTCATTCTATTCGTCTTCTGCCTTGATTACATATCTATACTACTTCTACTTACCTATGTACCACTAGTGTTGCCCTTGGTCCCGATTACGGGCCACGGCATGAAAATAAAGTAAATCAAATAAAATCGAATCAAGGTAGTATAAGGAACGAGATTCTGGACGACCGTCAAATTCGACGTTCGTCCAGGCTGGTAAAAAGTAAAGTCGACGATTTCTACCTCAGTATCGAACTTGAGAATTTGTATTAATTTTTCGTAGCTTAATTCTGTAGCTTGATATTCTCCGCTTGGGTAAGCATCGCCGAAATTGTTCAACATTGAAATGTACACGTAATCAGTGAACCAAATGATAGTAAACTCATATACGATGCCTATGTGCCCCCCAAATGTCAAACGGTACTCGGCTCGAAAACGTTGAGGCAGAGTCATCGGGGCCCGTAGAATTAATTAAACAAGAATTGTTTGACGTGTAAAGCAGTACAACCAACCACCGACCCTGCGTCATTCCCTTCACCAACCTTTCCTCTTCTGTCTTACGTGAAGTCGCAGATAGCTACGTATGTCGAGGGCAAAGCGACGGGTACGAGTCACTCGCGAGCGGTTGTGCCCAAAAAATCTACGATTTTTCCCGACGCGCAGCAAAATCTAAAGCTAACTCCAAAACCCCAGATCATTCTATGAGATCGGACTAAAATGAACCTCGAAATGCTTCTACTGACTCTACTGACTTTCCCGGCGTCATGATTCGTCGCAAACTCCAAATCGCCGGTTCTAATTCATCGCTACGTCAAGCCAAACGCGTCGTGCGCTCGTCTGGTTGAGAGATGTGTGAGTTTAGTGGATGTGTAGTAGTTATAACGAGAAGCAAGTAATTTAACCCTTCTTAGAGTCACGCCTTGTCTTCGCCTCCTTCCCGGTCCTCCCGAATCCCCCTTTCCTTTAACCTCGTCCACCACCCACCGCCTTATCACTACTACCACCGCCTCCACCTCTGGTGCGCTAAAATCTGCGACCCCCATCGTTCAACGTTGGTTTATTTAGACGCTGCCGCGGTGATCCCTTGATTAAATACTTCTACTTCATCGCACAACTTTCCTCGGTACCTTGACTCAACGTAGTCTCCATCGCCCCCTGCCTTCAGTCTTGTCAGCTCCACTGTAACCGTCGACGGTTGCCCTTTCATTTCACCCAACTAAGCAGACCCGCTTAGGTCTGTCAGGTTGCTGCATTTTTGACGGGTTCCGCTGTCTATTATCACTGGAAATAAACGACTAATTACTCCGATTATTTGGAGCACTGCGAGTGGGGAAGAACGTATCCAATGTGCCGTTTAAAGCCATAAAAAAAGAAGAAGGTGTTTCAATGCAAAATACCTTGTTTTCGCGAAGTGGAAATTGAGGGTAACTTCACGGCTCTAAAAAGGAGCGAAACAATCGTGGCTACCAATCATACTTCATCGTTGCAGATTTTTATGCGTTAAACTTTGGGCAAAGAGACGTAAAGTATAACTGACTGTGGGCCTGGCATGGGTCGGATGGGTAATGCAATGCCGGAATATGTCAGAAATTAAGCAGGAGAGACCGAAGTGCTCTCCGCGAGTGTCGTCGCTTTTATTAGAATTATCTTTGTCACTTTCCCAAGTTTATATTTACCTCTCCTGTGAACCTCTTAAAGCTTTCCCTCCCCCCCTCCCGGAGTCTCTTCCACCCATACCGTTCCTGCCCCTTGTACCGGTCCTACCCCCGTATAGCGTGGCAGGAGGCAGCCACCACTTGCTTATTATCTTTACGACTGGGAAGATGAAATTAAACTGAGTGTGCCCGAAATGTAATAATATTCATTACTATGCTAATACTCTCGGTTCGCGCGTTCGCTGGGTTATGGCACAAACTTGCTTCATATTTTTCTTATCTGGGACACCTGAGCCTACTTAGATCAGCCAGTTCTACGGATTCCGGGATTTGACTCCGAATATTCGCCTTCGAGGATTCCTTATTCACCTAATCGGACGATGTGACTTCGTCAACCGCATGGGGCTTTGCCTCAGTTGGTTTTCTCCTCTTCCGGGGAAACACGGTAAATAATCACTCGAACAGTGGGCCATAAAATACGAATGCCCACTACCAAGTGGTTCTTACCGTCATATTATTTTCACTTCTTACTCCACTGTTTGAATTTTACCGATCATTCGGTGGTTCTCTTGCCCATTGCAACGTGGGTCGTAGGGTTTCAGGTACTCGAAAACGTGTGATTTCGTACACGAAAAGTCGCAGGCGTCGCGAAAACCCGTGTCATTTCTTGCGGTAAAATCATGCTTCTTGCTCAAGTGATACCCGAGTGATACCGCGGCCCGGTGCTTGAGAGGTTGCTTATCTGGGTCGTCAAAATTATAAGCTTCATAGAGAAACTTGCCTTTAGAAACGGTGAGTTGTAAATTTTCTGCTTTTGTCGGGAACAATTACTTAGCATAAACTATACAACTGAACTTATACACCCGGGGCCTGAACTTTACATCCGTTAGAGAGATAACGTTGAACCAAAAATGTTCGAAGAGGTATTTTCGTTTCGACAAAAAAGTTGGATATGGAGATATTAATTTTTCGCTAACCTCAGATCTCGAGGATTGTTCGTATACCTATTTATTTTGATAGTGTTTATCGTAATGCTTCCGATCACGGCTCATTTCAACTGGTGTGCTCAAAGTGCGCTGCCATTACGTCGTTACTTGGTGTTTATTTGGTAGAAGGAAGAATTGGCGACTCAGGCAGGTATAAAAATTATGTACCTACATGCAACATGAATCATAGGTTTATGCACCAGCTAGAAGCGACCTCGGCAATGCGCGCGGATTTGAATCCGCAGACAGCTAAAAGTTAAATCTGAATCATAGCAACATGGGAACTTTGAAATATAATAATGTGAAAAAGTGTTACAATGGTGGATATTTTAATTATCATTAACAAGGTCTGGTATAACTCAGAATTACGCTTTCTGGGCATGTAATAATCTACGTGCCAGAAAACGCGAACCGTGCGCGAATTCGGTAAAACACAACTTTGCATCTCGCGTGTATGATATTCACGAAGAAGTTCATTCATAGTGTGTGGATTACATGCACATAGATACAGATGGACGGATGGACCGACGGGGCAACAGTCGGGCCGCGCCGACTGTACCGGCAAATGAGATGCGGGGGCTGAATTCCCACCTTACCAATCCTATTATTAACAATTAGCTCTAAACTACTCTTTGCATATAAAATCATCTCTCTTGCTCTCTCTCTGCCCCCCTCTCCCGCATCGTAAAACGCAATGGAACTATACATACTACATGTCTGTATGAACGTATTTCCTTTCGTCCGTGTCTCATCTCGTCACGCACGAAAATACCACTGTCTTTTCACTCTGTAGACTTTGAGTCTGGGGAATCAAACGTCTTCCTCGTGTCCATCAGAAACTAGAATCTGAAGACATTTGTAATTGAAACTGGAGGTCGAGCAAAGATACAGTCTTTGGTTTCGACGTAGCTCATCACGTTATTCCAGATTCTTTTTTTACCTATTTGGGGTGAAAAGTTTTTCGCACTATGAAAACTGTGTGTTTTTTCGCTCCGGGGTTGATACCTAATAGTTTTGAAGTTCTTCAGCCAGACAGTAGACCCTGAAATCTATAGGGTGCGATGGTGCATATTGCTCAATGTAGCGCTCACTCAGTGCCGTTGGTCTCGTAGTATTGTAGCTGAAGTTAATATATTCGAGGGCAGGCCGTTGCCGATACTAATAAACATATTAATTGTTTGATTATTCTGATGAGGCATTATAGATACTGCTGTTTTATGTTTTACGCCTCAACTGGTGCTCATCTCCACAGCCCTCTTGTTACTTGCCGCCAAAGTTTATGAACTTATTGTTCGCAACTGTAATATGCCCAAAACCGAGGGCGCCATGCGTAGGTGAACAATATATATTTTTAGTTATCAAGATTAAGCGATGATTAAGAATTTTTATTTTGTAACACCTGTTTCAGATAGTTTAATCTTCGATGTACAGCGTATGTATGTATATTTTAAAATGGAGGAAATTTTTTTAGGGCATGCGCACTTCGAGAGTGCTCTACTTTCCGCAGTGGGTCGAGAATATTCTACATTCTTCTCCCGGATTTAGCTAAACAGAGAAAAGATGTCGAGTCATATTGGGGATAAAATTTATGGGGTGGTATTTTCAGGCGATGCAGGGATTGAAATGTTATTCAGATTTCGACGGCGTGATCGACATGCCCATTGGGCACCAATTTTCCGGCCCCCCAGCCACTTCGGCGCCTCACAAGACTTCGCCATCCTCGACCCTACACACTTGAATCTTTGGTATATATTTTTTTTTGCTTTGATGCCGATTCACGTTCGTACTTCCGTTCGACTCGTATTTATAGGCAAATCCTCCTACGTCGTAGTCGAACACAACGACTCCTCTCGACCGACGAATAATAAAAAGAGCACAATGAATCCTTGGGGCATCTCCATATCGCTTTCACGAGGAATATCGGCTGTTTGAGCTGATATGGAGGAAGGGGGGGAGCGGATATTCAGAGTATCAATAGATCGCTATCTTTACGAGTCAAAGCTGCGTCGCTCACTCTCGGGGAAGCATCATAAAGCCATTTGTCACGCATTAAACGATCCAAAAGCTCTTCCTTCTACTCGTGCATTTTTTATTCATTCTTTCCTCCGCTTTCGCAGCGACAGGGACAGGCTTGATGGTTCTGGTTCAGTTCCTAGTATGAGAAAAGGAGGCGAGGAGTGTCGCTCGGCATTCGCAGGCATCAGAGGAGAGGTGCAGCTGTTTAAGGTGAGAATCCAGGATTGCGAAAAAATTGAAGCTTATTCGATGCAGAAATAATATTCAAACGGTGAAGCATACATGAATTTTAAATTGGGGGAAACAACGAGGCCATTCAGAAGCGACACTGCCATGGCGGGCATCGAAGCCACGGAAATAAAATCTAAAACCCTTTTATGCGGCAGGAATTGAGACTCTGCCGTCGACTATGCATACATAAAATATTTTTCTATATAAAATCACGATATATGAGGAAAAATCCTTTTCCCCTCCTGCGGTATTAGCCTATAAAATCTCGAGTTTTGTTCCAGTTTTATAGTCGACGCTATACCGTAAAGGCAAACCTGCCGTGGAACCATCCCCTGCTTTTCAGATCCATGTGTGTATGCAAAGCCCGTTCATACGGATTTTTTTACTCTTAATCTGCTGACTCACAAGCTGAACTCTTGAATGACGGAACGAAAGTAATTCTGAATTCGAAAGATCGATTGTCAATAATAGGTGATAAGCACGCCAGAGAAGCTTCGTAACTACTCACCGATAGCCACCCCCTCGAGCCCTTTCTTAGTTTGGTTCATTAAGCATTGTGTACAGTACCCTAAGTCTAACGAGCCTCTTACCCGCGACTAATTTATATTTATATCTACCGGTATATATATAATATATTTTTATAATGTGTCCTCCGGGCGAGGGGTGGTTTTACGACGCGAGGGCCTAGAAGGGTTGTCTTCACTCTCACCCACTCCTTCCTCTCTCACCCATTACAACTGTAATTAGATACGTGGTGCGTAGACAGGGGGCTTGACAATGTGCTCTTCTTCGTGGCTGGTCCATTCTCAGAGCGCCATTTTCATCAGTTAGCAGCTGGACGATAGTTAAATGGAGAAAAGCTGCAAACATAGATTTTTTTTTCATATCTTTCGGATATCGATCTACGCTTATTACCATTCAAATGGCACATCGAGCCTGCGGAAGGCGGGGGATGAAGATCGAAGAGTGAATACATCAGGCAAAATATGGCGGCCGATGCGATCCTCCATGGAGCAGCTTCACAGCACCCCTCCGTCTCCATCCCTCGCTTGCGACTCATCGGCATGAATATTCATTATTAGATGATATTTCTCAACCTCTACTAACACAGGGACTCCTGGTGGTTATGCGTATTCCGGGCGGCCGTTAATTTGTAACTGCGATTGGCAGCCGTGAGCCATGGCCACGGTACCGTGCCAGCATCGTAACGAATATGCAAGTGGGATACTTGTAAGTCTTGGGAGACAGTGCAACGATCCGGGACCACTTTACAACGATACCTTATCAAAATTAGTAATTTGGGCAAAACTGTCGAGTGCAAAATGTTCTGAAGAGCATCGCTTCGTTTTGCCTCGTTGATACGACTTTTCCTTTCGCTTCCGAAAATACCTCTGGGAAGTGGTGGATTTACGAGGCCACCGACAAACGGGTTGGTATTAGAAAATTAACAGGGAAATAGCATTTGCAATATGAATCAGCTTATTTATAGTTTGGTCGGCGGTGGTGGGGGTTAATAGGCAACGTAAGAAGGGTAGCTTTAATGCGCGGGCACGTTGAAATATTCAAGTCTAAGGCCCTTTTCTCTTGCTCCCTCTCCTCTCTCTCTCTCTCTCTCTCTCTCTCTCGTTCCCTTGCCCTGCTGCTATCTCCCACACACTGAACTCTCTGTACTCTGTACCTTCCACCCACTGCCCCTACTTCAACCGAATTTGTATAGTATCCAGAAGGCATCTCTGGCTATACTGTCGAGTATATTACAATTTATAATATATACAGTCAAGGGAGGAGATAGGGTTACCGGATTAATGAAAGTCAATCCACGCGAACGCAACCCTCTAGAATCTAGCTCAGCCGACAACACAACACGTTATAAACAACCAGACACAATCTGGATCAGAAATTCCTACAATTCATACCTGTCGATAGCTGATACTCGCGGCCACGCTGTTTATAACGTATGTGTGTGTGTGTCAATAGTGGATCATGCGGCAAGTGCGGAAGCGGAAAGGAGGCGATATTCGATACCTGTGAAGTTTACAACACGAGCCCGAAACTGAGGTATATTCACACAAGTACGAATATTGTCTACTTGCGAGCAGAAGGCAAATGGTCATGCTTTCAGTGGGATCTGAAAAAAAACTCCATACGCCAAATGGCGAGAGTATTTGGCACTAGACCAGCTTAGTATCCACGCATACTTTTCAATGGGCAAATATAGGAAGTAGGGAAATATTGACTAATTACTAATTATATGAATGTATGTATCGAAAATATTTCGAGTCAATTATTGCAAGTAGAAAGATTGAACTCCATGCCCTATCTGATGCCCTACACTGACCTCCGATTGTAACAGATTCTGGACGAAAACGAGTACCTGAATGTGTGAAAAAAAAATTACAAAATGGCGAAAGTCTCTGTAGAACATTCGATGGAAATGTAATTTTGCGGTCAAGTCCATGGGCTGGGTGCTATAACCAAACATAACCCAACTTCAAGGGTCGCGCTGTTACCCTAACCGTTACTAACTCCGCAATCATTTCTACAAGACAATTTGCACGTAAGGGCTCATAATAATTTGCCACGATCGAGAAAATTGCGTTATCCTGATCTGAAATATGTCATTCCTGCACGTTTGTCATATCCTAACAAATTTACTCATTTTTTTGTAAATCCAGCACCACTGAACGAGGAACTAACACATCGCTTACTTACAATGGTGCCGTTGAGGTTGCATATTGTTCACATTCGATGACGTGACTGAATGACCGAGTTGTTTTGATGTGCAAATGCGCGAAAAAAATCGGCCGGGCAAAAAGTAGATCATTGACGATGTGCGTAAACTTTCCAATCCGATGTCAGAAGAAATATGTATATTTCTCGATAAACGGTTCATTTCATGATCTGAATTTTTGCTTCGATGTCGTTTTTGGTAATGGAAAGAGATCCGAGTTTGTTCGTTGATAAAAGTATTAGTCTGGGAATATTTTGGAAGGATGAAAGTCTCGACGGTTTGTTACGAAAGATCATCAATCCCGTGTTTAAGTAGCCAGAAAATACTCACCCATCGGGGGTATAAGCTCGCAGAGGGGTGGATAAGGGAGGCAGCAGTCTAAACTCGACAGTGAAAGAAGAATTTGAATCTCAAAAAAGGGCATCGCTTGCGCGCGTTTAGCATATCGTAAAAGTGTTGTGCCTTGTATATCACACCGTAAAGATTACTACTGGGCTTCACTTTATTGTCACGTGTTATAAATGACACCGACGACGTACGGCGATGTATTCAAATGAGATTTTTATCCAAGAATCCGCGCGCCTGGAAAAAATAGACTAGATGGCTACTAATGTCGCGATATTGGCTGTACCATTAGGCCACATTCACTCACTGACAATTAAGCTTTCAGATATATAAATGACAGAAAATTTTGTCCATGGTTTGTGACAAGATCCCCGAAACGATTAATTACATATTCACAATCAACGGTACGGTGGACCAGAGTCTCGCCGTTTTCTACATTTGAATAAAGATATTGGCAACGCAAATTTATTCCCTTCGCTAATGGTACAAGGGCGTGTATCCGCTATTTTTAAAACGGGCCGAAGATAGGATAGAAGATTTTTTTGAGCGAGTCTCAGAGGCTCCAAGGCACCTACGTACAGCTGCTGACTTAACCCCGGTCTGATGTGCGTCGCATCCCATTTGCAGGATTCGGTGACGCAGATTTTTCAACCCCTGTATAAGCGGTAGCCTCAGTGATACAGAAGTCCGCCGATTTTTCATCGTATTAAGTACCCCGCAATCTTTAACAATGATAACAACCAACGACCGACGACTACGATAATGATAATAATAACAACGTCGACGTCGACGTTCATAATAATAACATGCGAAACTTGGGATGAGACGCGAATCCAGATACAAATTACACCTCATTTTTATGCCGTTTTAATATCGCTACGCGACATTAGATATCTTCAGCTCAAACCGCCGGATCTTCCGCGAGGAAAAACGAATTTGTAATAAACATATCAGCTCTTTATTTCTCATATTTTCACTTCAATCTTCGAGCTTCATAGTCCGACGTTATAGTGACTCATCAGAACTGTAGAGTCCTTCAATTTCTTAATTAATTTCACGTTCCTTATTATTATTATTTTTTCCTTTCTTGCAACAAGAAGTATTTCGCTTTGGAAAACAAGAGGGAGTGGCGGTTGGGAGTTTTTCTATATTATTCGTCGTGAATAACGTTGCCACTCAGTCATTCCTTCCAATTTCAGTGTAACGAGGCGCACCGATACATTTCTTCTTATTCTTTCATCCCCCTGTGCCTCCCGCGGTCCCTTTCCCCCGGCAACCCTCTTACCTCAACATAATCCCATACAATCCAGATATTTTTCACCATTACACGAGCGGCTGTGATGGCAGGGCAAATAATTAATTTCTCACGGAGCTAACGAGCGGTACTTTTTCAAGTAAGCGCTCGCTACGGTATGGACAATACACGATGACATCTGAAATATAAAAAAAAAACCACGAGCCGTGGCTATAAGGAAGACGACTGGAATGGCAAGAGCGAGCCTGGGGTCGAGGGGTCGGGGTGGCAGAATAGAGGCGCCGAGATAAATAGCGCAACCACGACTGATGATTATTGCGTGTCAAATGTAATCGCGATATTAAAAAATATCACAAAGGACCCCATCACCCTCTCATTCAAAACGATCCCCGAAATGTCAACTATTGTGGTTTTAAGCTCCGATCATTTTCGGCGATAGTATTAAAATTCATTCCTCAATTTTTTGATACCGTCATGTAATTTATCCGCGCCGTTGGGCTAATTATTCGCATATACCAACTTGGACGTATATTCGACACCTATTTCTTGGCACAATGTCTGCCAGAAGTTACACGGGGCAATTCTGAAGCTATTCGAAACCCATCAACATAGTTGAAACTTGGCAAAGTGAGAAATTGTTCTGGTAGCCGAGGCGACCGACGTCCAGCATTCGAGTACGCGATAGCTAAGGGATGGACGGGGGTTGTTGGGTGATAGTTGCGCGATCTATGACCAGAGTTAACAGAGAAAGAGAGGTCAACGAGAACAGAGAACGAGAACGGAGACTCAGAGAGACGGGTCTCTCAGCCCACCAAGTAGGTGCAGGGGACCGAAGGAGGGATTAAGGATTTACTGGTCGCCCCCGCGTTCACACCACACAAATCCAAGTGACCGTCTCCTCTCCTCCCCACAGAGGTCCTCTCCGTCCTTCTCCTGGGCCAACTTACAACGTCCAAACTATTTCCCTATCAGGAAGCCCGTCCCTCTTGATAACGTATCTCGTCGCTAAATTCGCCTGCAGTTGATTAATTATTATTATTTTTTCGTGTAAAAAGATCTTTTTGAGAAACTTCATTTATCGTCGCATGTAGATGTGAAGTTTTCCCTGTTTGGTCATCCAGAACAGAAAATCATCGCGCGTTGCAGTATGAATGGGAGATATGAATATGTTAGATGCTGCAGCTTCCCGTTTGAGCTATCATCTCCGAGTTACGTCCGCCTTCTGTGCAAGAATTAACATAACTTTAAATACAATACGGGCATAAAAGTGTACGTAACCGGTAGTAAAATCGTTGCAGGCGATATCAAGAAAGCTTTCGAGAAGGATGAGTACAGGGTTACAAGCTTTATGATCGACCAAAAAATAGCTCACAGAAAATTAGCTAGAAATTAGATTCATTCTTCGAAGAATCATTCTTTTATTTCAGTTTTGATACATACATACTGGGTGAGTTGAGTGTGTTGCACTTCAGGACATGCTCGATGCAAATTGAATTAATTTAATTTTGTTTCTCTATTTTGAGAGCTAATAATATTGAATTCATGTATCGAAAGTACCGTGAGATCCCTACACATAACGGGCTAGTCGGAGCCCAAAGACTGCACCATAAAGGGACCCGGGTCCTTAGCTCAAAACTTTCACTCAACTCAAAAGCACCTTTTTAACCAGTCACACAATGACGGGTGTAGGCGTGTGATGTTACGTAGCGTTTGAATCTATATATAATCTTCGGACATTGCGCTAGTCTTACCTTCGAAAGTCCCTCGTCCATTGGTTCCAGCAGAGTAAGAGACTGGCTTGATAGGTTTATGTACGGGACAGAGGGTACGGGGCATGGGGACAGTGGTCAGGGGATGCTTGATCTCCTCTATCCAATTACCCCCAACCTCTTCGGCTCGGGCGAGAACTTCCGGCGACAATACTCTTGGCTTGGCTTAGCTTGCCCCACTGCCTGCCTCTTTCATGAAACCTCACGTCAAGTGGTTCTCACCGCGATTGAAACGAGGAACTAACCAAAAACAGTGTTGGCTTTTTTACATATTCAACAAAAGCGACTTCACGTCAATTTCGATAATGAGCAAGGGAGCAGAGTAAAATAATGAATTTGGAAAGTTGCAAATTTTCTGAAATCCTTCGCAATTTTCAGTGTCTGTAATTTTCGATTTCATTCTAAGAAATCTGACAGTCCCATGAAATTCTGAAAATTTCCAGATCTGGAGTTCCCGGAAGTCTATTGAGACACACTGATTCGAAAACACATGGAGTCCCATGAGATCTCATGAATCCCGAAAAACATAATTTTAAAGTTTTCTGATATTCGTTGAACTGTTTGAAGACACATGAAGTTCTATGAATGTCGCGAAATCATATCAGATCTAAAAAAAATTTATGTTTCGTCAATCGTTTCCTCGAAGAACAGAACACAACTTTGATTCGACTTTGGATTTCAATAATTTTCCGATGAGTTGGGTCCGCAATCTTCTTTGATTTGAGTGAATATTATCAATGTAATATTGATTTGGATCGTTCAAAATGTCTACGTCAATAATAGCTGGAGATGGGGAATTCTTCGGCAGAGTGAGAGTCACTGAGTTTGAGGGCAGGCGAGTGGACGGCCACAAGAATTTCGGTGGTCAGGGCTGGTTTATCAATCCAACTCACCCTTTCAAGGGACCGGTCGGTAGCAAGCTCAAGCTTAAGGGTGGTCGGCACTTGATCTTACAGGCGACCACCGCTGTGGGCAGCTCGAACTCCGCAACCCCCGGTGGTTCCAGCCGTCTATAAGGGGCAGGGTGCCCGCCAACGAGAGGGCTAAACGCCGTTTAATAGATGACATAGCGTCATCTCCTAATTTGTAACAATCTGGACAAACAGAGAGTTCCGACTCTTCAACCCCCAAACTCGGACTATCTGCATATATTGTTTGGAGTTTCTCCCGGAATTGTTCATCTCTTGTTGCTTAGTTTTTATATCAACGAATAATTGCGGTCTTGGCGACGTTGAGGTGGGCCGAAGCAGAGTACGAGATGGCTCCCTGGGGCTCTGAGTTCGAATCCCATTACCGGACGCGCGCCCGTTAAATAGGTCTCGCATCGTCAACCAGAAAATATACACCCCTCCCTTCCGCCTCTTACTGAAACACCCGACAACCCCCACTTTGCTTCTTAGCACATGTGTCGCCGTTGCTACTCTGCTTCCGACGTAATGTATATCGATGTGTTCCATTAAGATGCAGGGATTGCACTGTTACGCCGAGATTAGCTTTGGGTGCTATATATTATGTATTTAGTTCTACGACCTGACACCGACGTTTGTGTGGCAAAACTCAAATTTTATATAAGTTCCAGAAATAGGTGATTTTTAATAACAATCCAGCTTTTTATTTTCAGAGTTCGCGTCGCACGAATTTCTCGACGACACATTTACCAGCTTACCTAAGAGGCAGACATTAATTTCCATTCAGCAACAACTTAGTGGTCAGTGGATGTTGAATTCTAAATTTGGGAACGATTGTTACTTGTGTAAATGGTTTCTGTTAACTACCAAGCGATTGTGTCTTCGTTATAATTCCGATAACGCAAATGCAATGGGTGGTAGCACGTGCCTATAATGTCCGAAACTAATTTGGATAATTCAACGACCCACCTAACCAGAGACCCTCCTTTTGTAAGTATGGAGAATTCGATCTCTGGCTACTTGATTAAAAGTCAAAACCTCAGTTCTTGGTAGGTGAAAATAATTGAATCCGTGCACAAACCATTTTGTGGGTCGGAGAATTAGTTTTCGTATGTAGTAAATGGAGCCACGGCGGTTTCGAGGTAGACTAATGCCGGACCTGCGGTTTCATAAGATACACAAAACAATATCTAGCGTTCAAATATAGACGTGGCCTCGTTCAAAGGGTTCGGGTCTTTGGTTTGCGGTCGTTTAATGGATGAACATGAGACAGGGTAGGAGTTTACGTGGCTATTGAGGTTGTCGCAAAATACGACATCACCAACTGTCGACAACGTACGTTCATTCGAGTCCAAATTTCTGCCCCTTTTCTCTGTACAATTATAAAAATTGATATCTCTCTCATTCGGTACAAGGGGCAAAGACAGGGAGGGAAACTGTCCTGTTCGCTGACCCGGGTGATCCGGGATTTAAAACGACGCCCTGACGCGTCCCGTCGGCGTTGTCTCGCGCCGAGATTGGCAGAGACATTTCGTGATTGCAAGAGAAAGAGAGGAAAAAACAAAACAAACAGGGTGAAAAGGAAAACTGAAAAAATAACTTCTCCTGTTACTGTTTTATATATAGGTATACTTTGAGACCTTCACTGCACTCGTTCACTCGAGGCGTCTTAGACTTCACTCTTATCCTATGGCGCGTCTTGGTCCACGATTTTTTAAATTTTATTTTACCTTTTTTTTACAAAGTGAACGAAACGAATGGAGAGGAAAGTAAAGGAAACGAACGTAAAATGTAAGTGGAAATTTATCGCCCTGGGCGATAGGAGACGTTTCCTTACTTTTAAATATTTTATAAACTTTTTCTTCTCTGCCTGGCTCGAAAGACCCTCTCGCCAATTCTTCCTGCGGGAACCGTCTTTCCGCGTCTCTCGCTTAGCAGTTTTCTGTCGATTTTCCCCCCCGAGATATATTGTAATGTTATTAAAACTTCCAAATGGCTATGGATTGCTGCCCGAGTTATAACATCATATCCAACTCTTATTTCCTCGGTATTATCTTTCACCTCATGCGCCTGTGTTATGGCAACAAGAATCACTCCGAAGAATCTACGAAGACCGTCTTTAGGAGATCGTCGACTTCCTGAGGGTGAGTTTTCTTCGTAATTTCACCAGAAATTCATGAAAAAAAAAGTGTTGCACCCCTAGGAAACTTGCCAAGGAAGATCCGAACATCGAGTTAATAAATAATGCATGCGACTGGATGTGAACGAAGTCGAGAATCAATTATCAGTTTACATATACGAAAGCCGCACCTATAATACGCGGTAACATCCCCCATACCGTCGGCTCGATCAGCCGATAACCGAGTAACACGCGACAGCAGTTTGTGCACAGGGTGGGACCAGAACTGAAAAGCATTGTGGAAAAGAGAATACGCCTAATGCAAAACGCGAAAAAAAAGTCCACCAACCTCTTAGCCGAAAAAATTTTAGCTAAATAATGGATTGTGAGAATCATTTTGCCGGGGATAAATGAGGGTGAATTGGTTTTTGTTACGGTCTTTTTTGTATCCCGTTTTACCACCCGGTAGCCAAAAGATGATGTTGTGTAATAGAGGTGGGTGGATGGCTCGTTGAAAGTCGTGAATAGTTGATGCCAGGCTATCAGCACCTTTCAATACGGTTCGCCCAATATTGACAGCAGCCTCGGCGGGACGGTAGAGCCCCAAAAGAATACCTCTGGGCAGAATGGGGAAGCGGGAGGGAAAGTAATAAGTTTTTTATCGCTCTTCGGAACTAATAAGGCGCCGCCAGCAAACCGCTGAATTATTTATTTGATCGGGGCAGGGCAAATTTCGAGGTTCAAACAGCCCGTTCTTCGGTGTCATAGAATCCTGACAGAGACGCGTTTGAAAATTGGGGGTTTCTTGGTTCATTTTCGAGGCACACTCCCATCGCTAAATTCTCACTGGAAGCTCGAGGATAATTCGATACCCGCGGACGAGTATCTTGTAGCTGGGAGGTACAAATTCCCATAGCCGAAACTAATGTAGTGGTAATAGAGTATAAATGGGGGTCACGGGACGAGGTCAGCTGTCTTACGCCCCAAACTGTCGTGTTTCCGCCACCTTCGCCCTCGCCGAGGA
Source organism: Euura saliciscinereae (assembly GCA_018420115.1). Taxonomy (NCBI): domain Eukaryota; kingdom Metazoa; phylum Arthropoda; class Insecta; order Hymenoptera; family Tenthredinidae; genus Euura; species Euura saliciscinereae. The sequence continues at coordinate 100,004 of JAFFZH010016108.1, read as the reverse complement.
CCGGCCGGGACCTACCCGACAGGCCAGGACCTCGAACTCATATCGGACCTGACCAATTAAAGCGGCGAAGTGCGGTGTATTGCAATTTTAGACCGCAGATATCCTAATCAACGAGAGGGACAGAACATTCTCACAGTTTGATACATGATTCATTTCATGAAGATGTAGGTAGGTACTACATTCGACAAAGATATCAGAGGCATCCAATCTTATATAGATAAATCTTGATGGTGACTGATGACGCATTCTGTTTTTTATCCAGCAACAATTAATGTCATCTCAGTTGCATATACCCAGGAGTCCACATGGTGACCGTCTACGAAATCACACAGTATATCTTCGACTATATCGGCATCATGTCTGCTACACAACGTTTGACTGCAGGTGATTCTATCGCATGGTTTGAGGTATTCAATATGCAGTCGCCTACGTTTAATACGAATTCTGCAAATTCAATTTCTTCAGAAAGAACCCTCATGTAACGTGTAATGAATATTTTTCGAAATGTGTCCAAAGGAGACTATTTTTTATGGATAAAGTGCCGCGTGTTTTCAACGGCAGAAATTGTATGAAGTCTCCATCGAGAATGACAATTGTGCCTCCGAAGATTGATTCACTATCCATTAAATCACACAGTGTTCTGGTCATCACTTTCAATGCATGTCTTGCGGCCATTGGTGCTGCGTCCCAGATTATTACATCAATTCTTCGTAGGTCTTCACCGGTCTTCGCCTTCTTTTGATTGAATTTTGACGTTCGACGTTGAGTCGCAAATAATGGAACCGGCAATCCTAAAGTTCTATGAACAGTCCTACCAACAATGCACAATCATTTTTTAATATGATTCTAAATTTCGTTAGTACCCATCTCGAGAAACTTAAAGGGGTATGTCACCCTTAAGAATCCCAGAATAAGCCTTTTTTTGGACATTATTTCTGGAGCGATAAACAATGATGAAAAATACCTACACTTTTTTTCACTGAAATCGCCAATTAATCGAATTTATTTCCCGTCAAGAGAAGTACATTGAGCCTAAGAATAATCAAAAGTTACTCATAATAACGTTAAGCGATTTGTGCGTTACTACATAAAACGATTAACTCGAAATCCCCAAAACCGCTCACATTTTACATGGTCTGTTGCGAGCAGAATTTAGTAAAAACGTTTTGGAACCAATCAAAATGTTTCATTAAAGAGAACTGAAATTCATTTTGCGAATAAAAAGTTGACTTCATTCCAACTTGAGAAAAAAGAAATTCTGCGATAATACACCTTGTAAAATGTTATCGTGTACCTTAATTCAAATATCCAGCCAGCTTGTTGATGCAGCTTTTGAGATTGAATGATAACCATTTGACGTAGTAGGTACTGCACAAATCGATCTACGGTATTAAGTTGAATTATTGTTAAGCTGAATAGAATGTTCTTGAATAGCATTAAGGTAATTCAATTCATGATTGGAATGAAAAAAATTCTATCTTTGTTCATTGCTGTAGATACCACTTTCAAAAAACACCTGTTCTGCGGTTCTCACAGAACTGTCCGTTTTTGTTTTACCGCCAAACTTTTTCCATGGTAATGAACGCATACTTTCTTTTCTGTTGTTCACACAGCATGATTTTTGTCACTAACATTCACGGTAACCTCACCAGAATGTAAGCGAATGAGTATTTTCAACGTTCGGAGCAGCGTTGCTGAACTGGAAAAACAATATTTTTCTCATATTTCAAACGTGCAATTCACAAATGAAATCCATGTAAGAAGCACGGATAATTTTCGTTCACGAGAATGTGAACACCTGACAGTTCATCGGTAGGATTTTAGAAACATGTTATTTTCACGTAGTATTTAGACGGTTTAGCATTGATACGCGATATTCCGCGACTATAATTTCAATTGAAACGATGATCCACTGCTTCATACCACTGGCACTGAATAAAGTTTTTTTCACATCTCAAACGTTGAGAACGAATTTTTCTCATCGGGAGTACACATCGTTTTTTTTGTCGTGGCATGACGGAAGATGTAACTTATGGACTTATGGACTCTACTCAATAATCAAAAAAGTAAAAACTGATAACTCCGAATTGCAGAAGAATCATCATCTCAACTTCGTTCTCATATTTTTTCAAATATTATAATCATGCCACCATAAACATATCGAAAAAGAATTGTTACAAATTTACCTATATTTCGATAACATTGAAATGGTGTCATGAATTTTTATGTCATTTTTCGGGAATTGAGATTTTCTAGGATTTTGAGGGTGCGATATGAGATTCAATAGGAATTCGATCTTTTTCTAGGATTGTATGAGACTTCATCGATTTGATGGGAATTCGCCGACATTCCAGGGACTTTTGAGGAATAACGAGATCTCACAGAACTTCACAAGACCATAAAAGATTTCACGAGGCTCCACTTAACACTTTGTGAGCACTTCATGAGACTTCATGAAAAAATATATGGAAATTCAAAGACTTGGCGAATACTTCAAAGACTTTATGAGATTAAACTCCAACAAGACTTCACGCAACTTCGGAAGGATCATTCGGTTTCGCAAAGACTTGAAACTCTCTCCTTCCTAAAACTTCCCAAAATTTCCCTTATTTGATAGGAGTTGAGTTTTGAGTTCATACTTTACGGATTTCAGCGGATTTTATATGATTTCTGAAGAATCCGTGTGACAACACTTATTGGCGTAGAACTTAGGACCCCGCCTAATTGATTACGGACAATTTTTGGTTCCTATTGACAGCTCACCAATAATAATTGATAAATGGTAGGTTTACTCTCTACCATTCTCAGAAGTCATGCTCCACTAGCGTTTGACATCGAATCAATAAAATTCTTCTGTGTTAGCCTTTGTGATTCAGCGTGTTCCCATAAATTGGTGGTTCGGCCACCAGTGTATGTACTTTTCGTTTTATACACTCGCAGTAACAAGGGGTGTAGACCCGATGGTATCGCTTTTTGGGATACATACACACGCTGCACGAACTCCCTTCTTACCGGTGTCACCCCTCGGTTCTGAAGGTCCCGGGGGAATTCCGCGTCATCTCTCGCGGTGAAAAACTGTCCGTAGTAATTTTTAATTATCGTTATCTCCTTCTTGGCGGTAAAATATATCCCGTGCGGTTGGAGTTCGCTCCGGAATCAGAAGCCGATGTAAATTACTGGGCGCAGCCGCCAACCGGTGAAACTTTGAGCTTTATCTTTTTTTTATCTTCAAGTATTTTAGCGGTTATTTTTTCCGGTTTCCAACCCTCCTCCTCCGTATCCTATACCCTACCCCTCGCCCTCCACTGCCTCGAGGCGTTGCAGCAACGAAATTAGCTACTTTGAATGAGAAAATTTTTAATTATTTCTTATCGGAAAGTAATCTTCTTCGCGAAGTCGGGGGATGCACACAGCTGAAAAGGGACTTAATTTTCACATGCATTTCGCAATGTGCTTGTATGCTCATTCGGGATTGATCCTAAAATTATTGCTTCGGGAATCAAAGTCGACCCTGGTGAAAATAATTTCTACGCCAAACTACGAAAAATACCGAAGCGTAAAAATGCGTAGAAAAACGAGGTTTTTCGTAAATAATTCATAATTTGTCGTAATTTGTCGTAGTTGTTCGTAGTTTTGGAAGTAGAAAACTACGAAATTTCATGAACAATTACGAAAATCTACAGTTTTCCCAAAACGGAATATCGGTTCTACAAGTATCTACGGGAATCTACGAAAATCTACAAACGGAATGAAGCTGAATGTTCTCGTCGTGATTCGACGTAGTTTTTCGTAGTTTTGGAAGCAGAAAACTACGGATTTTCATGAACAATTGCAAAAATCTGCAGTTTCCCGACAACGGAATATCCCCGGTAAAAATAATTTTCACGTCAAACTACAAAAATTTAAAAAAAACGTACAAATATTCAGAAAATCGGAATTGTTTGCAATTTCTCGTAATTTTTTGTAGTCTTTCGTAGTTCCGGAAGTAGAAAACTACGAAATTTCATGATTAATTATGAAAATTTACATCTTTCACGCAACAGAATATCTTTACTACAAATATCTACGAAAGTTTACGAAAATCTACGACGGTGATCAACCCGAATAATTTTTCGTAGATTTTTACGGAATATTGTAGATAAGAATTGCACAAACTATGAATATCTACGAACATTTACAGAAATTTACGACTGAAATGTATGAGAATCTTTTTACGTAGATTGCAAGTATGAAACTACAAAAAATTACGATAATTTAGAATTTTCTACAACAAAAGTGAAAAGTCTAATTGCCGGAAGAATTTGATTAAACTTTGGTGATTGTTTGTTAAATAGTACGAATTTCTACGCAAAATCACTGTAATGTATGATTTTCTACGAAAAGCTGGCAGAATATGAAGCAAAGTGACAAAGCTTTTCGAATATTCAGTTGAAGTTCCATGTCAGTCACTAACTTCATCTCGCCAGAAAATGTTAAGTTCTGCAAGGAGATGAATTTGGGCGAGTCGAAGACCATACATCTGAGGATCACCGAGGTTAAGCAACATTGGACGCGGTCAGTACTTGGATGGTGGCCCCTAAAAGTGAAGCTGCAGGGTTCAAATCCTTCTGGGGGTAACTTTTTTTTTTAATTTTAAATTCAATAATTCCATCAACGTTGAGTAGATTTTTTCCAAAAATGGGTCGAATTACTATGGAATCGCATCGTTTATTAAATTGCGGTACGGGTAGGATGCAGGTACAATCCCAAAACTGGCTTCTACAACTATCTACGAAAAAAATCACGAGGAACTACGATAAACTATGAATATCTAGAACCGACAATTCATATAGACATCGAAATTCATTCTACAACTATGTACGAAAAATTACTACTCTGTACAAAATCTGGCGTAAAAGCAAACTACGAAAAGTCCGAAATCCTCTCTTCTACTTTGGGCGTAGCAAATTTTCGTAGTTTGGCGTAGAAATTATTTTCACCAGGGGATTATTTTTTTGAGCATATCTATGTTCTAGAAGAGTTCTAGAAGAGTTTCGAATATATGATAAAGCTTGAATCGTGTTGTCCTGTGTTTTCGAGATATTAGGGAAAACGTGGTTATCCACGGAATCCACGAACTTGAATCGAATAGGAAGAGCTGGAGAGAGCTGCCCCCGCGTGACAGCTGGCGGAACTACTTTTTGGACAAAACTTTCGCCGTACGTCAGAAAAGTTGGTCGTGCTTCTATGCTGCGGTAAATCAGGCGCCTAGTAAGATCGTCATTGGAGAAACAGTCTTCCGTCATTGACGGTGCAAAAAAGTGAGGTTTAATAAATATAATAATGAGGTATCATAAATAGTCTTAGACTGAAAAATATCTATTTCGTAGTTTCATAAAGAATCGATAATTTCATTTTCATGTCTGCAGCGTAAAAGTACTGGTGAGGCAAACATTCAGGAAAATCGTGGCCACGACGTGTATTGTATTTCAATACGATAGGCAAGAATCAAAACGGACTTTCACTTTTTTTTACTGAGTAGTATGTAGAAATACACAAATCTGTCTGGAACGATCATCAGTATTTTTGTGAACAACAAAATAGATATAAAAAACCTTTCGCCTGCATATTGACCTTGGAAGAGGACAATTAATTGACTTGAGAATTCGTTTTCGAAATCTCCCATCAGGTGAGAGGGTTAGGGTGGAGTGGGAATTAACATGATCAAGTTTATTATTGTGTGATTTCACCTTTGTGTGGGTACATCAAAGCTGCTGAAATTTGCAGAAAAAAAACTTTCGAGTGTTTTGAACATGATATATATATATAGTATGTGTTCGACGAATAAAAATAACCGAATGCAAAAATTATGTATTGCTGAATTTGGCGCGAAGTTCAATGATCCGGGTGATAAACGGCACAGAGTGCTTTGGTTCTGCTATTATGGAAATGTATTCGCGAATTGGCAGTTAGGCTCCGTACACTCAGGAAGGTTGTACATCTCGGAGTAAAGTAACAAGGGCAGAATCTAACAACTATGGAGAAATACATCACGCATTTGGACACACTACATCCTATGCCTATACTCTGTGTGTAGAGTTGAGACAGAAGAGAATTGAATAGGCCTAGAATACCGCAGTGGGCAGTGTAGGGTGGCAGCCCGTCAACCGTATCTTTGAGTGGTCAACGGGCAGTGGGCAGTGGGCAGTGACCGCCAGTCACTGCTACTCTATACTCGGTACGCTTTTCGCTCCATATAACCGAGCAAAGGAGAAAGCGAAGGGGGTACGATATGTCTATTGTCCCGAGACTTTGAAACAACTTTGCGTTAAAGGGCGACCGTAACTTTGCGCCCATTGTTCCACAACGGTTTTCCACAACGAAGCTATGTCACAATTTATCACTTTTCTCATTGATTACTATTTTTATTCATTTCTTTTTATTTACTCATGTTAAAAAATTGATCACCAAAAACCTAGTTACAACCCCACCGATCGACTCTCATCTTCAAATCATCTTTTGTGTGAAGAAAAAGACGTAATACTTTTCATGCGCCGCGACGGGGGATCGGAGGCCCGGAATCACGCTGTTGGGGAAGGTTAATCACCCGTAAAGGGGTGCCCGTTGTTCCGCTAGAAGAAAGGATTAACAGGGTTGCAATCGTACCAACGACGAAAGTACAATTCGATTCGATACGGCCTGCTTTCTTTCGCGACTGCTGTTCCCGCGGAATTAGACTCCTTATTTATGGGCTTTCATTAAGATAAAGACAAGGGTTGTGCGACGCCAACGGGAAGCCAATTATTTCCGTTACCGTCCGTTCACGACGTCGATCCATGGTCCACGACCTAGCACGGGGGCCTCAAGCCAACCGATGCAAATGAAATGCCAAATAAATTTCGATACCGATCTTTAGCTACGGAGAAGAAAAGGGTTCAACCCTTTTTACCGAACGAATCCACCCCTCCGTTTCGTATGGACTCACGTAGAGAACTTTGGAGTTTTTGTTTAATCTTGTATCAGCATCGAATCCGGAAAGTCACGAGTTCTTACGATGAGCCGCGGACAACTTGTAATTCTGGGTATCGACTGCGCAGAGATTAAAATTCAAATCTTCGAGTAAAACGAGTTTCTGAGTGAGTTGAGATTCGATTTGTCACCGCAAAAAAGTGGTGGAGGTAAATCGTCTGTAGAAAAACAAACTTACGCCCCTCGGACTCTGAAGTTAGCAAAAGAGTTTAGAGCCCTTGGGGAACGAGCGTCACGTGGGGCGAATGAATGAAGGAAAAGAAAAAAGAAGAAAAAGTAGAATAAAATGGAAAGCTGTATAAGGGAGCAGAAGAACTAGGAGGGTCGAGGTGTAATAAAAGGGTTGCGGCTACATCTGTAAAAATACGCCAATAACTCATTGACAAGAATCTCATCGGGTGGCCGTAATGGAACCCTTTTTTCTCCCAGGAAACCAGTAACCAGGCCCTGCGCAAGAATCTACACCCCTCTTTGATTAAGAATCCAGTTTAAAAAATAATTATTTTTAATTTGTGGTCGTGATAAGGATTTTATTGTCTTTGGCGCGTGGGGACTGAGATGAAATGGAGTGGTGTGCTATCATATTTTATGCTAATTTTATTGGGGATTCTCTTTCGTATTCTTTATCTTCAATAATTAGTATTTTAATTGTATTTTCTGGTACTGTTTAGTTTTAATTACCATTCTAGACTAATGCGTATTCATTTGCCACCTCACTACAATAATTATGTTCGAAGAAAAAATCGGGTTTGACATTCAAATAAATAGACATGCATAAAGGTTCGTTATTTTCAAAGCTCCATTAATTTGTGTCAAAAAAATTTTTTTTCAATCAATTGACCGTATATCTTGCATGAGTTGAAAAAGCTCATGATAAGGCAAAGTTGAAATATTGGTCCATGGTTATACTTACCTGACGCCAGTTTATACAGAGAGTTTTGTGACGATACTGTGGACCCTGTGGCGATCCACGTGCAGTTTCATATTAGAGCAGAAGTTGAATTGATAATAAACGAATCGTGACGAGCTCATAGCTGACAAAACAACTGGGCATCGAGTATAGCCTGCAATGTACCGTCAGAGAGCGTAGCTAATATCATCAAGGAGCACTTTGCCATCGCCCATCGCCTATCGGGCACCCCTACTCGCCCTTGTCCAGGACGCAACATAAATCCCCATTAAATTTTTTTAAGTACCGTGCCACGTACGTACATAAATATTTAGAGGGATCGTAATTCATAGGCGAATGGGCTGACTACATTTTTTGTTTTGTTTCAGTCTTGAAATCAAATTTACTTTCACTTTATTTCTCGTAGGATCGTCACGACCGTGATTGGGTCTGGAATTTGAAAGTGACAAGATCAGGTCTCCCGGATTTTTGAACCCTCAAAATTTTCGCCGGCTCCAAACTTTTCGAACAATTACGAGCGTTCCCTACAGCTTAGTGTAAGTTTGAAACTTTCTTTGAGTCAGCATAGAACACCGCGCTGCCGTTTCTCGCCGGGGCTAATTAAATCGAGACTTGGCTTGCGTTCCTTTGAATGTTTCATCGGAAAGTTGCACGCGTGACGTTGAAGTGGTCAAGCTCTGGTAGTCGGCTCGGTCAGTTACAGAGTAGCTTCTGTTACCGAAGTTCGTAACCAGTCAGCCTACCCCTTGAATGGCTAGCTACCGCCTGGCACTTGCCCCCGAGCGACGCCTGACGTTATCGCTATTGAAACAGCAAGTGAAATACACGAAATAAATCTTGCAAGACCCCATTCACCGGAGACAATGCCGCGTCCAGTCCGACTCCAGTCCAGGTCCAGGTCCAGTCTATAGACGCTGGTCGCGAGGGGGTAGGGGGTAGGTACCGCGCATTGTGTCCTGGAGAAACGGGGGACTTCGAATGTGTGGGCAAATAGAAGACGGGGGTATTTGTGCGCCTGATCTTTGCATGGGGTGGCTCCGCAAAGAATGGTCGTATTCAGAGCACAGCCACCCTTCTCTCACTCCGTGACTCGAGCCGCGGAGCTAGCGACCACAGTCCAAAGTTTCTGGACCGAGGCAAGCCGGGATATAATGCTACCGCCGTAGGAACCAGCTCCGTGAACAACCCTTCGCCCGATCCCAAATTACCTATAGGACCTGGCACCACCTCAGTGCGACAGGGAGCGACGTTACGATCAATTGATTTGCGAAGCGTATCTGGTAGTCCGACTAATCCTGAGCAGTCGTAAACAGATCAGTGGTCGCGAACCCCGGATCCTAACGCAAATTGTTACTAATTCGCATCTTAATAACGGCGCACGTCAGAGACGTCATCGTATCTCAGAACCTGGCGAATTAGCCGATGACAAATCACAGTCACCGAACACGTGTGGCTCGAACCTCATCCTACCAGGGTTACACACTGAGCTGGCCATCACGCTGCACATGTGGTCGTCCGCGATCACGGGGATCTGATGTGTGCATGTACGCATACCGCGGTAGATCAGGGCAGGATGTGATACCGTGGCTGTCTATTCACCATGTGCAACCGTCATCGGTACCAGATACGATCAATCAAATCGATTAATGATTCAATTGTCTAATCAAATTGCAACACCGCTAGGATTGTATTGAATTATTGGACATTCGGCTTGCGGTATGCGTGAATCCTGGGGTTTGCAGAGAATAATAGGTGTCTGCACCGGAGCTTGCGATTCCTTCGGCTGAGAGGGAAGGGAATCAATTGATTCTGTGAAGTGAGTTACATTACACAATGCACAGATCAGCCACAGAAGATTCATTCGTACGTGGTCCTCCTGATCTTACCGCAACGAGATGCGGTCGAACATCAGCAATGACGCGAAATCTGTGAGTGACGTTCAATATGACATTGCCAATGGTGGCGGTTCGTGCGGTCGGTTCCGAGCTGTACCAGATATACAGTTGGAAATCTCGATAATTGTACCTGTCTTCTGTGGCAATCCATTCATCAACCCACCATGTTGAGCACATGTTACGGTTCACCGCGATCCAGCCTGCGATCGCATCAGCAGGTAATTCTGTGAAGAATAATTTTGGTTTTAGATCTGAAATTATCGAGGATGCTAATATTCCCGAAACAGACCTCTGACTCTCCTGAGATGCGTTTCACCGCTGTAAATACTTCGCATTGTGACAGCACCCTTATCAAAACGTCTATGTTCCATGGTTGAAAGCTATCTATGCAGATGCGTCGCGTCTATACCTCGCGTATCGCTGTGGCATTGTATGACGTCATCATTTGCATACGACGCACTGGCGTTCTGGCGTGACCCCTGAACCTGGTCGTGGTAACTCGCTACAGGGGTTTTCGCAGGGGGTCAGGAAGCCCCCTCCCATCTGTACCACCTTTCATCCCCCGGTATTCCGCACCAGTCGGATTCGCACTGGACACTGGGCACCGTATCTGTCTAATTATTGCCGCGACGCGAGACCGTCCGCTACCACTATGGTGATATACCGCATGCTAATATGCGACTAAAGACCCAATGCCACCCATTAATCTCAACCGTTAATTCGACCTCACCGAATCAGCGCGTCGATCTCAGGTGCAGGAAAGTTAATAGATTCCTAGGTTTCAGGTACTTCAGTTAAGGACACAGTGAATCGTAGGATTGTAGCTTTTTTTTGGAGCATGGAGAAGTACTATAAGTTGGCGTCGCACTCTTCTTCGCTCACTCGACATAGCGTTGGGAATTCGCACCCCTTTCGTTTGGATGCAGAGGTCCGAACGGGTGTACTCTGTCCCCTGCATGTGATGCAACAGTGACCACACATCAATTCACTGCAAATGGACATCAATACCTGGTAATTAATACGTCGCGTCTCCACCTCACTCTCCTCATCCGCACCTATATCCACCCCAGTGTTCTCGTCGAACTGGCTCTCCCACACTCGATTTACCGATGTATTTGCATGTAAGTTCGCACTGTGGCGGGGTCTGTCTGAAGGTAAAATTTTGCACCTATGAAACAGACGCGCGAGTCAATCCATGCAACAAGTGATGCGAGGAATTTCTCTAGAGTAATCATGACTCTTGACAAATAGGCTCGATGAAAAAAGTTGATTTCAAGATATTTGACGGTGCAGGTTATACAAATTCAATTTTGCTGAAATTGCTTTGCATATTGTGTGTGAATAAAATTTCAGGGATTAGAAATGTATTTATCGCCTGAACCGGAAACACGCTGTGCGGGGCAATCAGCAGAGTTCTCTTCCTCCGATACACGGAGCAAATTGGCATACAGAACAATCCCATTTCTGTAGGAGAGAAAAATTGTAAAATCCCGGCAATGCAATTTATCTGAATATGATTTAACGCGGGAAAAGGGGAAGCTTATGGGCACACGTTGGCGAGAACACACCAGGTGTATAGTGTATACACGCCCGCGATAGGTGGTGATAAATAAAAATATATCAACTGCAACCTTTTCTGCTCTGAATTGGTACCTATGCTGTGGATTATATGGAGGAAATATAACGGGTGGTATCAATAACTTGAAATCCCAATTACCCCGCGGTGTTGATTAATGAGCCCAAGCATGACGTTCGAAAAAATTCAATGGGTGGATGAACCACTCGATAAAACTCAAAAGAGAGATAATATCTATCATAAAAAATGTTGACAGAACGCGAAGTATCCGTAAACGAGGAATTTACATTTTCTGCTGAAGCCATTTGTCGTGTACTCGCTCTTGAACGACCAGCCACTCAATTAGAATACGCATGTAGGAGACGTGATAAAAGGGATGTGGAGAGGAAGGGGTGTGAAAAAGTGAAAAATTGGAAAAGCCACCCCGTACGTGGTCTCGGGCGAGGGTGTGAGTACGTTGGTAGAATCAGGCCGGGAGAGCGTGATGCACAAATTGGTTATCAAAGGGCATCGCAGCGTGCCGCGCCACCGATATTCACTCGATTTGACGCGTTGACGCTATTCCACTTCAGCCCCGTGAAGAGGGAGAAAAAATATTTGCGCACACTTCGCACTTTGCTTTTTATCGGATTTTTTTTTACCCTTTATCTCGTGGCTTTCCACTTTATTATTTTTCACTAGAAATGATCAGGCTCTTGATATTTTTCTCGCTTTTGCTATCAAACTCCAACTGAATACTTATAGTTAAAATTGACTCAAAATTTGGTTGTTTTCACAAAATTTGCATGTTCACAATATGTCAGTTCCACGGCATTGCTGGTTATCGCACGTCCTCATCATCATTGGCACAGAACACGGTATTCGGAATGGTAATAATCAATGATCAGACTAATTGAGTAGGGATATGTTGCGTCGATTATATCATATTACACATTACATATTACACCCCAGAGATTTGCCGGAAGCATTAGTAGAGAATAGCGACAAATCACAGAGCCAGTGCTACTGGTCACTGGTCAGTCTTTCGAAATGGCAATAGTTGAGTTACGAACGATCGTGTCCGTATCAATTGACCGGTAACAATACAGCCGTGTGTGAACCCTACTACCCATCAGCTGAACTGAAATTGGAAACAGCTTGGCGAACTTGAAACCATTCGCTGAACTCCATCGTCTTGCTGCAATGGAATCGATAACAGATATTTCCTGTGCATCTTAACTGTGCGCAACAGTATACACAGGATGTGGGATAAAGTGGGAAAAAGGGGGAATTCAGTGATGTAATAAGATTTATAATACCTAGAGGCAACGTGGCCGGTGCACTGGGCCGAAGGAGCTGAAGGAGGCGAAAGGGATCGGTTACCGTCTCTTCTGCAAACCATCTGTCATGGAGTATAATTTTACTTTCGATTGTTTCATTAGTATGAAACGTGCTAGCACCAATCCGCTTTGTCAGATGGACGGAGTCTCGCATTTCGTTTCATTGTGAACTATAATAACGAAAGTACCGACGAGCTTAAGTAACACTTCCGTTTTGACTTTAACCATCTTTCGGTCGAGTCTTGGGTTTCACAACTGCATCTGTTGTTTCTTCGATTACACTTATTGCGCTCCTACGTGTACCTATGTCTTATTTTTTCTGTACGGAAAAATAATCCCCGCAATTGTTGTTAACTGGGTGAATAAAATATTGTGTAACACGAAACAAACCCCACGAATGCTCTAACAATTAAACGTGATTTATAACCGCAGAGGATTGCGCAATTTCGTACATTTTGTATAGTCCCACTGTGGGCAGGATCACGTGACGTCTCTAATTATAATTAAACTGGCGGTGAGACACACGGGCCCAGGCCGAATGTCCACAACGGTAACAATAATGGTTATTGCAACGCGATTCACGGTCAGCAGGGATATGGTAAAGCGAGAATTGTGGATTGATCGTTAGCGAAAATGGCCCTTCTGGGATGGATCATTTTTTTTTTCTTCAATATAAAAAGTCTCATTCGGGTATTTGGTGTGTGCACAAACACAGTTTCGTCACGGTTGAATAACTCGTTTATTGAATTTCCTCCAGAATTATCACCCCCATGGCTTCTTCCTTGCTTGCTACATTGAATTGATTACTCAGCCTCTCGATAAGCTCGTACAAATAACAATTGCACCTACGCCCAAGGCTTTGAATTCGTGACATATCACGGGACCGATCAGTATTTCCACGAAGGATGGTTTCCTGTTTTGGTGGAACAGTCGCCCGCGGGTGTCCCAATTGATGACTAGCGTCATGGGTCACCACGCTAGATAAATGTTCGGGTCAACGACGACCGAGATTCAACCAATCATCATGAAAACGCATTCTATCATCGGGCATCGACTGTCACCAGAGTTGATGACTCCTGTCTGGACTGGGATTCGACAGTCAGAAGCGACGATAATTGTTACCAATAAATTACTATTGCCACTTGAAGAATGATTCTAATTTATTGCTTGCCACGGTAAAGATATGCCGTGGACGTGGATCGCGACTGTGACAAGGATGAAGGTGAACATAATTACGGAATATTATGCAGAGGTTATTTGGGGTACATCCGCGCGCGTATTCTACGTGTTGATTTATAGTTGTCTTCATTATTAGGAATTCAGGGAGTACCCAGCTATTATACGGAGTCCGTCTGTTGGTCAGTTCTCGACAATACGCCGGCGCGATTCCTGGAGACAATAGAATGTCGAGGGTTCCGCAATGGCAAGAGGGGCACCATGCGGTTTGTGGACGGCATTGAGACACGCGCCACCTCTGGTATACGCGGACATATAGATAGACAATTAGCTACGTCACCGTCTATAATTCTACCAGATTAGTGGGTCGCATCCTGCAGGAATATCTCATGCGGTGGCGTATAGACACAACCGAAATCCAGAAATCCGCAACGGCATTGTACACTGCGATTCCGCATCAATAATTCTCTCACGTTATCAAAACCACCCGATTGATGGATTGTCGTGATACACTTTGACTCGCACCTTAATACTCCCAGGGTTACACGTGAGGATCAAAAGCCCTATCGAGCTTGAAACGTTCGCGCGAAATGCCTTCTCTGGGGCAATATACCATGCTAAAATGACAAAAATTCAAAAATCCGGAAACTCCCCATCGATAAAACGGACCTTAACGTCTCTGCGACATATTTTCTCCTAACAAGACCCATTTGACTGATACTTCGGGGTGCTGATAGCCGCCATCATTTCTCATCGCGTCGATTGGGGAAAAGAATTCCATCTGCGTCCACGAGGATATTTTCAAATCCACTACTTCCAGATATTAGTAAGCGATAACCGATGACCACTTTTATTGGTTATAGCCGAAGTTCTGTGAAGTTCTCAGAAGTTCTGTGGTTCGGTTGAATCGTCGAGAAGGGAAAATAAAAATCAAGTGAAATAGAGTAGGTAGCGTCAAGTTGAGATTTATTCCCGAGAGTCTTCGGCGTGGACCCTCTCTGGTCGACTATAGTCGGTATTGACCCTTTGTACATCTATTTGTTATGCCGCAGCCCCTTATACACTGTGGATACCGACTCCCCAGGCTGTATTTGACCAGTATTATAAAAATCAACCGACCGATTTCCTTCCTAAAATATTGCCTCAAAGCCCCCCCTGAATATTTTACCAGAGTCCACGCTCTCAATCTCGGGGTAGTTTCTTATTGAATAAGGGAAGAGGGGATCAACGGCCCTTAAGAGACTGCGTCATCCTTTACGAATACGACTTCCGATTCTCGTGACCAGTTGGCACCCATGGCGATTTTGGGAAAGGGTTGGAATAATGGTAACAAAATGTCGAGCGATAAATCACCGTTAAAAAAGCCATCACAATCTTTCAGGCAATCTGAAAAGCAATATGCAATGATATTAAAACGAATGGCAACCACCGCAACAACAAAAACAAGAAATGTGACGATCCGGAAATACCGAGGGCACGCGAATGGTACCTGCTCTGTTTCAGACCCACTGACAAACGGACAGCCGGTGTACATACCAACAAACGGATGGACGTGGTTATAGAGTGGCACAGAAACGCGGAGGTGCCCACGGGACGAGCCACGTGCGCCTGTAATAATCTCCGCTAATTTAGCTTCTGGAATACCGTAACGGTATTGTTAATATTCTGAACCAAGTGAATAATAGATGTTGATGCCCCATTCGAGCCGATGAGATTTTAGGGAGGTTCGAGCCGAAGAGGACCGGCTCGGTGTGTGGCGCAGAGTTGAGCTGGGATTGGAGGGTGAGCCAGTAACAATAGTTTATAAATATTGTATCTGTTCAGTCCGTCCTCTGGTATAGCCGGTGAATTTCAAGAGCAAAAACTTTTCGAGAGTTATCGCAAACATTGTCTACGACCCCCGGTGCTTTTCTTGGACAGTGATTACCCGCACGCTACTCTAGCAGAGCTTCCTTATGCCCTGTGAGGGTGCAGGTCTTTAATTTCATGTCAAAATTCATCACTCGTTTGGCGTTTTATTTATTATTCAATCCGCAGGATAACAGCGTTCATAGTTCGACCGGGAGGAACGGACTACGTAATCGAGCGGGTCGTGCATATCTCCGTTTTAATTAATTTTCTCATATCCTCTTGTGCATTCGCATGATCTCGCGAATAACATCCCGGACAGCTGGATCTCTGGAGGCCTTACAACCCGATGAGGAAAATTCATATTTCGTCTGCACCGAAGCACCGAAAAATCAGCTCACAGTCGTTTCTCAAATTAGTACGATTCTTTGCCCGTCCTCCTTTCATTTCCCTTTTTTCGCATCAAATGCTCGAATAACGTGCAATCGCTGTCACTCCAAAGGGCTGTTCGCAGTTAGACAGGATAACCCGTGTCCCCAGGGATTGCCTGCGTGTCTGACTTGCTGCTTCCCGTGTCAAATCAGGCTTGGCGTGTCTGATTTTTACCGATTCTTTTACGGGTTTTTACCTTCGCAAAAGTTTACACCGTGGACCGCGGCATCAAACGTTCCCGTCATCCCTCCGCCTCTGACAGAGGGGGAGGGGGGGGGGGGGGGGGGG